>ML777749.1:2004387-2031377 GCA_009831015.1 Picea engelmannii
GGGGGGGGGTGAATTATGAACACTTTAACCACTTTTAACCACAATATATATATCAAATTTATCACTATTATATCATCAATATATATCAACAATGTATCATTAATATATCATGAGCATATAAACATAAGTAACATCACATCAAGTACATAGTACACCAGAATTTATGTGGAAACCCAAATGGGAGAAAACCACACAATTATTTCTTATATATCAAAGAATACATTCATTGGAAGCACCAACTTCTCAATTCTCCAGCTGCAACTGAAAGGAGTCTACGACCCCCTATTTACAGGCTCCAACCTGAAGGAAGATACAAATCCATGAATTATTTGGCTCCAAATAGAAGGAGGCTACAACCCCATGATTATCAGTCTCCAACCTAAAGGAAGCTCCAACTCCCTGAGTTCTCTAGCACCAAACAGAAGGAGGCTAAAACACCCTTTCCTTCCCTCATCCGGCTTCCCTGAAATATGAATGTAGAAAAACTATCACTAATGCAATCACTACCACTGTCATTTCCACTCTCACTCTCACTAGAAATGCCACATCAACCTATAACCTGTCAACCTATCATTGTATCTAACCTGTCACTATCCAACTTGTCTAACCTACCACTCTATCGAACCTGTCATTGTCATCTTGTCACATCAACTTGTCCATCCTATTGGTGTGACTAATACTCATCCTCTCACATGGATCATATACCAATGACACCTCTCAACTAGATGTCCAACATCACCAACACGTGCTTCTACAAAGAATGTACCAATATCACCAACTTACCATCATAAGAGATGTGTCTGAACCATGTACCAAACCATGTACCAAACCATCAACCTGTACCATACCAAGAATCAACCATTTACCACAACCTATACCAAAACAGGTGCATCAACCATGCACCAACATCATGTGCATCAACCATGGACCAACACTTGTACCATGTATGCCAACTATCAACCATGTAAATCAACAATGTACATCAACACATGTACCATACCATGTACCAACAATGCATCTCAACCATATACCATATCACTTAATCATGACATGCACCATATACCATAAGATATACCAAGCAATTACTATCAATGGTGTACCTCAACCAACTACCAACATCACCAAGAGATGTATCTCATAGATGTGTTAATGCATCAACAATATACGAAAGACTTACCTCAAGCATGCACCATAACATAATCAACATGTAACCCTCAAACTATGCATATAAACATACCTGTAACTATGTAACATACCTGGTGTATGTGATCACAAACCTACATACCTTCCTAAACTTCAACAACAAGAGAATAACATCTTCATCAAATGTTACCTTTGTCTCATGGGACTTATTTTTGGATTAGTCACAAACCCTAAATTTCAACAAGCATAAATCAACGCCTATAATGAATGAAAGTATGAAACTTGTACCCAACATTATTCAATATCTTCTATGCAATTCCTCCAAGTTTCACTACTTGGAACATCCAATAAAAGGATTTATAGAAAAAATGCCAGACCTTATTGAATTATGGTGTATTCTAAAAAGAGAACTTGTGGAGTCTTCCACGTGTGGAATATTTGATATCTAGCTCTAAAAATCATAAAAAATACTAAGGACTATACTAAATACAAAGAAGTTTTTATCATGGAATTTGGATCCTCTATGATGATGTTATGACTATTTTACCTGGAACACTTGTTTGAGACTAGCTTCAGGACTATCCAAAAACCCTATTTTCCACAAAGTGTATCTCAGACAATACAATGACCCATAAGTGGAAACTTCTACCAAAGGTATATTGTTATGTCTTCTTAATGGCCTCCAAATTTTGTCATATTAATAATTAGAGAAATAAAGTTATAGAGAAAATGGTAATATGACCTATAAATAACATACCTTAGAACACATCCTCACAAGACTTCATCCTCCCTTGGAATTTCTCGCTTCTTCACTTCATATTCCCTCTAAATTTTGCCTCATATATGCTTGGTTACCTCAAATAAGAATCACTTACTCACTTAGAATACATTCAATAGAATGTGTGTGTGAATGTACTTATGAGTGAATTCTTGAGGTGTGTATATACTTTTTCTAAGTAACCTCTTTCCTTAAATTTAGGGATTCTTGAACTTTCATGTTACAACCACTTTACCATTTCATTAATGAATTGAAACCAATTATGGGCTTATTAACCCATATTTGGGGCTTCCGTAGGGGATTTTTAACCCATATTATGGTATTCCAACTTCATGACCTCATAACTCCTCAACTGTGAGGAACCACATGGTGTACCACCTATCACCAGAAATAGCATGACAAGGACTATCCATCCATGAGTGAGTTACCTACATTTACACCATCCTTCATGAAAATTTTCCTTGATCAACTTCAGGTTCCATAACCACACCTCCATGGCCTCATGTAGACTACATCAAATGCACCCATCACATCTACTAACATCAAATAGTCATCAATGAAAACTAACTCACCATCAATATCGACCACATATCTAGGGAGTCCATACTTCTCCAAGGGTTGACATTAATATCCAAGGGTTGAAATCAATCTCTAAGGGTTAACATTAATGAAAACCAATGGTCCAAACCAACTGTACAAAATGCACATGGAAGAAATAAGCACCTACATCAGAATATTTGGAGCCACTGGTGCCCCACACTACTAGCTCATGTGCCATATAGGATTGCGCTTGGAGAAATTTTCTACAAGACCATACTACAAGGTTTCAAGACCTCCTTAGTAAAGGAAAAGAAAAGGGTATTCATCCCTTATGGTTTTTATGTAGGATACCATTTTGTGAAGGACACCACATACGCTAGTCAAGAAGCTCAGAATCAAATAGAGTAGAGGTTTTTTACTGGGATATATAGGAAGCCTGACCCAAGAAATTAGTGGCTCAACACACTAATCATGTTGTGTCCCATTTTCCATATGTGAATGATAGTGTTGAGGATGATATCTTCATAGAGAATGATGTTAACTGGGATGAAGTATTGCAAATGAGAGAAAAAACATAATTAATCAGATTCATGGCCTTGCCTGGGTATGAACAATTGAACTTGTTAGAACAAACAATAGAGAAAGTTGTAAAAGCTCAAGTTGAAAATACAGAGCATATAGCAGAGAGGTCGGAGGCACAAATACTTTTGGCAGAAGTTGAAAGGATGATTCAACTGCAGAGGAAAACCCCTTATCTTCAAGATGTAAAATCTATAGTAATAAATACAGTTACACTTATGGAGGAAGGGGAACTAACAACCCTGGGAAATACCTCAATTGGGGAATATTATGAACAATAGAGTTTGGATCAAACACAGAAAGGAGAACCAAAAACTCAATTAGCAGATGAAATTTCGACAAATCCATCTATTCTAAAGGGGGTAGCACCTATGATTGTTGACTTGACCACAATATATGACAGTGACCCTAAGGATGAAAATACTTTTGTTCATATTTTAAATGAGACAGTGTGAGAGATATCAAATACATATTTTTCTTAAGGACCACAACCCTTGGATATAGGGGCAGATCTGAATGCAACTGAAGGTTATATTAGTTCTTCAGATTAGGTCTCACAACCTCTAGCTAAAGGGGAAAGATGTAAGGAGGATAGAACAAACCAAAATATAGAGATACAAGAGAAGCACCAGGGGATAAAGGTGATAAGTGGCAATGGGATTTCCATCGCAAAGTATGGGACAGAAGGTAAAGATGGAGAGAAAATATATCTTGATGTTGGGAACCCATTTCATAGAGAAAATAACAAAGGAGATGTTGACAAAGAGTTAGAAGGTAGAAAAGAATATGAGAAGACTGTTGACGATAAAAATTACAAGGAGGTTTTCGCCCACAAAGTATTGCTAAAAGCCTATTATTTAAACTAAGATAATGATATATAATACTAGTAGGTGGGAACCCCTTGTAGATTGGAGGATCAGAGATAGTCTTGTTACACATTTTATGCTCCTGTTTGATGATGCTTATAGGGTTCTACATGATTGATGGTGAAATATTGGTTTTATTTGCGACATAATGGCAGATGGATAATGCATGTTATGTGTGGGTTTCATTACTCTAAACTCTAAATTTCATGTATGAATGGCTTATATTCACTGCTATCACATTGCTATTGGCGCCATGATTCACCACAAGTTACACCTGCACATGACACATTTTAGTCATAACAACAGATAAAAGCAATATGCAATAAATCTAAGAAAGGAAACTATGTTATTCTATGCTATACTATGGGAAATTGAAATTTAAAAAGGGTTGATGTTAGTCCTAACTAGCAATGTTATTGACTACACTATTTTATTGGAGTTATATGGGGCACATGTGATATATGTTATAGTATGGTTTTGGATTAATGGTCAATACGGATCGGGTGGCGCATTTGGAAAGCAATATATGCAAGTTTTGATGCATGAATTAATGAATGGGTTAATGTTGGTTGGCTGGCATGTACTACGTAATTGAATGAGGAGAGGATGGAAGCGATGTGCATTTACTGCACGTCACTCCATACTTCTCTCACTCTCTGTCACCCTATCTTGGTTATTGTTTATTTGATTTTCGTTGTGGTTAAGCTTCGATATTCAAGCAAGGAAGGAACTACTCGATGAAGCTCGCATTTTTAAGGCTATTTGGTTATAGGTATGTTTTTTTTGCCCATCCATGAGCTCGCTCTATTTATGAAATAAAGATTGAATCAATGATATATTAGTCTATGTTTTTCTTGAGGCTGGAAATTGTGTAAACTTGTGGTGTTTCTATGGAATGGTTGTTTGTGTGTTACTCATTACAAATGGAAAATTGGATGGTTGAAATTGCGATTTCATGGACTATTCTATGTGAAGGAAGCCATGATGGCTATTTGTTGTCTCTATGGATTTTTTTTTGGAGGGTTTCATTCGGTTTGGACTTGCTAGCCATCTCTTCATAGTCTTGTAATCATACCCGGTCATATTTTGTGTTATGGGGTTGCAGTGTATGATTTGAACCACCTTTGGGTCACTAAATATCGTTTTCCAAATGGTTGTGGGATCGTTTTATGTTATTGGTCTCCGCACAATTGGTTATGGTGGATATTATGCCAAGAGGCTAGCTTTAGGGTTGGTTTCTATTGCCCAGGCTCTGGATTTCTATCAACATTATTTATATTTTTGGGGAAAAACACGAGGGTTATGCCTTGCATGTTTTTGATGTTGGTTACTCGCTAGTAAGAAAGCTATGCTCTTCTGCATAGTGGTCTACCCTATCTAGTGTGAACTGTCACCCTATGTTTCAAGCTAAAGGTTATGTGGACTTTGTGTCCACCATGTTGTCTTGAAGGGTTCTCACCTGCTACTGATATGGGTGACTCCAGTCTCCCTATGTTTTAATGATCGAGTGAACCCTTGACTATTTTCTTGTATTCATTGGTACCGAGCCCAATTTTGATTAACTCAACAGTCACACTCTGTTGGTTATTTGGTTGACTATTATAGTTGTTAGGTAGTAATAATAGTGGTTTTGATTATTGGCTTGTCTATGTTTGATCGCGTGGTTGGAGGGTTGTGATTGGAAATGATAGTTGTTATATAATCAATGCCTTCTTTTGTTATAACATTTGAATCGATAACTCAACATGGTTTAATTGGTTTGATTGGGAGTAATTAGATATGTACAATCACATAAAATATTCTTTGCGTTATGCGTGGGTCTGTATGTTTCCTACAATGTGTTATAAATTGAAGTGATGGTCGTTGTTACTGTGTGTTTTCATTGCCCAGTCGAGATTATTGCAGTTTGAAGTATTGATGATTGTGGCTTGAATGTCCACTGTGTATGATTTATGGATATCATGCATTGTATCGTCTTATTGCACCATCAAATATGGGCACAATTTCTTTTAGTAGTATGGTTTCATTGCAATTTAATTGTTAAATTGGTTAAAGGAATGGAATCAAACATGTTTTAAAAGAGATTGTGTATGCGTTTGATTTGAGGAATGATTTTATGGATAGTGTTTATGTTTTTGATGATGAACAGAGTTGAAACAAATGACTGTGTGTTCATTGGAATTTTGTTTTAAATATAAAATGGAAGAAATGAGAGGAAACATAATTCTTATACAGGATGTTTGGAAGTCATATTGATTTTAAGTATGATGATGTTAATTAAAAGGTTTGAAGATTTAAATGTGGACAGTGAACACGTGTTAACACACAATAATTGTTTGATTGATCACAATAATTGTTTAGTTGGTGTTGGATAGTTTGCATTAAATAAATAATTGTTTTATGGATTACTTAATTGATTTTACGAAAAATATTCTCTTTTTTCCCTACCATTATTTCACTTTTCGCAAATTATAATCCCATCGCCTTCCCATATTCATTATCCACTCCTTGTTCCAAAATGTAATTATAGTTAAGGGAAACTCTGTATTATGATAGTTTAAGATTGTAGGGATGGATTACAGTAGTATATTCTTTGGTTTACGTTACAATTGATTGTTTGTTGTCTATGAGCAATAATTATGATATTTTCCCCCTCATTTTAACATTTTTCGATCAATACAACCCCGTGCATATCCCAGAACATTTGTTCACCCCTTTCTCATTTACAACTATTAACAATTTGTATTGATTGGATTGCATGAGTCTAATATGTTGTTGAGACAAATTGTATTTCATATTTTAAAAGAGTTGTCATGTATGGTTGTTAAAGAAACCATTTGCTAATCAATTATGCATACATGAATGAGATTTTCATCATAGGTATCCATGGAAAAGGTAAATGAGGGAGAGGTAATTGGAACAGGGCCCCTAGAAGGCCAATATTCTCTATACACTTTGATGCAGACTTGCAAGAGTTAGGACGTCTATTTGAAGATGGGTTTTTCAAATGGATTGGGAAAGGAGTGGTCCAACCTAGGTCTCCCGTCCAAGCCCCACAGGTCCTTGGTATCCCAGTGCCTCCTCATGTCTCACTACAGCCTGAAGTTCCTGAGAATGACAGATGGCAAGAGAATGTCCACCCGACAATATCTTGACGTTGTGGATCGCCTAACTTGTATTTACCTGCTCGGAATGTCCACCCGACAATATCTCGATGTTGTGGATCGCCTAACTTGTATTTACCTGCTCCCCCACCTATCAATCAAATCGTCCAAGATGCCTCTGTCCACTCACTAGTTCAGTCTTCCCATGCAAGAAAAAGGTTGAAAACCAAAGCCCACCATGACCCTGACAAGGGAAAATCCATTGTTGCCCCTTCCTCACCCTCAAATGACTCTGATAAATTCGTGTCTTCCTGCATGCATTTGAGAGATGATTTCTCTCATGTGATTAACGATATTAGGCCTAAAGGCTCTACACAGCCTAAGGAAAATTCAAAGAGATCAAATGGTGACAATAGAAACAAGGGAAACATTGCCTCCCAGAGTGGAAAATATGGATTTTAAGTTTTTATTAATTAATTGTTGAGAACAATTGACTTATGAAATTTTGGACAACACACTATTTTTTTGATATATGGGTAGTATGTTTTTGGAAATAATTTCAATTATCATTGAGATAAATTGTCAATATGAATGTGATAATGGGACTCACAAGGAGGGATGTTTTGTTTAATTAACTAGTTGTGTTATGATTGTTAAAAGCTAAAGGGATTCACAAGGGGTCCCACCTACTAGTTATTATTTATTTAAAAAACCTTATTATGATTTATTGCTTTTCCCCCTTAACTAAAAAGTTGGTTGAGTTTTAGTTAACTTGACTAAGGAAGTAGTTCAACTACTTCAACCAATTCTAATTTTCTTAAAGGAAAAAGGAAAGGGAGGAACGAGAGAGGAATAGAAGGAGAAGCATACTAAGGTTTTCTCTTTGAGTTTTTGTTGAGATAATTCAGTTTTCATTGATTCCTTAATTCATTAAATGCCTAATTATTTTTTATGATAGCATGGTCCTATTGTAGACAACAAGATTCAGGGCTGAATTACATCATTCAAACACTTGTTTTCTATAGGTGTTGATCTATCTTTGATAGTCTATGTAGACTTGTCTGTTTATGAATTAGATTTCATGACTGACAAAGGCTATTGTGCAGACTCGAGTGGGAAACAATCTGTGGCAAGTTGATCCAATGTTTAAAATTCAGTTTTTGATTTTTTGACAAAAGTCCTTTTGTATGTTCCATCGAGGATGTCTATGTTTGACTTTGGTCCAAAACTTCCTCAGGAATTTTTTAAAGAGAACAATTCTTTGATAAATTGGAATGAAATAAAGGATTTCTTTATGTCTCATCTATTTTTATTATTGACTCAGTGTCTTTACTTCTGTCTCTATATTTATTTCAACATTTGATATGTTTCGAAAATTACATAAATAATGATTTTTTCAGCAAGCTTTTATTTATAAAAAAATAGCCTAAGCACTTGTAAACAATACTCGCGAATTATGATATCAATTTTGATGGCTATAAACATAGGGTGATATTCTCGTCTATATTTATTTAGCCAAGCAAGATCTAAAAATGTTTGAGTAAGATCATTTCATATCTTTTCCTCAACATTTATTTCGCGACCGTATGATGCAGGAGCATCGCCAACTCATTAAGCGAGCTAGCACATCAACCGGAGATCAGCTGGATAAACAAACCCAAATTTTTGAAGTGCTTTGGGACTGTAGCACAAGTCTTTAAGGAACCATTTATGAAGGCTCATTTGTATATTGTATTGGACCTTGATCCTTTAAGCTCTCATCCTTTGGTAGATAGGAGGAATTTAATCTAGTTAATGCTGGTAGATAGGATTTTAAGTCTAGATTTGACAGTTTAGAGTTCGAGAGGGAAAACGGATATAGACACCCTCATTGTGCATTGTATTATTATCAACCCAGGAGAAGAGAAGAGCAAGTAGAGAATATTGTATGAAGAACACCCATGTACAGGCATTTGAATTAATAGAATGAAGCTTTGATTCAAGCTCATTGTTTGTGTTGTTTTCTCTATGTATTGATGTTATGCTCATGAATCTTTGCTTTCTTGTTATGCATTTGCTTTGTATACGTTGTGCATGTGATTTCATGTTTCAAACTGAAGTTTGAAAGGAAGGGCGAATGAGTTTCAATTGTTTCTCTACTTGAGCAAGGATTCCTGCAAGGTGTCCAGTTGAAGTCATCTGCAAGGAGTGTGTTGATGAAGGCTCAGTAGTTTAACTTTTGTTCTCATTCACCCAGAAGTGGAAGTGGGTTGTTGAAGCCATGCAAGGAGTGCACAGGCTGAAGCAGAAGTCTCAGTTGTGAATCTAAGCAAAGGAAATCAAAGACTGCTTCTGCAAGAGTTGCACAGAGTCGAAGGGATTCAACACTGGAGAGTTGTTGAATTATTTCCACGAGGAGCACGTGAAAGTCCCTCTAAAAGAATTAGAGTGGAAAAGCTCAGGAGGAATAGACATTTGAACTCCCTGAAGGCTAAGTGCAGGGAAGTTGTTGTTGGAAGTCAGAGAAAAGCGTTGCAGGTTGGCGAGCGAGAAAATGAGTCTTGTGGAGAGACCCTTCTTTATTTCGGAGAATCCTCAAGGAGAAAACGGATGGAGATAATCTTTGGGAGAGGTTTCACAAATTTCCAAGAGCTTTTGGATCTCCCAGAGGTGCAAGGTAGTTACAGCGCAGGCATGGAGAGAATTCAAAGCTCACGAGGGGAAGCACCATTGATCCAAGTCAGTCAGGGCCGTTGGATTGTTCACGAGATCACCTATCGAGACCTCGTGAGGAAAGTGTCCTAAGTTTGGTAAGGAGAGTCGTGATACTATGATAAGCAATACCTCGACTACTCTGAGGATAGTGTGAATCCACATGAGTTGGCAAGTGGACAGGTGACACCTCGCATCTCGGGAACTCGTAAGTGGAAGGGTTGAGAGATTGGTGTTAAAAGTTGCGAGGCGCAAGGATACAAAGAGGGGAAGTGGAAAGGAGGTTGTGAGTCATCCATTTGAAGAGGATAGGTGTCAGAGATCAAGAGATCTCACGAACTCAGGAGCTCGCAGGGTTAAAGCCCAAGTGTTGGGCTTCCCAAGTTGCGAAGACATGAGAAGCGAGAAGGTGAATAGCCATTGGATCCGGATCGCGGAGGATCGTTGGATCCGCATGTGGGATCGTGCATCAGAGCCTCGTGAGAAAAGGCTCAAGAACTTGGCCACAGAAATCATGAAGTCGTGAGGGAACGATGTTGCGAGTTTCGACATCTCAGACATCCGGAGTCGACGTAAACGTTATTCGACCTCATGAGAAGAAAAGTCGCGAGGGAGCGAGGTCGCGAGTTTCGGCATCTCAGATATCGGGAGTCTACGTGGAAGTTATTCAACCTCGCGAGTAGTGAAGCCGCGAGTGGTGAGAACGCGATAGCGTGGAAGTCCCGATAGAAGTGATGGGTGTATATGATTCAAGTCACACGTGCACATCGGAGTTTTGGTGCCTCAGGTATCGGAGGTTGGAGAACCAAAAGTTTGGTATCGCGGGTAGTGAGGTCGCGAGTAGCGAGGCCGCGAGTAGAGAAATCCCTCAGGGAAAAGTAAGCGAGTTGACTGACCATCGGGTCTCGGGAATCTGAGAACCCAGTGTTCAACCTTTGAACTCGTGAAGTCACGAGTTCTGATTCCCCAATAAATCAAGGAAGGGGGATCGCATGAGAGAACTGTGGGAGAAGATTTCCTGATAGGGAAACAGAAGAACCTTAGAGTTCTTTGAGCCGAGAAGAAGAAGGTCTCATGGGAGCAGACGTGGCCTGGGTGGTGTGTTTGTGTCAAGTGGTATCAGAGCTAGTTCTTGCTTGTATATTTTAGGAAAGAGGAGTGAAGAAGAGAAGGAGCACTCTGATACACATCAAGTGGTATCAGAGCGAGAAAATCTCTTTGCTTTCTGTAGCAGAGAAGAAGGGAAAATTTCACCATGCCGCCGAGGAGAGAAAGACAATCACTCGATCTAGAGGATAGGGGAAACTAGAGAGGAAGAGGGAGACAAGCACAAAATCCATAAATGGAAAGGAAGATACGTGATCTCTGAGCAAGATTAGAAGATATGGAAGCAACGTAGAGACGCACAGCCAGTGCTGGTGATCTTAGAGACTCTGAAGGTGAAGTTGAATCTGAGCAACAAGGAGAAGTCATAGTTGAAGATGCAGCCAATGAGCGATTAATTAAGGCTATCGCCTGGATGAGCTCGAAGACAAAGATGGACATTCCAACTTATGAAGGGAGTCTGGATGCAGAAGAGATATTGGATTGGATCCAAGCTCTTGACACCTACTTCGATTATGAAGACATCGAAGAGGATAAAAAGGTTAGGCATGCTATCACAAAATTGAAGGGACATGCAACATTATGGTGGGACGATCTTCAAGCAGATAGACGCAGCAAAGGTAAACAAAATATTAAAAGTTGGGATCGAATGATTGCGAAGATGAAGGCAAATTTCATCCCAAGGGATTATCAAATCACATTGTTCAGGAGAATGCAAAACCTGAGACAGAAGTTGATGACAATGAAGGAGTATACCGAGGAATTCTATAAGCTGAATATCAGATCAGGTCATCGGGAGAGTGATGATGAAAATTTTTCCAAGTATATGAATGGCTTCAGATACGATATCCAGGATGAGATGAGTATGAAAACCTTCAGAACGGTGGAGGATGCGTATCAGATGGCGTTGAAAGCTGAAGAGAAGCTGAGCCGTAAACCAGCATAGCGGGGCCAAGGTAGGAGCTAGCCAAAAGGTAAATCAGTTGCTCAAGATAGGTTCCAGAAATCTAAGGACGATTGGAAGAAGCCTCATACTAGAACATAAAGAGGTGGAAGTTCACAGCGAGGCCAGCACGCTGAACAACGAAGGCAGCATACAGAACAGAGCGGAGGATACGGTGATAATAACACATTTCCTCGTACCAGAGCTAGAGGAAGAGGTAGAGGTGGAGTCATCACATGCTTCAGGTGTGGAAAGAATGGACATAAGGTAGTTGATTGTCCAGATAAGAAGAAGGATGGAGGAGAAGCTCACATCGCCGAGGCACAGAGGCGAGATGTTGAAGCAGAAGACACAGAAGACGGAAGGTCGCTGATGATGCGTAAGGTTCTCTTAACACCCAAGAAGGAGGTGGAGGACACTGCTCAAAGAAACAGACTTTTCAGAACCACATGCAAGACCAAAGATAGGAAGTGCAAGGTTATCGTGGACAATGGAAGCACAGACAATCTCATTTCAACTGAGATGGTGGAGAAACTAGAATTGGAGACAACTGATCATCTGAGTCCATACAAGGTTTCATGGCTACAGAAGGGGCATCAGGTAAGTGTCACCAAACAGTGCTTAGTTGACATCAAGATAGGAGGATACAATGATAAAATACTCTGTGATGTTATTCCTATGGATGTATGTCATTTATTGCTAGGCAGACCATGGCAATATGACAGGAACATAGTTCATGATGGGAAGATGAATATGTATACTTTGGAGAAGAATGGAAGAAAACATATGTTACTTCCAATTAAAGACAAAGAAGTAAAACCAGAACCGAGAAATATTGTACTTATCATGAGTGGGAAGGAGCTCCTTACAGAAGAAAAGAAGAAGGAAGATCCACAATTCTTTGTGGTCAGGAAACCAAAAATCGTTTTGACCAGCACAAGAGTGGATGATTTGCCGAAAGAAATTCAGGAACTGCTGGAAGAGTTCACTGACATTGTGGTAGATGAATTACCTCATTCGTTACCTCCGATGAGGAGTGTGAGTCATCATATAGACCTCATACTAGGAGCTAGTTTTCCAAACAAAGCCGCATATAGATTGACGCCACAAGAAAATGAGGAGGTCAAAAGACATGTCCAGGAGTTGTTGGACAAAGGATTGGTCAGGGAAATCTTGAGTCCATGTGTTGTTCCAACAGTACTCAGTCCGAAGAAAGACGGAGGCTGGAGGATGTGAACTGATTCAAGAGTCATCAATAAGATAACTATCAGGTATAGATTCCCATTGCCAAGGATGGATGATTTGATGGATTTCTTAAGCGGAGCAAAAAAAAATTCAAAGGTTGATTTGAAAAGCGAATACCATCAAATTCGCATGAGGGAAGGCGATGAATAGAAGACAACATTCAAAACCAATGAAGGGTTGTATGAATGGATAGTCATGCCATTTGGATTGATGAATGCATCGAGTACCTTCATGAGCTTAATGAATGAAGTGCTGAAGGAATTCATTGGTAAGTTTGTCATCGTTTATCTGGATGACATGTTGATTTTCAGCAAAACAAAAGAAGAACATTTGAAGCATTTAGCTGCAGTAATGAGGAAGCTACACCAAGAGAAGATGTTGATCAACATGAGGAAATATTCATTTATGAATACATAACTCATTTACTTGGGATTTGACATATCAGCAAATGAATTAAAGATGGATCCAAGTAAAGTGGAGGTAATTAAAAATTGGCCATCACCGAGAAACATTTTCGAGGTGAGAAGTTTTCATGGATTGGCTAGTTTCTACCAAAAATTCATCAGGAATTTCAGTGGAATTAGCGCAACAATGATGTAAACAGTCAAGAAAAAACATAAATATTTTCATTGGACTGAAGAGGCAGAGAATCGCTTCAATCTGTTGAAGCGAATGATCACGGAACAACCGGTTTTGGTGTTGCCGGATTTTACGAAGGTGTTCTAGGTGAAATGTGATGCAAGTGGCTTTTCCATAGGAGTGGTCTTGAGCCAGAAGGACAGACCAATTGCATATTTCAGAGAGAATTTGGATGAGTCAAAGGTGAAGTACTCCATGTATGTCAAATAATTTTATGCTATCATACAGGCATTGAAGAAGTGGAGTCATTACTTGATCCCGAAAGAATTTGTTTTGTATAGTGATAATCATGCATTGTAGTTTGTGACTCAATAGGAGAAGTTGAATCAGAAACATGCTAAATGGGTATAGTATATGTAGAATTTTACATTTGTAATTAAACACATTTCAGGTACTGCTAACAAAGTGGTTGATGCTTTGAGCAGGAAGTGTTTGTTACTGCAGGAGTTCTGAATCAAAACATTGGGTTTTGAAAATCTTAGGGACATGTATGAAGGTGATGCAAATTTTTCAGAGGCATATGAAGCAGCTGAGAATCCAGTTCTCAGAGACAGAAGCCCATGGATAGATTACATAAACCAAAATGGACTGTTGTTTAGAGGCAATCAGTTGTGTATTCCAAATTGCTCCATGAGGGAGAATCTGTTAAAAGAAAAACACAGTGGTGGATTAGCAGGGCATTTTGGCCACGACAAGACATTTGCAAAGCTTAGAGAAGCATACTTTTGGCTAGGGATGTGGTTGGAAGTCAAGAAGTTTGTTAACATATGTAGAATTTGCCAGCATTCGAAGGGCAGAAGGCAAAATGCAGGATTCTATCAATCATTACCCATACCCGAAAGGCCATGGGACGAAATCAGCATGGATTTTGTATTGGGATTACCGAGGACGCAAAGGGGATATGATTCGATCTTTGTGGTGGTTGACAGGTTTTCCAAAATGGCACATTTTATCCCATGTCAGAAGACCAGCGATGCGACTCACATCGCAAATTTTTTTTCAAAGAGGTTGTTAGACTTCACAGGTTACCCAGAAGCATAGTATCGGACAGGGATAAAAATTCACTGGACATTTATGGAGGACACTCTGGAAGAAGATGGGAACTAACTTGATGTTTAGTTCTACCTATCATCCTCAGACGGATGGGCAAACAAAGGTGGTAAATAGAAGTCTGGGAGATTTATTAAGAAGCTTGGTGACAGAGCACCACAACAGTTGGGACAATGTGTTGCCACAGGCAGAGTTTGCATACAATGACTCAGTGAACAGGAGCACAGGAAAAGTTCCATTTCAGGTTGTATATGGGATATATCCGAGAGGAGTTTCTGAATTGCAAGGTTCAGAACAAAATGCTACTAGCAATGCTAGCGCAGAGGAATTCGTTGAGGCAATGAAAGAACTTCACAGCAGAGTGAAGCAGCGACTGGAAGATTCAAATCAGAAATATAAGCGCAGAGAAGATCAACATCAGAGACAACTTCAGTTTGAAGTTGGTGATTTAGTTCTAGCACACTTGAGGAAGGAGAGGTTCCTAAGAGGAACATACAACAAGCTCAAGATGAAGAAAATCAGGCCATGCAAGGTCCTGAAGAAATTCGGAGAGAATGCGTATGAAATTGAATTGTCGGATGGCATCGGGATATCTCCGACATTCAATGTCTCATAATTATATCCATATAAGGTTGGGGAGGCAGGATTTGGAAGTGATGAACAACCATAAGTCCAGTGGGAAAAGCAGATACTGATTGCAGAAAAGCCACAGATGGAATGCATACTAGACAAGCGAGTAGGTAAGAAGACTAGGAGAAAACAATACTATGAGTACCTAGTCAAGTGGAAGAATCATCCAGGGGAAGATGCTAGCTGGGAGACTGAAGAAGTGATACAGAAGCATGGACAGACCGTGCAGGATCTCATGGACAGGATCCCATGAAAGTTTTCAAGCCGAGGAGTATGATGCAGGAGCATCTCCAACTCATCAAGCGAGCCAACACATCAAGCGGAGATCAGCTGGATAAACAAACCCAAATTTTTGAAGTGCTTTGGGATTGTAGCGCAAGTATTTAAGGAACCATTTATGAAGGCGCATTTGTATATTGTATTGTACCTTGAGCCTTTAAGCTCTCGTCCTTTGGTAAATAGGAGGCATTTAATCTAGTTAATGCTGGTAGATAGGATTTTAAGTCTAGATTTGATAGTTTAGAGTTCGAGAGGGAAAACAGATATAGACACCCACATTGTGCATTGTATTATTATCAACCCAGGAGAAGAGAAGAGCAAGCAGATAATATTGTATGAAGAACACCCATGTACAGGCATTTGAATTAATAGAATGAAGCTTTGATTCAAGCTCATGGTTTGTGTTGTTTTCTCTGTGTATTGATGTTATGCTCATGAATGTTTTCTTTCTTTTTATGCATTTTCTTTGTATATGTTGTGCATTTGATTTCATGTTTCAAACTGAAGTTCGAAAGGAAGGGCGAATGAGTTTCAATTATTTCTCTACTTGAGCAAGGATTCCTGCAAGGTGTGCAGTTGAAGTCATCTGCAAGGAGTGCGTTGATGAAGTCTCAGTAGTTTAACTTTTGTTCTCATTCACCCAGAAGTGGAAGTGGGTTGTTGAAGCCATGCAAGGAGTGCGCAGGCTGAAGCATAAGTCTGAGTTGTGAATCTGAGCAAAGGAAATCAAAGACTACTGCTGCAGGAGTTGCACAGAGTCGAAGGGATTCAACACTAGAGAGTTGTTGAATGATTGTCGCGAGGAGCGCGTGCAAGTCCCTCTAAAAGAATCAAAGTGGAAAAGCTCAGGAGGAATACACCTTTGAACTCCCTAAAGGCTAAGTGTAGGGAAGTTGTTGTTGGAAGTGGGAGAAAAGCGTCGTAGGTTGGCGAGCGAGCAAATGAGTCTCATGGAGAGACCCTTCTTTATGTCGGAGAATCCTCAAGGAGAGAATGGATGGAGATAATATTTGGGAGAGGTTTCATGAAGTTTCGAGAGACGTTGGATCTCCCAGAGGTGCAAGGTAGTTACAACGTAGGTGTGGAGAGGATTCAAAGCTCAGGAGGGGTAGCACCGTTGATCCAAGTCGGTCAGGGCCATTGGATTGTTCACGAGATCACCTATCGAGACCTCGTGAGGAAAGTGTCCTAAGTTTGGTAAGGAGAGTCGTGATACTATGATAAGCAATACCTCGACTACTCTGAGGATAGTGTGAATCCACATGAGTTGGAAAGTGGACAGGTGACACCTCGCATCTCAGGAACTCGTAAGTGGAAGGGTTCAGAGATTGGTGTTAAAAGTCGCGAGGCGCGAGGACACAAAGCGACGAAGTGGGGAGGAGGTTGTGAGACATCCATTTGAAGAGGACAGGTGTCATAGATAGAGAGATCTCGTGAACTCAGGAGCTCGCAGGGTGAAAGCCCAAGTACTGGGCATCCCAAGTCACGAAGACGCGAGAATCGAGAAGGTGAATAGCCATTGGATCCGGATCGCGGAGGACCGTTGGATCGTGCATCGGAGCCTCGCGAGAAAACGCTCGCAAACTTGGCCACAAAAATCGCGAAGTCGCAAGGGAACGAGGTCGTGAGTTTTGACATCTTGGACATCGGGAGTCGACATAGAAGTTATTCGACCTCGTGAGAAGCGAAGTCGCGAGGGAGCGAGTTCGCGAGTATCGGCATCTCGGATATCGAGAGTCAACGTGGAAGTTATTGAACCTCACGAGTAGCAAAGCCACGAGTGGTGAGATCACGATAGCGTGGAAGTCCCGATAGAAGTGACAGGTGTAGACGAGTCAAGTCACACATGCACATCATAGTTTCGGTGCCTTGGGTATCAGAGGTTGGAGAACCAAAAGTCTGGTATCGCGGGTAGCGAGGTTGCGAGTAGCGAGGCCGCGAGTAGCGAAATCCCTCAGGGAAAAGTAAGCGAGTTGACTGACCATCGGGTCTCGAGAATCCGAGAAACCAGTGTTCAACCTTTGAACTCACGAAGTCACAAGTTTCGATTCCCCGATAAATCAAGGAAGGGGGATCGCACGAGAGAACTATAGGAGCAGATTTCCCGATAGGGAAACGAAAGAACCTTAGAGTTCTTCGGGCCGAGAAGAAGAAGGTCCTGTGGGAGAAGATGTGGCCTGGGTGGCACATTTGCGTCACCGTATTGGGGAGATATTCAATATGGCTCTGGTTAATTTGTATGCTTGACTAACATCGAATACATCTATTTTTTTATGATATTGATTCTTTGAATGTTTTATTTCTTAATGATTGTGCCTATTGCAAGGCATCCCAATATTGAGATCGGTCTTCAAGATCAGACCAACACTACTTTAAATTTGTTCAACACCATTTTAGACAATGCCAATACTCATGTTGATCTTAATCATTCATGGGTAGCAATTGAATGAGATATTAGTGCCCAAGAACGTTGAGAGGCTATATGTAGACAACCTAGAAATCAATAGTAACCTTCTTGGTCCTTCAGT
Organism: Picea engelmannii; assembly: GCA_009831015.1. NCBI lineage: Eukaryota > Viridiplantae > Streptophyta > Pinopsida > Pinales > Pinaceae > Picea > Picea engelmannii. The sequence continues at coordinate 2,022,507 of ML777749.1, forward strand.
TTTGGACTTATTTTCATGTCCTTAGACTCTCGTGTTTCTAGAAGAAGAAGAGGCTTATCACCTAAAATTAATCCTATTGTTGAGATAGGAATAAGGAACATTTTTTTATCAACCTAACAAAGGTCTCTAAGGATAAATTTGTCTGATTCATCCAGTTCGTCTTTCTCTCCCTCACCTATCATCCAAAATATGGCATCTAGTGGTGTCTCTAGTGGAACTGGAAGTGATTCCTCCTCTCAGTATTCATCTTCGTCAGTGATTAGTAGCTTATATAACCACCATATGCATGTCCAATCTACCACAAATCCCACCAAGGTCATTAAAAAGTATGGGATTTTTCAGTTTGAAGAAGATGCCACATCCACATTGTGGCATGTGTCCTCTCCTCTTAACCTAACGCCTACTACTCATTCACTTCCTAAATTCAAAGAGAATCTCTCCAAGTTTTCGAGAAATAACATTGTCACTACAAGTGAACACCTGGTGACATTTACTAATTCTTGTCACAACATAGGAGCCAATTGCAATGATACTTGCATGAGCTTATTCGTCAATTCCTTGGAAGGAAGGGTTGTGGCCGATTTCTTCGACCTTCCTCCTAATATTTTGTCTACTTGGGAGGAGTTAGTTTATTGGTTCAATTCCACCTATGAGAAATCTAAAATCCCATATGATCAATTACGGGAGTACAATAACATCGCATATAAGGATGGTGAGACCAACAAGTCCTTGAACTTGCATTTCACTAAGTTATACAATCAAATCCCTGAACTCATTCGAACTTAGGACCAATCTACTTTCATGCATTACTACAATACATTACCTTCCCCCTGTTGTCATAGGCTTGAGGAAAAATCCATTGATAACCTCAGTTCCTTTCTACATACTTGTTTAGAGTATGAAGAACAACTTGAAAGAACATGTCTTCCCTAGGGAGAATCGGTTAAACAGATAGACATGTCCACCCTCTTACAACTAGTACAAGATATGAATAATCGTATGATAGCGTATGAGAAAAAGAGAATTGTCTCCCCTCTCACCCCTGGAGCTTCATCCTCTCCTGCACCCCACTTTATAAATCCAATTGAAAATAATTTTCAGCCTAAAGCTATCTTTCCTCAAAGTTGGTGTAACTTTTGCGAGGAACATCGCAAGGAAGCCACATGTGAGGTAAGGAAGAGCTCCAAAGATAAGATATTTGGTAAAATACCAAAACATACCATCCTTGTCCCAAATTTTGCAGAGCCAAAAGATGTCATGATCATAAATACTAGGAACAAATCCTATGCTCCCAAAGGGAAATATGATCCTCCCCGTAATTCTTCCTAAGGTTCCTGATAGTCAAGAAACAACTTCCCCTCTCCCCTCTTCTATATACAATATTCTAAATTAATTGGCCAACATCAAAGAGGATTCCACCCTTTTGGACATGGTTGTTGTCCATGAACAACAGAGACATCTAAAACAATTCGTGGAAGGAAAATATTTTGTTGTATCCAACCTCTCTGAAGAGGTAAATTAACAGGATTCGTCTGTAAATAAAGTAGGTGTACATAAATTTAGATACCCTGTAAAAAATCCCCCTTTTTATATTTTTGTAAATACTATGGATAAGATCGCCCATTTTTTCCTCATTGATGGTGGTTTGGACCCAAGTGTGATGTCGAATATTATTATGGAAGAGATAGGATGCTCTTTACAAACGAAAATGCCAGGAGCATGCTCTCATATAATAGTCTACAGTAAACAACCATAGGTGAGATTAAATATGTGACCTTAGTTTTGTGCGTACACCCTGAAATAAGGACAACCCTTAGCATTCAAGTAGTTGATATGCCAATAAGAAATTACTCAATCATCTTGGGAAGATATTGGCAAGCTTTGATAGGTGGATACCTCTCACTTGGTGGGACACATTTATCTATTCCTCAGAATGGTAAAAAAATTATAGTCCTTAGAGAGGGGTGTATTCCATATTTTCCGAGGAGGATAAAATTCCCTTGGAACAAATTGATTTAGATGATGGTATGTGGCACATGCACTTTGATGGTTCATGCTCTAGTGAGGGTAACAGAGCTAGCACAATATTGATTTCTCCTGTAGGAAAAATCCATAACTTTTATTATAGGTTGGAGTTTTATTGCATGAACAATGTCACTAAATTCAAAGCTTTATTATTAGACATTGGCATAGCTTATAATCTTGGTTGTGGTCACCTTTCAATTTTTGGAGATTTTGAGCTTGTTGTGAATCTTGTACGTAAGATATACTCTCCTAGAAACAAGTTGATGAAATGATACACCCAAAATTTTTGGGCACTTATCTTGAACCTATTATATTTCAACATTACTCATGTTAAGAGGGAATTGAACTCAATGCCCAATCGATTAGCTATTTTTGTATCCTCTCCTAATCGACAACTTCTGCCACACAGACCTGATTGTACTTTCCAATCTCTTTATCGTCCACATATCCCTGACAATATAGAATCTTGGCAGGTCTTCCCTAGCTATGAGAGAATTTGTTCTTTCATTAAAAATGAACCTCATAAGACCAAGGAAATTATATCCATATAAGATAACAAGATTCATAAAGGCTTGACTCCTCTAGAGAGTTCATTTTCATCGAGTGATGTAGGCAATAAAGAAAAAAAGAAATATGAGAATTCGAAAAGGAAGGTGGGTGAAACCATCTCCTTGAACATTGGGACACTCGAGTCTCCAAAGAATGTTAAAATAGGTGCCCAATGTTATGATGAAGAGAAAATGAAGTTTGCCAAGCTTCTTGGTGAATTTCAATATGTTTTTTCTTGGTATTATGAGGATCTTCATGGTTTTGATCCTGTTCTTATAAAGAATGCCATTCCCATCAAGGAAGGCATAAAACTAGTTAGGAGAAAGCAAAGACCTATCAACCCTGCACCGGAAACAACTATCCGAAAAGGATTGGAAAAAATCTTGAAGGCTGGTATCATCTTTCCCATCAAGTATTTTGAATGGGTTTCAAAATTGGTTCCTGTTGGGAAATCCACTGAACATATAATATTTTCTGTTGATTTTTGGGTAGTTATGCGAGCTATTATGAAAGGTTATTTTTCTCTCCCTAACATAGAAATGATTTTGCAGCAAGTCCCAGGGTCACAGATGATGCCCTTGATGTTTTTTTCAGTTACAATCAAATCAAAGTCAAAAGGGAAGATAAATTAAAAACCACCTTTATTATGATTTGGGGTACCTTGACTTATGAACGTATGCGTTCTACTTTATCTGATGCAAGTACCTTTTTTAAAATTCCTATGCAAATAACTCTTGATGATTTGATCGGTAAGGTTATTCATTTCTATCTTGATGATCTAATTGTGTACTTTAAGGGACTATCAATTGTCTCAAAGTTTCAAGAATTATGGTTGGGTCCTTTTAAGATCTCTTTTGTCTTGGGTACTAACTTGTACATTCTAAAGGATTTACATGAGCGATTGTTTTCCTACAGCACCAACGGTTCTCACTTGAAACATTATGTGGAACCAAATTGAAAAAGTTCTAACGCTGTTTGGATTTTTTGTATATTAGTAGTCTAGTTCTTCTTTCATTTTCCCACTGTTTTCATTTCTTCTTTTACAATAGTTTGATTTGTTCTTTCCTTTTTGATAAGCTTCCTGCTGCTTTTACAATTTTGTCTTTTTATTTTCTGTTGTTTTAAATTTTGTAATCTTATTTCTGTCATGATTTTTATTGCTTTTCATCTTTAGTTGATTTTGGTCAAGAATAAGATGTTGGATTATTTCTTCCATAGTGACACTCTTGCAAGATATTATTAGTCAATAACTATCAAGCTTACACAATTGTTATGGTGTTTCCCCTGAAAGCACACTTGAATTTTTTATCTACTTTCATTGTTGTCTTATAAAGAAATTGGTTATCTCCCACTTTTTCTTTCAATTTCTTCATCCATTTGAGAGTTAAAAGAGTGAGTCCATAAATTTTTCTCCTTGAAGTAAGAGAAAATTCTAGTTGAATGATTATGCATACAGGGATAAACCCCCTCATACTTAACATTTTTCATGAGTTATTTCCAAATTCCTGGTCATTTTTTTCCAAATAATCTTCCTGGTTATATCTTCTTGATCTTTTGTTCTTAGTTTGTGAAATCATGTGTTCTGAGTTCTTAATTTGTTGGAAATAGATTTCTCTATGGAGTCACTAGTTTGTTGACAATAAAAATCAAAACAACTTTTTGACCTGCAAGGTATTGCTAAAAGCCTATTATTTAAACTAAGCTAATGATATGTAATACTAGTAGGTGGGACCCCCTTGTATATTGGAGGATCAAAGATAGTCTTGTTACACATTGTATGCTATTCTTCGATGATGCTTACATAGTTCTACATGATTGATGGTGAAATATTGGTTTAATTTCCGACATAATGGCAGATGGATAATGCATGTTATGTGTGGGTTTCATTACTCTAAACTCTAAATTCCATGTATGAATGGATTATATTCACTATTATCACTTTGCTATTGGCGCCATGATTCACCACAAGTTACACCTAGACAAGACACATGTTAGTCAAAACAAGAGATAAAATCAATATGGAATAAATCTAAGAAAGGAAACTATGCTATGCTATGCTATGCTGTGAGAAATTGAAATTTAAAAAGGGTTGATGTTAGTCCTAACTAGAAATGTTAGTGGCTACACGATTTTATTGGTGTTATATGGGGCACATGTGATATATGTTATAGTATGGTTTTGGATTAATGGTTAGTATGGATCGGGTGGCGCATTTGGCAAGTAATATATGGAAGTTTCGATGCATGGATTAATGGCATGGGTTAATGTTGGCTGGTTGGTGTGTACTACATAATTGAATGAGGAGAGCATGGAAGAAACATGCATTTAATACAAGTCACTCCATACTTCTCCCACTGGCCATCACCCTAGCTTGGTTATTTCTCATTTGATTTTCACTATGGTTAAGCTCTGATATTCAGTTGTGGAAGGAACTGTTCGACCAATATCTAATTTTAAAGGCCATTTGGTTATAGGTATGTTTTTTCACCCATGCATGAACTTGGTCTAGTTATGAAATAAATATTGTCTCGATGATGTCTTGGTCTATTTTTTTTCTTGAGGCTGGAAACTATGTAAACTCGTGGTGTTTCTCTAGAATGGTTGTTTGTGTGTTATTCATTGAAAATGGAAAATTGGATGGTTGAATTCATGATTTCATGGAATATTCTATGTGAAGGAAGCCGTGGTGTCTCTCTTTTGTCTCTATGGGTTTTTTTTTTAGGGTTTCATTCGGTTTGGACTTGCTGCTCGTCTTCTCACAGTCTTGTAATCATAGCCAGTCATATTTGGTGTTCTGGGGTTGTTGTGTATGATTTGAACCACATTTCGGTCAATGAGTATTGTTTTCCACCTGTTCGTGGGCTCATTTTATATTATTAGTATCTACACAGTTGGTTATGGTGGCTATTATGCCAAGAGGTTTGCTTTATGGTTGGTTGCAATTGTCGGGGCTCTGCATTTCTATCAACATTATTGGACTTTTTGGGGAAAACACGAGGGTTATGCCCTGCATGTATTTGATGTTGGTTACTAGCCAATAAGAAACCTCTGCTCTTCTGCATCATGGTCTACCCTATCTAGTGTGAAATATCACCATGTCTTGCAAGATAAAGGTTATGTGGCTTGTGTGTCCACTGCATTGTCTTGAAGGGTTCTCACCTACTGTTGATATGGTCAACTTCAGTCTCCCTGTGTTTTAATGATCAAGAGAACCCTTGACTATTTTCTTGTATTCATTAGTATCGAGCTTGATTTTGATTAACTCAACAATCACACTCTATCAGTTATCTTGTTGACTATTATATTTGTTGGTTAGTATTAATAGTGGTTTTGATTATTTTCTCATCTATGTTTGATCGCGTGGTTGGAGGGTTGTGATTGGAAATGATAATTGTTATACAATTGATGCCTAATTTTGTTATGACAATTGAATCGATAGCTCAACATGGTTTAATTGGTTTTATTGGGAGTAATTAGATATGTATAGTCACAAAAATGCTTCTTTGCGTTATGCATTAGTTTGTATGTTTCCTACAACGTGGTATAAATTGAAATGATGGTCACTGTTACTGTGTGTTTTAATTGCCCGATCGAGATTATTGCAATTCGAAGTATTGATGATTGTGGCTTGTCTATCCTCTATGTATGATTTATGGATATCATGCATCATATCGTCTTATTGCACCATCAGAGATGGGCACGGTTTTTTTTAGCAGTATGGTTTCCTTGCAATTTAATTGTTAAATTGGTTAAAGGAATGGAATCAAGCATGTTTTAAAAGAGCTCGTGTTTGTGTTTTATTTGAGGAATTAATTTATGGACAGTGGTTAAGGTTTTGATGCCGAACAGAGTTGAAACAAATGATTGTGTGTTCATTGGAATTTTGTTTTAAATATAAAATAGAAGAAATGAGAGGAAACATAATTCTTATATAGGATGTTTGGAAGGCATATTGATTTTGAGTATGATGACACTATGCTAATTAAAAGGGTTGAATATTTAAATATGGACAGTGAACAAGTGTTAACCCACAATAATTGTTTAATTGATTACATTATTGTTTAGTTGATGTTGGGTCGTTTTCATTAAATACATAATTGTTTTATGGATTAATTAATTGATTTTAATAACAATATTCTCTTTTTTCCCTACCATTATTTCACTTTTCACACATTACAATCCCCTCGCCTTCCCATATTCATTATCCACTCCCTATTCTGAAAATTTATTTATAGTTAAGGGAAACTCTGTATTATGATAGTTTAAGATATTAGGGATTGATTGCGGTGGTATATTCTTTGGTTTACATTATAGTTGATTGTTTGTTTTCTGTGAGAAGTAATCATGATATTTCCTCCCTCATTTTAACATTTTTCACTCAATACAACCCCTCGCATATCCCATAACCTTTGTTGACCCCCTGCTCATTAACAACTATTAACTATTTGTATGGATTGGATTGCATGAGTCTGATATGTTGTTGAGCCAAATTTTATTTCATATTTTTAAAGAAATTATTTGCTAATCAATTATGCATACATGAATGCATTTTTTCAATAGAGCTAGCCATGATAGAGGTAACCGAGGGAGAGGTAATTGGAACAGGGGCCCTAGAAGGCCAAGATTATCTATACACATTGATGCAGACTCACAAGAGTTAGACAATCTATTTCAAGCTAGATTTTCAATTGGATTGGGCAAGGAGTGGTCCAACCTAGGTCTGAAATGTTGGTAATATTGTCATTGATGCCAATAGTCGATGCGATGATCTATTGTTAATGATGAATAACCATAGTTGAGATTGTCATTGATTTCAACAGTCAATGTGATGATATTTTGTTAAATGAAAAATGAGATTGTCATTGATGTCAAAAATATATCAGTTAAGCAAGAGATGTCAAACAGTGTGCAAAGATCGAAAGAGTGAACGTGAGAAGCGAATAATAAAAATATCAAAAGCTCAGAAGGAATAACACATTACACAGAGAGGAAATCCATGACTATTGTTGATCATGATAGAATCAACAATGATTCAATGATCAAAAGTTCTGAAGGAAGAATGGATTGTAGAGATGTCGTCAAGATCAGTGAAAATACTGAACAGTTGATCAGTGCACGGAAAATGCGAGAAGCCTCAGCAGTCATCCTATAGGAATGAGAAGCTCAATAGTTGTCTGATCAAAATGAGAAGCTCAGCATCCGTCCGATCAAGATTCTGACCATGTTGATAGTCTGATACAACTCACATCGGTCATTTGAATGACCGTGGGCTTGAGGACCATCGAAATATCATGACTGTTGATCTGCTTCAAGAATACCCGTCAGTTGTCGAATCCAATGGAGCTACAAGGAGGATAAGACCAAAAGTTAGTTAACACTCCAAAGAAGTGAAATGATCTGATCTGTTGGATCAAGAGGACAAGTGGCAAGTGATTGGAATTTCACTAACTCATAGATTAGGAAATTCAAAGACAGTGTTGCATGAACTTGTGAAACAGGAAATCGCAATATGATCTAGACCATTGGATCATGGGGGGTTGTGGACCATCGATCCAACGTAATCGGATATTAGAAAATAAGATATCAGGAAATCAGGAATGGAAGAAGGGAGGGGAGTAGTCCTCCAAACTCATGAAACGCGAAATCCCGATAAGCTCTGGGTCGTCAAATCACAAAGGTACGAGGACCGTTAGATTTGGGAGAAGTTGCACGGTGGTTAGCTGTGAGTTCCTTTAAAACTCTGGACTCGGATAATTTGGAGTGATGTAATGATCCCAAGCCATTATGCAAGGATCATCACTGTTTTGGTGTCTTTTTAAAACTTTTTCTAAGTGAGGTATTTCGTCAAACACTTTGTTGATCTACCTTTTAGATGTGTTTATATGTGTGTATGCATCAAATAACAGAAAGAGATAACCATGGAACATACCTCAACCATATGCAATAAGATAGACAAGACAAAACATCTCAATTATTCTTTATTCATAAAATAGAGAAACCTGCTACAATGAAGATGCCAATCTGGAATGCTCAACAGATGGCCAAGAAGATAGACAATAGATAAGAGCTGCTACAAAATGCTCCCACTAATACAAAATAATGCCTCCAAAGGTTGAATAAGAAATGAAGATCAATACAAGCAGATCTGACTACTAAACTCTCCAGCTGAAGAATGCCATGCTCCAATAGAAGGCTGAAACCCTCAATAACTCGGCCCTACTGCCAAAAGTGTCCAATCACCCTAATAAATATGCCAACTGATAGATCGGGTGATGGTAAGAATAACCCAGGTGCCTG
>ML777749.1:2038539-2063021 GCA_009831015.1 Picea engelmannii
TTTGTTATGTCAAAACCCTCAAAACCCCCAATATTGGGCTCACTAGCCAGAAGCCAGAAATCAAAATAAGATCATACATGAATGAATGAAAAGAGGCCCTTGCCTTCCTTTTATACTTTTTGGCTCACCTTATCCCTCCAAGTTGACTTTCATTTTATTAATATTTAATTAATTAATTAAATCACTTTAATTAATTAATTAACCTTTTTACCTTCGAAAAGATCCTTATCTCTCCTTGTGGCTTCCCTAGCCACTGAAAGTCACTTCTAGCCATCCCATCCTGTAGGGTTTCTCCTTCCGATTCCAATGAGCTATTACACTGAGAGTTTCCTCCAAGTAATGTGCCCAAAATGACCTCTTCAGTGAATTCCATTGACTTATAGCTTAAAATAGTCAAAATCATGGAAATCGTCGGAATGCAATGAAACCAAAGCCAACCTTTGTGGAATGGCTCATAATGATGGAATATGATCATCGATACAAGATGGACCCCACAATGCCTCTAAAATACCTCTGTACCTGCTATAACATCCATCTGGCTACTCTGGTCATCATAAATCTCTACACTGTGATGATGTCCCAAAGTGGGGACATTACAAGTGACAATGAATTAAGGATCCTGAACTCATGAAATCAAAAATAATGAAGATATTGTTGTCGGTTGGAGGGAAGGTACATGGTACAAGATTAACGAAGTCGAGGAAGGATGACACATTGACAGAACATGTCAGCTAACCTCATCAGCAAGGATGCGTAGAAGACCATGTCAACATGTACACATGGCATAACCAAAAAATGACAAGTGTCAAAGAGGAAATTGGCTTGTGACCATGTCAACATGTGATGTAAGAAAATATATGTCACTTCCAAAGAATTGAATCGATATTTTTGCAATGTAGTAAGTCATGAAAACTTCGAAGGGAAAAAGTGTCGAAATTATGGTGGCCATCCATATCGATGAATAATTAAATCATGGCCATCAGATTTTGTAGTAAAAGTATGAGTGCAAGGTTAAAGTGGACCATTGATGTATCTCCGCTAGATAAATGTGAATCGTCCGATTGTATCGGCGATATCATAAACGAGAATTTTGAAATGTAGTAACTCACAAAGACCCGATGGGAAAAATGTCGAAACTCTGCCAGACATTCATCCCATCAGAGATCGAATCATGACCATTAATTTAATAAAGCACTCATTTGGTCTAATTGCCTAAGCGTGAGGTCACCGTCGTTTGTCATATGGTAAAAAGGTTTAAAGGGACACAATGTATGTTTCTTAGTTGGTAAGCCCGTGGTTCTATGTCATTGGTCATATGCTATAAGTGTTTTACTATACATCACTATAGTTGGTAAAGCTCGTGGTCTTGTGGCATAGTCATATATGATGGTTTGAAGGAAGCGCCTTCATGGAATCTGGTCTCTGTGAAGTAAAAGAGATTTGAGATCGAGTATAAAGGATTAAATTGATCCATGACTACGATCAATTTATGAAAAACCTTCAAGGTAAAATGAACTGATACATAGCCATGATTAAAAGAGAATAAATCATGAAAATATGAATAAAGAATTAAAAAAAAAATGATATTAATAAAAGTTTAGATTATCATTTTAAATGAAAAGGTATAATGGTTCAAATAAAGGCACATGTTGTTTTAAATTTCACACCAATTTGAAGATTATATAAACGATAAAAAGTGGTGAGAAGAAAGTGTCTCTGTAGTCTAGAAAGGAAGATAAAAAGCTGAAGAAGATTCCAAGAAGATATCAGAGGAAAGAAAATTTGAATTATAGAGAAGATGAAATGTAGTGTTGAGTGTCTTATAATATACCTCTAATCATAAGATAGAATTGATTCTATAATGGATCACTACTACTAGAGTTGAATAAACTCTAGTTGGATAGACTGGGTTCTATCAACAAGCTGGGACTTGCAACAAGTTGGGTCTTGGCAGAGAGTTGGTGCTCTTCGAGGGGTTGGTGCTAAAACATTTAGTTGGTGCTAAAAGAAAATCATCTTTCACATATATTTATTACTATGTTCATATTTATTATACAAAATCTTATACAAACATCTGGTGTCTTTTTGTTCATTGTAATTATGATGTGATTGTTCTTAATCTGTTCAATTATGTTTTAACTGGTATCTTGTTGAAGGAAAATGTTAAAATAGTCCACACACTAATTCATCCCCCCCTCTTAGTGTGGGCAGTGTGTTCTTCATGAAAGGCCTCCCTTCCCAACCCCATAGGTCCCTAGTATCCTAGTGCCTCCTCATGTCTCACTATAGCCTGAAGTTCCCGAGAATGATGGATGGTAAGAGATTGTCCACCCGACAGTCTCCCAACATTGTGGCTGGACTAACTATTCTTTACCTGCTCCCCCGCCTATCAATAAAATTGTCCAAGCTTCCCCTGTCCACTCACCAGTTCAGTCTTCCCATCCAAGAAAAAGGTTGAAAACCAAGGCCCACCATGCCCCTGACAAGGGAAAATCCATTGTTACCCATTCCTCATCCTCAAATGACTTTGATAAATCCATGTCCTCCCACATGCATTTGAGAGGTGATTTCTCTCATGTGATCAACAATATTAGGCCTAAAGGCTCTACACAGCCTAAGGAAAATTCACAAAGATCAAAAGGTGAAACAACAAGAGAAAGATTGCCTCTTAGAGTGGAAAATATGGATTTTAAGTTTTTATTTATTAATTTTTGAGAACAATTGACTTATGAAATTTTGGACAACACACTATTTTTTGGATGTATGGGTAATATATTTTTGGAAATAATTTCAATTATCATTGAGATAAATTGTCAATATGAATGTGATGCTGGGAGCCACACAGATGGATGTTTTTTTGAATTAACTAGTTGTGTTATGATTGTTAAAAGCTAAAGGGAGTCACAAGGGGTCCCACCTACTAGTTATTATTTATTTAAAAACCCTTATTATGATTTATTGTTTTTTCCCCTTAAATAAAAAGTCCGTTGAGTTTTAGTTAACTTAACTAAGGAAGTAGTTCAATTACTTCAACCAATTCTAATTTGCTTAAAGGCAAAAGGAAAGGGAGGAACAAGAGAGGAAAATAAAGACAAGCATACTAAGGTTTGTTCTTTGAGTTTTTGTTGAGATAATTCAGTTTTCATTCATTCCTTAATTCATTAAAATCCTAATTCTTTTTTATGATAGAAGGGTCCTATTGTAGACAGTAATATTTCGGGCTAAACTACATTATTCAGACACTTATTTTTCAGAGGTGTTGATCTATCTTTGATAGTCTATGTAGACTTGTTTGTTTGTGAATTAGATTTCATGACTGAAAAAGGCTATTGTGCAGAGTTGAGTGGGAAGAAATCTATGGCAAGTTGATCCATCTTTTAAAGTTCAATTTTTTATTTTCTGTCAGAAGTCCTTTTGTATGTTCCATCGGGCACGTCTAAGTTTGACTTTGGTCCAAAATTTCCTCAGTAAATTTTGTAAAGAGAACATTTATTTGATGGATTGGAATGAAATAAAGGATTTCTTTATGTCTCATCTATTTTGATTATTGACTTGGTGTCTTTACTTCTGTCTCTATATTTATTTCAGCATCTAATATGTTCAGAAAATTACATAAATAATGATTTTTTCAGCAAGCTTTTATTTATAAAAAAACATCCTAAGCACTTGTAAACAATACTCGTGAATTAGGATATAAATTTTGATGGCTATAAACATAGGGTGATATTCCCGTCTATATTTATTTAGTCAAGAAGGATATGAAAATGTTTGAGTAAGATCAATTCATATATTTTCCTCAGCAAAGACCATGACAAACCTCCAACACATTCTTCACCCCTAGGGTTAGCAATTTCGGCAGAAACCACACCAAAGTAGGTAACGAAAAATACCGTCAACATTGAACAAATTGAATATCCACCCACTAAGACAAGGATGGAAACAGAAAGAGGACCTAAGAAAACCTCAACAACACAGGACCGAGAAGAGAATGTTAGCAACCGGTTTGAATGAATTGACAGGGGAAAGGAGTCGATAATTGAACATTTACACACACCAGGAAGTATAAGAAATTCCATGTCATGCAAAGATCATATAATCCCTGAGCTTGTAGATGAAGTGGTTGATGTCCAAGAAATCACTTATGATAGGAAAATAAGAGTAATAGTCAGGAGGATCAGTAAGAAAAGAGGAATCACCCTGGACAACACTGTGATGATCAACACAGAGGAAACCCTGTTGGACGCTCAGTAGTCCAAAGTAAGCAAATTGTTGGGAGCCAGAATGGCTATATGCATTGCCTCCAACGAAAGATCAAAATAATATGAGGGAGAGGCATATTCTATGAGGGAATAGTTGGTGAACCTCAAACATCAAGTAAAATATTATCATGACACAACCCTGGAAGTCAGGTTCCTTAAGATTGATCTCAGGGAGATTTATGGCCAATTAAAATTAGAAATAGAAATTTTCATGACCCAGATCATTGACTATCAGGAAGAGACATTTTTGGGCCTCATAGATTACAAAGACATGATGAGGTGTTCTAAGAAATATTATCAAGTGTTGAATCAAATAGAATACATCAGAGAGATCCAAAAAGGCCAAGGAGAAGAGGAACATGATATCAGGTGACTCATAGATGAGAGTCTGGTCAAGTTCAAAATAGCAACATAATATTGGGAAAACATGGTGATAGAGACACAATGAAGAATGTGATAAATATGGGAGGAATGTCTTGATAATTGGGACAACATAAATCAGAAAATGAGGAACCTTCGGTTCCTAGAGTTTGGCATACTCGACAAATTTGTTAACATGCACACCATATTCCAAAAATTTGAGGAGATCAATGTATAATTTGAGACTAAATTTCATGACATCAGAGAACTTGAAAATGGATATTTTAATAAATTCACCAATGGACCGAGAGGGGTATCATGGGTCCTACGACATCTAGGCTTTGAGATAGACTAATTCAGATACTAGGTGATAGAAATGAAGGATAATCTCATCATGTTGATGGATCAACATTGTTTCCCATATTTTCATAAGTGCAAGGATCTCTTCTTCCAATGGTATGAATATGACAAGGTGAATCCTTTGAGATGTCTAAAGTTCACTGATATCTTCCACGTGGACGTATTCCACTTTATATTTTCCTTTTTTTTGTTAAGTAAACATTATTATTATTTTTTGCATGGGATTTTCATATAAATAAGGATGTCAACCTCCTTTTGAAAGGTCGAAGGTCTTGTGTAAAATACTAATTGTTATATGAAGAACTACTTTGAAGTTTAATATTTAAGTTGATATAGAGATGAATAATTTTTTTACCAAAGCTTGTGGATTAACGTAGTCTATGGATTGCTCTAATATAATTATCTACTATGAGCTATTTAGTAATATCGTAATTGTGTTTAATCTATTTTGAATTATTATGATTTTCTAAATGGATGTTGGCATAAATTTGATGGTGTTTTAAAAGTTGCTTATGTTATGCAGTAATCATAATTATTTCTAGTTATCTGCTTCTCTCATGTGTGTTCCCTTTCAATTCTTAGATGATCTTCACTACTTGATAAATATAATATTATTGTTCAATATTGATTAAAGGGATATATCATTTACATGTTTTTTGTAAAGGTTAACCTATGCCTATTCTTCTTCAAAATCTAGTTGATGAACACCCAAGAAATAAACTAATAAAATAACCAAAATAAAAGCTCATCGAAACTTGTTGGATCATCAATCCATAAAATCAAGCTACCTTAAACATGGAAGATTCTAATTGGGCCTCATATATGGGCATGATTCCTGTTATTGAGTCAAAGGGAATTTAGACACCTCAAAACAACCTTGTGTAGCTTCAACTTTGAACTTAGAAATTCTCATAAATACAACTACTCATACATGAACGAACTTGATTTGAATAAGTTTTGTTAATTTTTGAAGAATTTTTGGAGATAGTTTTGGGATCATGGCTAGTATATAAATCTAGATTGCACGAGGACATGCAATTAATCAAGTGTGGGGGATATGCTAGTATCAATTTTTGATACATTATATACTATTAGCGATGTCCTATTTTGGTTATATATTTTACCATTTAATCACATTACCACTCTTTTCGATCTGTTATCCATGTTTTTATGAAGTCCATGATATCATAAGGTTTAATAAGGTAATTCATGTCCTAAGTGCTTCAATTTCCCTATTTTTATGAACGGACATAATTAAGATTGATTTTGACTGATGATACTACCAGATTCCATTTCTTGTAGTAGTGTGGTAGGTTCTAGTAACATGATTGTTCATTGGCATATGTTAATTTCTCTAGAAAAAAAATTGGCCACTCAACTTTTGATCGTAGGGTCCATGATATGATGTGGCTCCTCTTGAGTTAGTTCTAGATTAAACCAATATGGTGCCAACTAGTAATCAATTCTTAAGTCAACCTGTCACCATAATAGAGTAATTCAAGACATATCAACACCAAAAGAGATATGAGATAAGTCAACAAGATTTCATAAGAATTTAATGCATTCTATCATGAAATTTGTAGCATTTGGAAGGAAAATTCATAGGGATCTGATAAAGGGAAATCAAATCTTTTGTTTCTAAAATATCCTCTATTTCTAGAAAATGCTATTCTTATGAGTTTTAGTTGTAACCTATTAAGAATTTGAGAGTTACATCATAGAATGAACATATTTTTAAACCATTGTATAAATGATTGTTTAGAGAGAGAAAATGGGGGAAATATATATTTATTTTTTGTAGTTGTTGAACAATGTTATAAAACTTGGTTTGAAGTTGTTAATAAAAATTTTCTAATTCTTAGATGTTGGAAATTTGGTTGTCATTGATGTCAACCTTGATAAATAGGTGAAGTATCATTGATTGATTGGTTTGAGAAGCATTACCAATATTGGAAATATTGTTATGAAGGTAACTTAAATTTCAAGCATTGTCAATATTGGACATAATGTTATGAAGGTTGGACATAATGTAATGAAGGTGACTTGAATGTCAAGCATTATCAATATTGGACATAATTTTATGAAGGTGAATTGAATATCAATAGAAAGACAATATTGAATAATATATTGTATGATATTGATACACTCATCCTATATTGTATAAGGTTGAAATTCTATCATTAACATCCATGAAAAAAAGAATAAACTATGAAGAAACTGTCCATATAAAAAGGGTAAATGGATAATACAATATGGATCCATACAAATCACAAATAAATAAGTTAATAAGACATGGTTCATTAAAAGTAATTTAGAAAATATCATTTGAATAAGACTCCATAGATGATACAAAATGTCAATGGTGGATTTTTGGTGAGGAAGCATTGACACCATCGAGTCACAAGTCAAGTCGATTCAAACAACAATAAGGTCGACTATTTGGAATTTGATTGACTGCAAGATGAGTTGAATACAATTCAACCGACTGCAAACCTACAGATTGACAGAAGTTGGAGAAGACAATTCAATCAATTTCAAGATGAGTCGAAGACAAGTAGACCGACTCAAGGTCGAAGTTGAAGGAAAATTGAGTCGGGAAATACAAGTTGGCCAAAGCAAGTCGAGACAACCAAATTTGAATTTCTCAAGTCAGTTTTCTTCCAAGTTGAGTCGATCCAAGAAAGAAGTAACCTAAAGTTTGAAGTCGAAGAAAACTTAAATACACGTCAGGTCGAGGCTGAAGGAAGATGAGTCAACTATAATTGAAATACTCAAGTTGAAATTTCTCCTATTTGAGTTGACCAAAAATATGTTTGTTGGTTGAATGAGGAAGAAGATATGAAAAAGGATGAGACACAGCCAAATATTTAGTGACTAACAGCTGAGAGGGAACTAATTTTAATATAACCATCAAGTAAAATGTTTACGAATGGAGTATAAATAATCACCAACAAATGATATATGTGGAGGTCTATTTAGAAATTCACGAAAAGGTAATATGTACTAAAGTCGATTTGGCATCCGACAATGAAATGAAAAACTAGGCAAATTTCCTTAAAATAACTTCCTGTACCAGACACATCACACACTTTATGGGTAAAATTCCCTCCTATCAGTTAATTGGGCATGTTCTAAAAAGAAATCCATGTTGTATAATTTTACAATTCGTTTCCATCACTCCATAATCTTCATACAAAAATCGTTTTCTAAAAAGGTGTACAAAAGTCAATTAATAAAAGTTACCATTTGTGTTAATTAAATGAAGAGGTGGAATGTTTCGTTCCAAAGGGACACATTGTTTCAAAGTGGCACCCTTAGGAGGACTATATAAGTAAAGGAATATGAAGGGAAGAAGATGTCTTGGTGGAAAAACATAGTAAAATGGATTGAATGAGAAGTCATTCATACATAGATTGAATGAAAATTATTTCCTAGTCAAGTTATTGTCTGTACATAAGCATGGTCTTTCTATTGTTGGAAATACTGAGAGGGGGGCTGGGGGTGAATTAATATTACCCTTTTTCAACAATTAGCAGTTAATTTGATATTTTATTAATTACCACAATAGATCAACAATGGACTTGTATTTAAAATCAATTGTATAAATATAATTAATAGGAATTACAAGGTTTTATAAAGAATAGTGAAGGAAACCAATCATTTTTAGAGCACCAACTCTAGGAGACACAAATTCCCTTCTTCAGGGCACCAACCCTAGGAAGCACCAACTCCATTGTATTTAGGGAACCAACCCTAGGAAGCCCCAAATCCCTTGTCGAGTAAAGGATATGAATCCTTACTTGGTCCTACCTTCCACCCTCATTGCATAAGTATCATTAGTTTCTCTTCCTAGACTCCGCTTCTACTTTTATCTTCTGATCTAGACTACAAAGACACTTCTTCTTCACCATTATTTCTTGCTTATATAGTCTTCCAATCTGTGTGATCATTGAAGCATTATGTCTCTTTGTTTGGACCATTGCACCTATTCATTTAAATTATCAATAATAACGTTTATTTTTCTTCCATTATTATTCATACATTATCGTGAAAGATTTTTTATTTAGTGAGAGGGATTTTCATAAATCGATCACAAAAATGGATTGATTTCATTTTAACTCAATCCCATGCCTCTTTATTTCATTCTAAAATTAAGTTGATCATATCTTAGATTTTTAATGCATTGCAAGTATTGGATTACTCAAGATAAATTAGGACAAAGTCTGGATCCTTATCTGGTTTAACATTCCTTCCTGACCGAGATCAAATTCTTATTTTGTGCGTTAAATTTCACACAAAAACACTTTAGATCCTCTATTCCATACGACCACAGATGGTGGCTAAATTCTAATCCAAATGAGTGCTTAATCAATTATCAAGATTTATGGTTTTGTTTTATTCGCATGTTTATTTGGAGGATTCTCTTTCACTTCAGAACTTCTCCCTTCGGTGCTTCAGGACTCTTCCCTTTGTAGTCTTTTAATTATTATAAATAAAATTATGTTGGAGTGCTTATCAACACTTCCCTTCTTAATAAACTTCGCATGTCCAGGAGCTAGGACCGTGGGATTAGGCACAAAGGAGATCCCTCTCTTCGAGTATTTGACTATTCGTGACTCCAGGACTTAGGGCTACTCGAACTATGAAATAGTTCAATCCCTCTGAAGGTTTACCTACTAAATAAGTCATAACATGATGATGACCACTTTTTTTCGGGTAATATTCCACTACCCTTGATCTAACAGTCATGAGAGAATCTCGAGGATCTTATATCAATGACCAACATTAGTTCATGACTTCTCCCTTCAGTGCTTCAGGATGTTTCTGGTAGGAAAAACTGCATATCCCTGAAGGACATACTCCTGGAGTGACGTAGCTTGCTGATCTGACTGTTGATGTGTCATTGGTTGAGTGGTTTCCATGTGTCACCTTTATTCATGACTTACGCATACCTAAAGTTCCAACTGGACCTTGACACTTGTCACCATCGTATTTCTCCACGTGTCCTTGTTGACATGGATCTCCTGATGTCCTATATGTCTTTCTTCTTTGGATCATTAATCTATATCAGACGGTCTAGTTTTCACCTGAGTTATTGATCTAGTGACCCTCATTCACTTTGGGACTTTGGGGCTTTGAACTTCAGGTGAAATTACATGTTTTAAACCATTTTCACCGAAGTGGTTAGCGCCCAGGTTGGACACAATTGGACCCACTTATCCTCATCCAACGATTACGATGCATTGTTCAGATTTGATGGCCCTCATTCACTTTGGAAATTTGGTGCTCCAACCTTCGGGTGAACTTACATGTTCTTGGATTATTTTCTCCAGAGTGGTCAACGTTGGAGTTTATCATCTCCTTACCTTTTCTATGATTTGAGAGTTCCAATGTTTTCACTCCATATCAACGATTGATGGTAGTTCATTTAATAAGAGACTCTGGGATATTTGTGGCTTACATTGTCCTTCCACTAAAATCGATCGAATTGTCGAGAATTCACCAAAGTCCCTTCTTGATCTAATGGCTCGAGTGACTTTGTGAGTTCGTTCCTCTTCCTTATCTCCAATGTCCCGAAACTTACGTTATCCTTCCACTTGGCTTTGATCAGTGGTTCTAACTGATCTGATGGTTGCAATTACTTCAGAAATTTGAATGGATGATTAGATTTCCATGATTCTTCACATAGGATTCTTCAGTGTAGTCTATGGCTTTTGCATGATCTGATGGTCCAATAATTTTTCGAGAAGTATATCAAGATACATTATTCTTCCTTGATTATTTTGGAGTTTTATTGCGGGGATTCAATCCCGGTAGCGTTTCTGCAATGTGCTCTCCCTTCTAAGCTTCAATTAATGTCCTTCCTTATTATATTTGGGTTTATACTATATTCTTATACACCATGTTGACATCAATGACAATATCATACCAGTGTGTCCAACAGTTCTGAGGGTTGGATTCCTCATTTTCTCAGTTGGATCTGGGAAACTACAAGTTGGGTCTTGTATAAGAGAGTTGGATCTCTCATATTCAGTTGAAGTTGAAGATATTAAAGGATTGATTTTATATGTATTCATTCAAATTAAGTAAATAAAAGAATGATATTTTATCTACTTCATACAATTTGGGTTATACATGTTTATGAATAATTAATTGAACTGCATGTATCTTATTTATTTAATTTAGTTAATCTATGAAAGTGTGAAAAGTATCCAAAAGTTCTAGACATTGATTCACCCCCCCTCTTAGTGTCAGTGTGTGTTTCAACATTAAATTCATGCCTTATCTCTTCATATCATGTTGATTCTTTTAGTTTTTTATTTTCTTAGAAACATTTCCTAAGCTTGGAGGCACCCTTGTGCATTGGTATGAATTTCTTGGTTATATTAGTTTCCATTTATGCTCAACTATTTGATTCAATTTTTTATTTTTTTTTATTTCCTATATTGTGACAATTGAATTTTATAAAGCCTTTGAATAAAATATTTTGATGAATGCACTTTCACACAATTGCAAGGATATCTATTTACACATTGTCATTGAACATATTTCTTGATTATGATTAAAAAAACATTCAAAAATTTGTTGAATGAAATAATGTGATATGATGTTATAGAACTATGATTTAATAGATGAAAATCTCAAGTAATTAGAAATATTCTTGTAGCATTTCATTTCGGATTTTGATTTTAATCTTAGATAATTAAAGGTTTTTTATAAGAACATTCACTTCCATCTTTATCTACCGAATTGAATGGACAGTAATTACATGAACACTATAAAGTGAAATATTGTAATGTGAGGATTTAGAAAGATGCAATTATAATAGATATCGATTATAGTGATTTATTTCCTCTTTCATTTGCTTATATTGTTTATATTTCATCTGATTTGACCCTTAATTTACTAGTGGTTTGAAGCTATCTAAATTTAATCTTTAGAGTAAGCTCTAATATTTCACATACTATGTTTGCATCTCATCAATTTTCGAATCCAGGATTGACAATTAAATGCAACATAATTTATCATATAAATTTCCTAACATGACTTCTTTGGTTAGGTCTCGGGGACTTGAAATCCCCCAAGGGTTGGATTTTGGAAGGCCCCTTGTACAAAGGTCTGTTGAAGCCTATATTTTGTAGGGGTGTGATCCATGGTGCGGTTTGTAGAAATTTTGATGATTCATTCTCAGTTTTTAGAAATCCTCATACAATCTTAGTCAAGAGTGGTGTATCCAATATGGGAGGACTTGTTTTGTAGTGCCCACACTACTACACCAAACAAAATGATTCTAATACCCATTAAGTTAAATATGTGCAATATGATAAACAAATCCATATATCCAATATAATTATTTAAAATAATTAATGAAATTTATCAAACATTCAAAAACGTCATTAATTCACTTAAATAACATAGTAAAATAAATAGAAATGAAAACCCACAAATAAAAATAGTGAACAGAGATAAAAACATTTATCTTTTAAATCAAATATGCAACCACTTGCAAAGGATAAATATTCCACCCAACCATATATTTGTTTCTCTAAATATCAATAGAAAATCACCTCCAAGCTCGGGATACAAATAAAAAAGAAAGGGTGTCTCTATTGTCCAACCACAACCCAATATAAGCCAAAACAAGTTGATTTTCCTACAACTATCCCAATCCACAAAATATATTCCCCTTAACCTACACAACCAAAGGAATAAGATCCCCCTTCTCCACACGCAATCCCTTAGGCCTTCCCACATCCCTGTCTCCAACACAGTTTGTGTAGGAATATCTCTTGTTGGGGACTCTGGGGACTTACAACTACAATACAAAACTCTCTACAACAACTCATTTTTTCTGTGGTAATATATTTCAAATAAATATCTTCTACAAGACTAATATCTTGCTTCTTCATGCTATTACAACTCCCACAATATGCCCACAAACCCCATTATGGATATCTCCAAGCTTCAACATTCTACCCTCTCTTGTTGTCCCAAAAATTCGTTGTAAAAATTACCTACAATACCCATTTGATTTTCCCTTTTACCCATGCATGTTGACTCTCACATTCCCCAAGTTTGATTTTACTTATCCCCATGCTCTCAATAATTATGTGATATGAATTTTCACACCAACTCTATTACATGTATTCCTTGACTAGGGATTTGATACATTCAAAAGGAAAATAAAAGGTTCATACAAAATAATAATTTTAGAAAGCAGGTTGGGATTAATACATACGAATAATTCCCCTTTGGACCCTCCTCTCTTGTAGAAACGTATCCCCCATGACTCCATCTGTGTCCATCTATAGTCGGTGTCACATTTTATTTTATTATTTTGATATACAATGTTTACATATTACATCACTTGGCTCATTGCCATATATTGTATTTATATTATACATCACTAAAATCGGGATTAAAAATGGATATTTTACATTCCCCTCCCCCTACAATTTTCACTATCCTCTATGAAAAAAACAATATCGGTATGCATGTAAAAAAATTTACATCAGAATACTTGATACTTTTGCAAGGTCACATCTCCTGTAGAAATTCCAACCAGAAATCTCTCATTCCCCTCAACTTGCACAACCCAAGGAAGTGTAACCCATTCTCTATATCACACTCCATCAAACTATACCACTCTCTTTCTAGGGATCCAACATACGTTGCACAAGAATTCTTCGTGTTGTGGATCTAAGTAACTCCAACTATCAAAATGGATCATTGCACACTAATATACAAAAATACATTCATTTTTCTTCAAAACTTTGTAGGTACTCATCCCACAGGGTCTCCTCATGCTCCCATGTGACATCCTTAGGACTGTAGTAGGTCAACTGGGCATTGACCAGGTTGATGGATATGTTCCCAATCACTTTGAATTTTTAGTGCACAATGCACACTGGATCCACTCAAAAGTCCCCTTCATGCTCCACTTGGATCATAGTGTAGAAAATAACGTGGTTAGGATTAGGCACATATTTGTTCAATAAAGACACATGAAACATATTATGAATTCTCATGGATTTAGACACTGCAAGACTAAATGAAACTAAGCCTATTTTCTCTAGAACTTCAAATGGAAAATAATATCTTTCTTCCAACTTTGGGAAACTTCCCAATATTAGTGATATCATTTTAACCTTTACTTTTAAAAACATAAGATAACCCACTTTGAATTTGCTATATGTCATCCTTTTATCTACATAACTCTTTTTCCTATCTTGTGCAAAATTTAAATTCTACCTGATATTTACAATCTTCTCTTCCATTTCCTGGAGTGATTCTATCTCGATAACGTCTTTGTCTATTGGGTTATCCTAGCTCACTATCATGTTACATTTGCTTCTATACAAGGATTCAAATGGGATCATCTTCAGTGATTCCCAATAGCCATTAATCTAATAAAATTCAACCAAATTAAGATAGTCTTCCCACTTGGAAGGCTTCTCCATTACATACATTCTCAACATATCTTCAATTATCTAGTTGGTACTCTCTCTCTTCTTGTCCATCTAACTCAGAATAATATGTTTTAATGAAATTCAAATTAGTCCCAAATCCCTTAAAAAATTCCTTCCAAAAGTTGGAAGTGAAATTGGGATCTTTATTTGACACTAGCCATAGGAACACCATGTAGCATAGCAATTTCCTTCATATAAATCTCTGTCATATTGGATTCCCTGTGAGTTTTGTTCACTATAATAAAATGTCTAGCATTTGTAATCATGTCCACCACTACCATGATGGAATCATGCTTCCTTTTTTTTCTTGGAAAATTGGTGTTAAAATTTATTGTAACTATATCCCATTTCCAATTAGGAATGGATAATGAGTGTAACAATCCTAGAGGATGTTTGTGTCCAGTCTTCAGCTTCTGACATTCCATTTCCTTGGTTATGTACTTAGCCACATATTTTTTCATTCTAGGACAAAAGCATTAGCCTCTTACCATTGTAATTTTCTTCAGGTATCTTGGATGACCAACATGTGGTACATTGTGCATATATGTCAACACTATATTTCTCAATTCATGAGTTTTAGGAACATAAAATTTGTCCTTGAACAAGATAATTCCATCCTCTTCTAGTCTGTAGTGTTTAAATTTCAACAATATATTTTTTTGTTATAAGACTTCTCTAACTTGTGCATAATGTTTATATGATGCTACAACTTCTAGGATTCTTCTTTTTAGAATATGAACAATGCATGCTAATGGATGTAGCATGCATTTCATGCACCTTACTTCTGAGTACATCAACCAATTTATTCTATTTTCCTTTGATGTTCTTGATGTTGAAGTCATATTCACTAATAAATTATATTCGTTTAGTCTATATGGAATTCAATGTTAGTTATTCAAATAGGTGGTTTAGGATACTATTATCTATTTTCATCTTGAAATTTATGCCCATGAGATAATGCCTCCATATTTTAAGGCATGAACTATGGATACCAACTCCAATTCATGGGTAGCATAATTTATTTCATTCTCCTTAAGCTTACTTAACTCATAAAATATGACATGCCCATTTTGTGTAAGGACTCCACCAAGCCTTCCTTTGCATGCATCATTCCACACAAAAATATCCTCGTCTAGAGCCACAACCTTTAAAATAGGTGCATTGGTCAATAAATCCTTTAAATTCTATAAAATCTCTTCACATTTGGTAGTCCGTTCAAAATTTATACCCTTCTTCTCTAGTGAAGTGATTGGATTTGTGACCTTGGAAAAACTTTCAATGAATGTACTATAATATCCAAGTGATCCTATACAAGATCTCACTTTTGAAACATTCTTTGGCACTCGCCAAATTTTAATTGCTTCAATCTTCTCAGGTTCCATTGATATTCCATCCTCTGAGATGACGTGGCTCAAATAATGGATTTTCCTTTGATAGAAAGTTCCCTTTATTAACTTGGAATACAATTGGTTCTCTCTCAACACCCATATCACCATTCTCAAATGTTTCTCATGCTCCTCCTCTGTCTTATAGTAGATAAGAATATTATTCAAGAAGAGAATGATGAATTTGTCTAGGTAATGCCTGAACACTCCATTCATTAGACACATAAAAGTAGCTAGTGCATTTATCAAGCCAAATGGCACCATCAAAAACTCATAATGGCCATACCTTGTCTGAAATGTTTTATTGATAGTGTATTCTCTAATTATCACCTGATAGTAACCGAACCTCGGGATAATATTGGAAAATATCCTTCTTTTAGTTTATAAAAATTATCATCGATCTATGGTAGAGGGTGCCTATTATTTATAGTAACCTTATTAAGTTATCTAAAGTAAATACACAAGATTAGAGTTCCATCCTTTTTCTTCACAAAAACCACTAGGGAACCCCAAGGTGAAACACTTTGGCATATGTACCCCTTCTTCAATAATTCTTCTAACTAAATTTGCAAATCCTTAAGCTTTGGTGAGCTCATTTTTAGGACATTTTGGACACTCGAGTAGCTTTAGGCATTAAGTCAATAGAGAAGTCAGTATCTCTTTTTGGTAGAAAACCTAGAAACTTCCCAAATACATATTCATATTCCTTCAAAAATGGATAATCTTCAAGACTTGGGTCCTTATCCTTTACGGAATATTCCATATGGGCTACATATATCTGACACCCTTTCCTAAAACTTCTTTTCATCTGCAATGCTGAAATTTATCTGAAGGATATAGGTCTCGAACTACCTTGCATCATCCTAGAATTCCCTTCGTCGTTAAGGCATGTGGAATCCTTGTAGTAGAAATCAAGGACAAAATGATGCTTGTCCATCCAATACATACCAATTAACAAATCATATGACCCAAGTGGTATGATGTTCAAATTTGTATTAATGCTAACTTTGTTCATGTTCACTAGGAAATATTTAACAAGTTCACTTGTTTTCCTCTTAGTTCTACTGGTTAGCTGAACCAACCTAGAATTTTCATGCTTACATCTCTTCAATTTAAAATTTCAACTATTTTTGGATCTATATATCTATGAATATCTCCATAATAAACCAAAATAGCTATGGTTTGATTATCAATATTACCTTCTACCTCATCATGTGGTATTTGTAGTTTTCTAGTCTATTGTCCAAGGATGCATAAATCCTTGGCATGTTTCTATCCATGTTACCTACTGTATTAACTTCCTCAATGTTACACATAGTCCTCATCCTCTCTCCATTGTGAGGACAATCCTTATACAAGTGGTATATTTCATATCCCTAAAACCTTATTGGATTTTTTCTTGGCCTTTCCCCCAAGGAATCTCTTGGAAGATAAGTACAGAAGAATCATCCTTCATATCAGATTATCAGAAACAAAGATGTAGGAGTTGAGACTAGAAGAAGAATCCATTTACCAGAACAAACACACCTAGCACTCTCATTTACAATTGAACGACCTTTTTTTTAAGAGGCCA
This sequence comes from Picea engelmannii, assembly GCA_009831015.1. Taxonomy (NCBI): domain Eukaryota; kingdom Viridiplantae; phylum Streptophyta; class Pinopsida; order Pinales; family Pinaceae; genus Picea; species Picea engelmannii. The sequence continues at coordinate 2,055,947 of ML777749.1, forward strand.
ATAGGGATGAATTTTGGAATAATGCCATGGATGAAGAATTAGATCAAATAGAGAAAAATGACACGTGGGAATTGGTTCCAAGACCAAAGGATAAGAATGTGATCGACACAAAGTGGGTATTCAAGAATAAATTGAATGAAGATGGGCAGGTTACAAGGAAAAAATCTAGAATGGTATGTAATGGATACACACAGGTTGAAGGAATCGACTTTGAAGAGACATTTTCCCCAGTTGCCAGAATGGAGGAAATCCGTTTTATTTTATCTTATGCATGCTCCAAAAATATTAAATTGTATCAAATGGATGTGAAATCAACTTTTCTGGATGGAGAACTTGAAGAAGAAGTCTACATTGAACAACCAGAAGGATTTCAATTGTCAGAGAACACAGATTATGTGTGTAAATTGAAGAAGGACTTGTATGGTCTAAAATAGGATCCTAGAGCATGGTACTCTAGACTGGATAAATATCTATAGCACACAGGGTTCAGAAAAGGAAGTTCATAAAACAACCTCTACATCAAGGTAACTCAAGATAGTACTTTATTAATTGAAGTTTATGTTGATGATATTATTTTTGGAAGTACTAATGACAGGTTAAACCAGAAATTTGCAAAGGACATGCAGAATGAATTTGAAATGTCATTACTTGGAGAACTATCCTTCTTTCTGGGTCTTCAGATACGTTAAAGCAATCGAGAAATTTTTATTTTTCAAACCAATTATATCAGAGAAATGCTAAAGAGGTTTGGAATGGAAGATTTCAAACCAGTTATCATTCCCATGTAAATTAATTGCAAGTTGAGCAAAGATGATGATTCAAAGTCTACAAATCAGAGGAAATAGAGATCAATGATTGGTAGCCTATTATATGTGACAACATCCAGACCATATGTAATGTAGGTAGTTGTACAGGTGGTACGATTTGAAGCAACACCAAAGGAATCACATCTATTAGTAGTGAATAACATTTTCATATATCTCAAAGGAACATGAGAGTTTGGATTATGCTATCCAAAAGGAAATAATCTATCACTTATTTCCTACACAGATGCAGATTGGGTAGGTTGGATTGATGACTGACGAAGAACCAATGGAGCAACATTCTACTTGGGTGAGTGTTTAGTATCATGGATAAGAAAGAAACAATCACCAATATCTTTATCTACAGTTGAGACAGAGTATATTGCAGCAACAACATGTTGTACACAAGTCCTATGGATGAAAATAACTTTGACAGATATACAAGTTGTGTATGATGATCCCATTCCAATCTATTGTGATAATACAAGAACCATTAGTATCTCAAATAACCCGGTGATGCACTTGAATAAAAATCACATTCCAATCAAGTATCACTTTCTATGGGAATAGATTGCAGAAAAGAACATCATAATTGAATATGTGTCACAAAATAACAAGTGGAAGACATCTTTACAAAACTGCTTCCAAGGGAAGCCTTTGAGTATCTTCTCCAAATACTCAGAGTTATTTCTACTCCAAAATGAATGATTTTGAATGCTTATCTTATATTTATTAGATGTACACGAGGAAGGACCATAAAGAGGACAATTCAGGTTGGGAGATCAAACCGTTTAGTTAGGGGGAGAAGCTTAGGATGGAAACATACCTTTGCTATTGATGAAAAAGGGGGGAATATTTATCAGATATAGAGGATAGAGGCATGGTTCCAAGGGGAGCATTGGTCACATATATGCATAGGATAGAGGCATGGGGAGCGATGGTCACAGTGGGAGATTGTTGATATGAGTGATATGACTTCAGTATTGCATGACATGACCTCAGTATTGCATCAGAGTGTTGTCATCAATTCCAAAGGGGGATATTGTTGATTAAATGGGTTGGTTTTCATTGATGTCAACCCTTGAATAAAATTTGGTAGAAAATTTTGGTAACACAATGGTTTGGGTAATGGACCCAAGTTTGTTTCATGGATAATGGTATGAGTTTTGAGATATTTGTAGCTAAGACTATTCGATATGGATAGTATGTGTCATTCCATTTCCGGTGGTATGTGGAACGTCACATAAATCCTCATGGTTAGAAAGTTATGACCATGTGAAGTTGGAGAACCCTCATGAGTCATCTAGAAGCCCCTAAAAGTCAAAGTGTTTGAAAAAGAAATTATTTAAATAATAAAGCTAATGGAGATCTCCCTAAAATAAGGAAAGTGGAATTCTACATGAAAGTATAAATAAGAGGCAAGGCTCTCTCATTTAAATAAACTTGAACACATTGAATATATTTTGTTGTCTGAGGCTTATTGAAAGTACTCATTGATACATATGAAGTTGCTAAAGTCTGAGGTAGTACAAAGGGTTGACGATGAAACTCTCATAATTATAGTGAATACTAAAAAGCCTAATTTATGAGGAATATGTAGGATGACAATGTATTAGGGTGTGTACATATTGAGGCATACGTATGCGGGATGACAATGTATTAGGGTGTGTATGCATGCGGGATGACAATGCATTAGGGTGCGTACATGTTGGTAAATCCATTGAGACTTGAGTAGATGAATATGTAGAGGTTCTAGATTCTGAGATCAAGCTCCCAGGAAGGTATATAGTGCTAAGATACATCAGATATATCCATTGGTTTAAAAGGTATGTCTTATTTCTATGAATAGTTGGATTTTGATGTATGCATGAGAAATGTTTATGGAGATTTTAGGATTCTCCCTTGAAAGACTAGTGGATCCATGGGATATTCTGTATAATTCAGATCTACAGAAATATAGTGTGGGTATATTTATCATTGATACTTCTTGTTGAGGCACATCTTGTATTTCTTGGTAGATGGCTAAGGGTTTTTGTGGTATATGGTTGAGAGCTTGTATTGGTTGATGTATTGAGAGGATGAATATCAGAAAGGGTTTGAAGTCTACATCATGTGAGAGTTATTATACTTATTCATGATTAAATACACTGATGGAACATGAATAGAGAGAGATATGTATGAGGATGCATGCACATGGTACAAATACAGTTTGGATGCAGTGACAGGTTACAGATCTATGTGAAAGAAGTTACATAGGGTCAAAAGTTTTCAGAAGAAAGAAAAAACTAGTTTTTAGAAGGCATACACAGGTTGCATAACAGTTTGGTTGCGTACATACACAGGTTGTATAAAATATAGGGCACATACATACACATTCTGCAACACTACAGGTCACATACCTATTTTATTTTGTTGATACATGTTCAGTTCAGGTAGAGATTGATTATAGGGTAGTTGTACAGGTTGGATGCAAGTCATTGGTATAGATTGATACAATTGTACAGTGGTATATCTCACAGTGATAGTGTGATAGTGTTTTCATCATTCTACTTCTACTTCAGGGTGGTTGGATAGGGAAAGGATAGGTGGTTGTGGCTACCTTTCAGTTGTAGCCATAAAACATAGGGGGTTGTAGCCTCCTTCTAGTTGTAGTTAGAGAATTGGGTAGTTGGAGCTTCCCTTAGGTTGTAGCCTAAGAAACTAGGGGGTTGGATCCTCCTCCTAGTTGCAGCTAGAAAAAAAAGGAAGTTGGTTCTTCCAATGAATGTAATTCTTCAAGACATATAAGAAAAAACATTATGTGGTTTTCTCTCGCTTTGGGTTTCCACGTAAAAACATTGGTGTATTGTGTATGTGTATGATTGTTCATTTGTTCAATATTTATTTACACTAAAAATATTGTATGATAATGCTACATTGATTAAAAATGACTACATTTCCCTATTACTGATTCACCCCCCCTCTTAGTAATACAACAATTGGTATTAGATCCAGTTCCTTCAAGAAACAATTTAGCCACTTGAAGGAGATCATGAATTATTTTGAGAATGGAGTGCCAATGTTTAATGGTCATAATGGTTTTAAGTATGAGATGTGGAGCAGAAGGATGGAATTATTTTTTGGCTCAATTCCCCTTAATTGGGGCATATTACATTAGTAATGTTATTTTATTTATGGTGGCTTTATTCCATTAGTTGTAATTATACCTCCTAGTATCCTATATATACCAAGGAGACATTTTCATTTGGAATCATCTTGTACTTGAACATTTATGTGGGGTAAAAGGAGGTTTCCCCATAGAAGAGGCTTATTATCTAAAATTCTCTCTTTTTCAAGGTGTTGACTACTTATTCTGAGGTTTTTCTATGCTATATTGATATTTGGTTCTTAACATATGGTATAAGAGCTCAAGGTCTTGGGGTTTCACTGCGACATATGAGACACTGTGGAATTTTCGCTATAACTTGTTTTCTACAATGATTCAGAAGGAATGGCTTGGAGGATATTTAGTAGACAGATCAAGGTATGGTGGGTTAAAAATTTAATGCCTGAGGCCTTATACTTTCGAAGATACAACCTTTGTAAGATAGGGTTCTGGAATAATCTTGAATTGAGTCATTGCGTAATTTTCGTTATAAAAAAATTTCTGTAATTTTTCAGACCTTGAACTCCAAAGGATATTCTCAGAAATTAGTAAGGTATCTATGGTAGAAATTTCAACTTCTGGGTCATTGTAAATTTGTATATACACCCTGTGGAAGATAGGGTATCTAACTAGTCCTATTGACTAGTCTCAAGCAGGTGTTCTGGGTAAAACAATAATAAATTCTTCCTAGAGTATCCAAATTTAGTGCAATGAGTTGCATTGGATAGTGAACAGAATGTAGTAATTCTGGTACAAGTTTCAAAATTTTATATCAATTATTTTGTGAGGGGCATGCTATACAAGTGAGATCTCCTGGAAAGGCCAAAAATCAACAAGTTGTAGGGAAGTTACCATAAATTTCACTTGGCACATCCAATTTTTATCAGACTTGTGGAATTGAAGAGAAGAAATACTAGAGTCCTATAAAAAATAAAATTTCATACTCAGAAGGGCCGAAATTTTTGAGATACAATAAAAGGAAGATTGTATAGTAGAACCACCTCAAAATCAAGGTTTAAAGTGATACTTGGCCAACATTCCACCAAAAAGGGGAACTTCTACACCAAATAATGCTCCAGACAATCCTACCTGGAATCTTGATGAAGGTGAAGAAATGTGTAGGGACATAAATGATTTACAAAAGAAGACAGTAACAAAAGATGAATTACAAGAGATGATGGATTCAACAGAAGCTAATTTTGAGGCAATAAATACTAAGATGGATGTTTTAAAAGGGGAGACCATGGAAGGATTGAAAAATTTCCTAATAGAGAGGACACCTGAAAGTGAAAATGTATCCCATGAAATTAATGATGAGGACACAACGAAGGTGAATCAATAATGGAGAAACTCCAACTTTGGGTTGAATACCAACCACGTTCCTAAGATCAATATGAGGAAGTTTGATGGAAAGGACCCAATCAAATGGATACTTTAGATGGAGCAATTCTTTGATATACATAATGTGCCACATACACAAAAGGTACAAATTGCTTCTTTCTATTTAGAACCCAATCAATTTGTATGGTATCGATGGCTTTGTTCTCACAAATCACTTGTCACTTGGACAATTTTCACAGAAGAAATGATAACACACTATGAGGATAAAAGGAGCAATACCTTCTTTATCCAATCAATAAATCTGAAGCAAAAGGGTTCAGTTATCGAGCACATTGATAACTTCCAAAGATTGAATATAAAGGTAACAAATATTCCAGATGAGCACTTGATTGATGTATTCATAGTAACTTTAAAGGATAACATTCAACATGAGGTTCACCTTTGGGAACCCAAATCATTAGAGAATGCATTTAAGGTGGCAAGAAATATTGAAAGTAAAAATATGGCTATGGCTACTAGAAGGACCGATCCTAACATCTATAGAGAGAATAATTATCCTTCTTCCAAAACACCTCAACCTACAAGGTTGACACCTCAACAATTAGAGGAAATAAAAGAAAAAGGATTATGCTTTAATTGTGACAGCAAGTATAGTAAGGGGCATAAGTGTGGTGAGAATAAATTATTCTACATAGATTGTGAGGAGGAAGAGGATCAAGAACAAGAACCATCTCAAGATGAAAACGTAGAAGAAATTTCGTCTGAAGAGTGGACTCCCATGATATCGTGTAATGCATTGGATGGAATTATCACTCCTCAAATCTTCAAGATCAAAGGATACATCAAAACGAAAAAGGTAATAGTCCTAATTGATTCTGGCAGTACTCATAATTTCATTCACTATAAATTAGCCAAAGCTCTCAATTTCTTTGTATATCCAGCTCCAGAGTTTCAAGTAATGATTGCAGATGGAGGAACTATCAATTTCTCAGGAAAATGCAATAAGATCAATCTTACTATGGGGGAATATGTAATGAATAGTCCAATGATTGATATACCCATGGGTGGTGCTGGTGTTGTACTAGGAATCCAATGGTTACAATCATTAGGAACAGTGGATTTTAATTTTCAAGAACTTTTCATGAAATTTTCATTGGAAGGAAAAAAATTTGAGTTAAAAGGTATCACAAGGAAACCCGGTAAGGTGATAAGATCTAATGGCATGACAAAATTATTGAAAAAGGGGCATCAAGGCGTTATTTCACAACTATGCTCACAATATGTTCAAACATCTAAGCCATCTATTCCTCAAGATCTTGAAGGGATCATTGATAAGCATTCCAAAGTATTTGAAGATATTCCCAAAGGTCTTTCACCCACTCGAAATCATGATCATGAAATTCACCTAATTCATGGGATTGTTCCTCCTAACATCAGGCCATACAGATACCCTTATGCCTAGAAGAGTGAAATTAAGCACATGGTTGAAGAAATGTTAGAGGCTAGAATTATTAGACCTAGACAAAGTTCTTACTCTGCACTAGTGGTAATGGTATTCAAGAAATATAACTCATGGCGTATGTGTCCAGATTATAGAGAGCTCAACAAGATCACTATTAAATATAAGTTTCCCATTCTCGTCGTTGATGAATTGTTATATGAACTACATGGAGCAATCTATTTCACAAAATTGGATCTTTGTTCAGGGTATCATCAGATTAGAATGAAGGAAGAAGATATCCCAAAAACAACATTCCGAACTCATGAAGGCCATTATGAATTTTTG
>ML777749.1:2063071-2104874 GCA_009831015.1 Picea engelmannii
AACTCATGAAGGCCATTATGAATTTTTGGTCATGCCTTTTGACCTTACAAATGCACCTTCCACATTCCAAGGGTTGATGAATTCCATTTTCAATCCCTTCCTTCAAAAATTTGTGTTAGTATTTTTTGATGATATACTAATCTCTAGAAAGTCTTGGGAGGATCATGTGCGACATGTTGACAAGGAGCAACAACTATATGCCAAACCATCCAAATTTTTCTTTGGAGTGAAGGAGTTATAGTATTTGGGTCATATTGTATCTCATGAAGGTGTCAAGGTAGAACCTAACAAGATTAAGGCCATGATGGATTGGCCTATTCCCAAAACATTGAAGAATCTTAGAGGATTTTTGGGTTTGACAGGTTACTACCACAAGTTTGTTTGACACTATGGAAGAATAACAACACCTTTAATGGCACTAAATAAGAAGGATGCATTTTCATGGACTCCAGAGGAAACTAAAGCTTTTGAACAACTTAAAGAGGTCATGTGCAAAGCTCCTGTCTTGACCACTCCAGACTTCACAAAAACCTTTATTGTGGAATGTGATGCCTCAGGAAATGGAATTGGTGTTGTCCTAATGCAAGAAGGAAGGCCCCTAAATTTTGAAAGTCGACCACTCAAGGGAAAGGACTTACACAAACCCATTTATGAGAAGAAAATGATGGAAATACTACATGCATTGAAGAAATGGCATCCTTACCTATTAGGTAGTCACTTCAAGGTCAAAACAAATCATGATAGTCTTAAATACTTCTTGGAACAAAGACTATCTTCAGAAGAACAACAAAAATGGGTAACCAAGATATTGGGTTATGATTTTGAAATCGTCTATAAAAATGGGAAGAAAAATGTTATGGAAGATGCACTCTTAAGAAAGGATGAAGATGTTGAGGCCCTTCTCTGTGCTATATCGATCGTCCAACCTGATTGGATAATAGAATCAAGGGATGAATGGAAGAATGACGAAAAAGTGTGGACTCTCATTCAAAGGTTGCAACAGGATTCCAGTGCATTAGATACATTTAGATGGAAAAATGATTCACTATGGTACAAAGATCGCTTATATTTATGTAATAAATCCCAAATCAAACAAAAGGTACTATTGGAATTGCACACCTCTCCAGTAAGAAGGCACTCAGAATTTTTGAAAACCTACCATAGAGTCAAGAAGGATTTTTTTTGGGATGGCCTTAAAATTGATGTTCAATGGTTTGTGGCAGAATGTTTGGTTTGCCAACAAAATAAGGTGGAAACAATTAAGACCCCAGTTCTTTTACAACCATTAGCCACCCCAAGTCAGTGGTAGGAGGAGGTTTCCATAGATTTCATCACAAGGTTACCAAAGTCTGAAGGAAAGAGTGTCATCATGATGATTGTTGATAGACTGACCAAGTACGAACACTTTTGTGCACTCTCTCATCCCTTCAAAGCTAGTACAGTTGCCACCACATTCATGGAGACAATTCAAAATCTACATGGAAGCCCAAAGATTATTGTAAGTGACATAGATCCCATATTCACTGGACATTTTTGGACAGAAATATTTTCTTGTTTGGGTACTCAATTGGCTCATAGCTCATCCTATCATCCTCAATCTAATGAACAAACTAATATAGTGAACAAATGTCTGGAAGTCTACCTTCGTTGCTTTGTCTCTAATAAACAAACACAATGGTTCAAATGGTTACCCTTGGCAGAATGGTGGTATAACACTTCCTTTCATACTGCAACAAAAATGACACCATTTATGGCACTCTATGGATACCACCCTCCTTCCATCACTTCTTCTCTAAAATAAAAATCTAAGGTTCAAGCAGTGGAAGATCACATCAAGAATTAGCAACAAGTTATCCAAATATTAAAGGAAAACCCTACCATGGCACAAAATTGCATGAAACAACAAGCAGATCAACATCATAGTGAAAGAAATTTTGAAGTAGGGGATTGGGTGTTTTTAAGACTACAACCATACAAACAGGTGTCCCTCAAGAAATACAAGAAGGATAATAAATTATCACCAAAGTACTATGGCCCTTATAAGGTGTTGCAAAAGATTGGTACTATGGCATACAAATTGGAGTTGCCTGCATCTTCACGAGTACACCTAGTTTCCATGTTTCATGCTTAAACAAGGTTATAGGCGACAAGATCCCAGTTCAAACTATATTTCTAGAACTTGACGAGGAAGGAAAACCCATATTAGATCTTGAAGCCATCACTGACACAAGAATTCGCTAGCTGAGGAATAAATCCATTTCATAGTATCTCATTAAATGGAGGAAACTACCGGCTGGAGATTCCACTTGGGAAGATGATTGTTTTATACAAAAGCATCCATAGTTACTCAAGCATTGCGGACAACACTTGTATCAAGGGGAGGGGCATGTTATTCCCTAATATTGGCTCATTACCCCTTAATTGGGGCATATTAAATTAATAATGTTATTTTATTTATGTTGGATTTATTCCATTAGTTGTAATTATACCTCCTAGTCTCCTATATATACCAAGGAGACATTTTTATTTGGAATCATCTTTTACTTGAACATTTATGTGGGGTAAAAGGAGGTTTCCCCCTCAAAGAGGCTTATTATCTGAAATTCTCTCTTTTTCAAGGTGTTGAGTACTTATTCTGATATTTTTCTATGCTATATTAATATTTGGTTCTTAACATTTTATAGGCACATGGACATTATATCTGGACATCCGTTGTTATAGGATATGATAGTTCAAAAAGGGAAAAGACTGTAGCCAAGAAGGAATTGAAGAAGAATAACAAAATAACAATGTATTTCATTTGGGAAGGATTTCCTAATCCGGTAAGAGAAAAGTTTGGTAAATGTTCATCAACCAAAGAAATTTGGGATAAGTTACATGACATATATTCTTCACCCATTGCAGATTTAGAAAATGCCAAAAAAGATGCAGATATAGAACAAGAAGAAAGATGATCATCATGTCAAACAGATTCAGATTCAGAAGAGTATGAAGAAGAAGAAGTTTATTATAGAGAAAAAATGATCAGAGCAATTGAATATCTAAAGAAGGAAAGATATGAAAACAAGTCATCCGATAAAGAATTGATGAAGCAAAAGGAAAGTGTTCAAGGTTCCAAAAAATATCAATAGGTCATCAAGAATTTAGGAGCTCAACTAGAAGAGGCCAGAAAAATTGATGAAATTCTAGAATATCAAAAGAAATGTTTAGAAGCTAACATAGCAGCACACAAGGAACAAGAAAAAAAGAGAGAAAAAATATTGATGGATCATCTCAAGGAAAGAACCAATGTCTTAAACCAACTTTTGGAAGAGTTTGGTCAAGAAGAGAGAAGACTGGAAGAAGAAATAATTACATTGAAAATACAACTTGAAGAAGCAAAGAGAACATAAGAGGTCACAAAGTCTCAGATAATGATGAAATAAGAAGAGGTTGACAATCTTGAAGAAGAAGTTGTCACACTAAGAGTCAAAATCATCAAGCTCAACAAGAACGTTGAAGAGACAGAAACATCCACATCAATTGTAGAGAATGAAGATAAGCACTCTACATTGCTAGAAAAGAAGAATGAAGAAAATAGAAATAGTTATGCAGAAGTACTAAAAGGAAGGAATCATGGTCAACTAGAATCTAAGAAAACTAATAAAGATACATCTTCAAGAACACCATCCATGTTCAATCCACAAAGAAGCTTAAATCATGATCATGATCAGTCAAGGAATAAATTCCAAAGGACTACACCACAAATAAGATCATTCACTCCCAGGTATGCAAATTTATTTTATGTTCATTGTTTTTATTGTAATAACTTTGGACATAAGGTTACAGATTGCAGGGATTATAAAATAAATCTTCAAGCAAGAAATGCCTATGTGGCCCCACATAACATTGAATGTTACAAATGTCATAACTATGGACACGTAGCTCGTTATTGTAGAAGAATGATCAATACTTCCATGAAAGAGAGCACTGATATCAAATATAATAAATTATGGATAATAAAACAAGAAGAATAGGTGAACAAAGAACAGGCCCTAGAGATCGTAAGATTGAAAATAAAACGAGATAAAGAAAAATCTACATACAAAAAGAAGGATGTCAAATATAGAATGGTTTGGAAAATAAATGAAAGAAAATAAGGTCAAGTAAATAAGGAATAGGTTCAAGAGATTGTACTTTTAGGTATTGTAGTGAAAGATGAATCCATAGACAAAAAGAAAGAAGTCAGAGCTCAGAGAGATGATGAATCTACCAATGAAGATGATGATGAATACATATCAGAGAAGGAATTGTTCTAAACCATACGACCTAGAGAATCCCAGGTAATATGAACATTAGACAGGGGGAGTCTATGCAATAGCTTTTATCGATCAAAGAAACATTCTTCGAGAAGCTTGCAGAGTTTGAGAAGACAAATCCAAAGCAGTCTATTATCAGAAGTACAGTTTGATAGATTAATCAAGAATTCATGATAGTATAGTGATAAATGGGTCAACATTATGGACAGTTGCGCAAGTAGAGTCTTGCACAATATGGACAAAGATGGATTTTTAAGAATACTTAGCAGTTTTGGAAAGATATATGAAAGTGGATGAGAAAATGGATTCATGGATTGGTTCAGAGAGTGGTTTAGAGACAAAGGAACATTATCATAATGGATGATAATTACACAGGAAATGGCTCGAATAATGCTAATGGATTCCAAATTGACAGATTTTTTTTGGACATAGGCAGTGCATACAAACATTCACATTCAAAACAAAGTAATACTTAGAAAATACATTGAAAAAAATCCCTACGAGCTATGGAAAAGAAGACCAACAAATGTAAATCACTTCTGATTTTTTTGAAGAAAATGCTACATCAAAAGAGAAGATGGAAGAATGGGAAAGTTTGAATCTCATGTGGACAAAGGAGTACTTGTTGGTTACTCAAGTACAAGGAAAGAATACAAGGGTTACAACCAGATATTGAACAAAGTTATGGAAAGCATCAACGTAAAAATTGATGAAATACGTAGACAATAATTAAAGGAAGAAGAAAATGAATCAATGGAACAACTTTATGGAGAAGAAGAAAAAGATGAAGAATAAGTAGAAGAGGAAGATGAAAAGAATCTGATAGAAGAAGAAGAGAAAGTTCAGCAAGTTCCTCTAAAGACACAAAGCAGACGAGTACAAAATAATCATCCTTTAGATCAGATTATTGGAAAAAAAGATGCAAGAGTTGAGACTAGAAGAAGAATCTGTTCACTAGAACAAAAGAAACTATCACTCTCATCTACAATTGAACCAACTTGTTTTGAAGAGGCCAACAAGGATGAATTTTTGGAATAAGGCCATGGATGAAGAATTGGATCAAATAAAGAAAAATGAAACTTGGAAATTGGTTCCAAGACCAAAGGATAAGAATGTGATTGACACAAAGTGGGTATACAGGAATAAATTGAATGAAGATGGACATGTTACAAGGAACATAGCTAGATTGGTATGTAAAGGATATGCACATATTGAAGGAATCGACTTTGAAAATACATTTGCCCCAGTTTCTAGAATGGAAGCAATCCATTTGCTTTTAGCTTATGCATGCTCCAAAAATATTATAGTGCATCAGATGGACGTGAAATCAAATTTTTTGAATGAAGAAATTGAAGAAGAAGTCTACATTGAAAAACCATAAGGATTTAAGTTGTCAAATAATGTAGATTATGTGTGTAAATTGAAGAAGTCTTTGTATGGTGTAAAACAGGCTCCTAGAGCATAGTACTCTAGACTGGATAAATATCTACAACAGATAGGGTTCAGAAAAGGAAGTGCAGACAACAACCTCTACATCAATGTAACTCAAGATAGTATTTTATTAATTATAGTTTATGTTGATGATGTTATTTTTGGAAGTATTGATGAGAGGTTAAGACAAAAAATTTCAAAGGACATGCAATATGAATTTGAAATTTCATTACTTGGATAACTATCCTTCTTTCTGGGTCTTCAGATATGTCAAAGAAATCAAGGAATTTTTATTTCTCAAACCAAGTATATCAGATAAATGCTAAAGAGGTTCGGAATGGAAGATTGCAAACCAATTATCACTCCCATTCAAACCAATTGCAAGTTGAGAAAAGGTGATGATTCAAAGTCTACAAATCAGAGGCTATACAGGTCAGTGATTGGTAGCCTACTATATGTGACAACATCCAGACTACATGTAATGCAGGAAGTTGGACAGGTGGCATGATTTCAAGAAACACCAAAGGAATCACATCTGTTAGAAGTGAAGAGGATTTTCAGATATCACAAAAGAACATAAGAGTTTGTATTATGGTATCCAAAAGGAAAGGATCTATCACTTATTGCCTACACATATGCAGATTGGGAAGGTTGCATTGATGGCTGATGAAGCACCAGTGGAGAAATGTTCTACTTGGGTGAGTGTTTAGTATCATGGATAAGAAAGAAATAATCATCAGTATCTTTATCTAAATCTGAGGCATAGTATATTTTAGAAACAACATGTTGTACATAGGTCCTATGGATGAAACAAACTCTGACAGATATACAGGTTGAGTATGATGAGCCCATTCCAATCTATTGTGATAATACAAGATCCATTAGTATCTCAAAGAACCCGATGATTCACTCCAAGATGAAGCACATTCCAATCAAGTATCACTTTCAATGGGAACATATTGCAAAAAAGAACATCATAGTTGAATATGTGGGCACAAAAGAAAAAGTGGCAGACATATTTACAAAACCACTTCCAAGGGAAGCCTTTGAGTATATTCTCCAAAGAATCGGAGTTATTTCTACTCCAAAATGAATGATTTTGAATACTTATCTTATATTTATTAGATGTACACGAAGAAGCACCATAAAGAGGACAATTTAGTTTGGTAGATTAGACAGTTCAGTTAGGGGGAGCAACCACGAATGGAAACGTACCTTTCCCATTGATGAAAAAGGGGAAGAGATTTATCAGATGTAGAGGATAGAGGCATGGTTCCAGGGGGAGTGTTAGTCATAGAGATGCAAAGGATAGAGGCATGGGGAGCGATGGTCAGAGGGGGAGATTGTTGATATGAGTGATATGAATTTAGTATTTCATGACATGACCTCAGTATTGCATTAGAGTTCTTCCATCAATTCCAAAGGGTGATATTGTTGATTAAATGGGTTGGTTTTCATTAATGTCAACCCTTGAAGAAAGTCCGGTAGTGAATTATGATAGTACAATGGTTTGGGTAATGGACCCAAGTTTGTTTGATGGATAATGGTATGAGTTTTTAGATATCTGTAGGTAAGACTATTCCGGATGGATAGTACATGTCATGCCATTTTCGTTTGTATATGGAACGTCACATAACTCCTCATGGTTAGAAATTTATGGCCATGTGAAGTTGGAGAACCCTCATGAGTCATCTAGAAGCCCCTAAAAGTTCAAAGTGTTTGCAACATAAATTATTTAAATAATAAAGTTAATGGAGAACTCCATAAAATAAGGAAAGTGGATTGATACATGAAAGTATAAATAAGAGGCAAGACTCTCTCATTTAAATACACTTGAACACATTGAATATCTTTTGTTGTATGAGGCTTATTGCAAGTACTCATCGATACATCTGAAGTTGCGAAATTCTGACGTAGTATGAAGGGTTCATGGTGAAAGTTGAGTAGATGAATATGAAGAGGTTCTAGATTCTGAGATCAATCTCTCAGGGAGGTATACAGTGCTCAAATACATCATATCTATCCATTGATTGAAAAGGTATGTCTTATTTCTATGAATAGTTGGATTTTGATGTATGCATGAGAAATGGTTATGGAGAATTTAGGATTCTCCCTAGAAAGACTAGTGGCTGCATGGGATATTCTATATAAGTCAGATCTATAGAAATATAGTGCAGGTATATTTATCATTGATACTTCTTGTTGAGGCACATCTTGTATTTCTTTGAATATGGCTAATGGTTTTTGTGGTATATGGTTGAGAGCTTGTATTGGTTGATGTATTGAGAGTCTGAATATCATAAAGGGTTTGAAGTCTAGATCATGTGAGGGTTATTATACTTATTCATGATTACACACACTCATGTCACATGAATAAAGAGATATATGTATGAGGATGCATGCATAGGGTATAAATACAATTTGGATGTAGTGACAGGTTACAAATCTATGTGAAAGAAGTTACACTGGGTCATAAGTTTTCAGAAGAGAGAAAACCCTAGTTTTTATAAGGAATACATAGGTTTCATAAATTTTTGCTCGCATACATATATGGGATGTATAAAATATAGGGCACATAAATACATGTGCTGCAACAATACAGGTTGTGTACTTGTTGTATTTTGTTGATACATGTTCAATTCAGGTACATATTGATTACAGGACAATTGTATAGGTTGGCTACAGGTCAGTGGTATAGATTGATATAGTTGTATAGTGGTATATCTCACAGTGATAGTGTGACAGTGGTTCCGTCATTCTACTTCTACTTCAGGGCGGTTGGATGGGGCAAGGATAGGTTGTTGTAGCCACCTTCTGGTTGTAGCCGGAAAACATAGGGGGTTGTAGCCTGCTTCTGGCTATAGCTAGAGAATTGGGGAGTTGGATCTTCCCTCAGGTTGTAGCCTAGGAAACTAGGGGGTTGGAACCTCTTTCCAGTTGTATCTGGAAAACAAAGGAATTTGGTGCTTCTAATGAATGTAATTCTTCAAGACATATAAGAAAAATCATTATGTGGTTTTCTCCTACATTGGGTTTTCATGTAAAAACACTGGTGTACTGTGTATGTGTATGATTGTTCATTTGTTCATTGTTTATTTACACTGCAAATATTATATGATAAGGTTACATTAATTAAAAAGGATTAAATTAATCTATTACTGATTCACCCCCCCTCTTAGTAATCCAACAAAAATGACTCATCCAAATGGAAAAAAACTAACAAAAACATAATCAAGCCAATGTTGTCTGGATTAATGAGTAGATAAAATGTTGTCTAAATAAAACAATTTGGATTGTTGACTCGGGGTCCCTTTTCCTTCCCTGAAGATTTAAAAAATGTCTAAAAAGTTCCCGAGAATAGTGGATTTTTCTCTATTTTAGCATCTCCACTACAAACCCTTCTAAATTTTTCCGAATGCCCAACTGAGTATCTTCATGCATGCTTTTTGAACTCCCTATAAAAAATTCTATTTTTTCTATGACCTAGTTATTGAGCATGACCTGGACATTTAAAAACCACTATTTTTTGTTTTTTGGAAAATAGAATTAGAACTAGCTAAAGTCCCTCATTGGCACATTTGCAGCCTTCGTCACTACAGATATACACTTTAAATTTCACCTGCTTTTGGGTTTTTATACTCATGTTATGGAAAAAACAAGCTTTTATCTCTAAACATTTTTTGTAAACTTGTCTATTTTATCCTTCCCTTTTCTCCTCTTTCTCCTCTTTCTCTTCGTCTCTTCTCTTTTCTTCTTTTATTATTCTTCTCTTCACTCCTTTTTCCTATATCTAGAAGATTTATCTTTCTTCCCCACCAACACTATTTCTCGTATTGAAAATTTATTATATTTTCCTCACATCAACATGCTCTCCTTTATCTATGAGTTGGGATATTTTCCTCTCACCAACATTCTCTTATTTATCAGTGCTGAAATATATTTTCTCCTCACTGACATGCTCTTCTTCATCAACAATGAAAGATATTTTCTCCTAACAGACATGCACTTATTTATTGACAATGAAAGATATTTTATCCTCACTGACACAAACTTCTTTATCGACGATGAGATATATTTTCTCCTCACTGACAAACACCTTCTTTATCAACGACAAAAGATGTTTTCTTCTCTCCGACATGAACTTATCTATCGCCAAAAAAATATGGTTTCTCCTTGTCGACACACTATTCTTTATTGGTGACGGAATATTTTTTCTCCTCATAGACACACACTTTGTTATTGGTGATGATAGATATTTATTTGTTGACGATTCGGTGTCAGAATATCTTTTCCTCTCCAATCTTTTGGTGCCAAAAGCTCTTTCTTTTTCGATACACATTGTATCAACAAAAAATATATTTTTGACACTTGGAATTTTTTTTTTCAAAATTGAGTTCATTGTCTTCATGACCATCAAAAAAATGCTTAATCAACTCCTTGGTCCAAATTCGACCCATTTTTTCTACTTGAGCACCCTCTAAACCATTAATCTCGACATAAGAATTGGAATTTTATGGGTTTTGACCCCAAATTTCTCAAGCTAGGTGAAATAAGCTTTCACCCAAATTCACATAGATTGAACTTTGTTATGTTGTATCAGACCCATGAAGGCCTAATATTGCAACTAGCACTCTGATACCACTATGTAGTGCCCCCACTACTAAACCCTATAATGTTTTTTTGATTTCCATTAATTTAAATATGTGAAACATAATAAATTGTCCATGCATCTAACATAATTTTAAAATCATGAATGCAATTTATTAAACATGCATAATAATAATTAATTAGATCAAATAACAAAGTAACATGAAATGAAATTAAAACCAATGAATACAAGTAGTGAACTAAGATAAAACACTTATAATTTTAACCAAATGTGCAACCAATAGAAGAGGATGGATGTTCCACCGAACCATATATTTTTTTCTCCAAATATTAGTAGAAAACCACCCCTAAGGTGGGGCTATGAATCCACAAGAAAGGGTGTCTCTATTGTCCACTCGTAGCCCAATATAACCCATAACAAGCTATTTATCCTACATATATCCCAATCCACCAAACATCTTCCCCTCAACTTGTACAACCCAAGGAATGGGATCCCACTTCTCTGCACATATTCTCTCAGGAATTCCCACTTCCCTCCATGGCTCCAACATAGGTTGGATCTGAATCTCTCTTGTTGGGGACTCTAGGGACTTACAACTGCAACAATAAACTCTCAACAACAAATTTTTTTCTCTATGGTAATCTCTTACATATAAATATATTCTATAGGCCCAACAACCTACTTCTTCAAGCAATTACAACTCCCATAAGCTACCCACAAACCCCACTATGGATGTCCCCAAGCATTGATACTTAACCTTGTCTTTTTGTCACAAAAATTAGTTGTAAAATGTTAGGTAGATAGAGAGGTAGTGGTGGTCATTGAATGTAAGGTTGACTAGGTCCACTATATTATTAAATAAGGCCCACTATGGTATTTAGATAAAATAAATGGGTAGTTATATATAATAAATGTAAGAGAACTTCTTAGAATGTTATGCTTCTAGAATATTCCTCCTCTAGAATGTTGTTAGGTGATGGTAACACTATAGAAAGGGGTTAAAACAATGTAATGGGATATGAAGAGAAGTATTGTATTTGGAGCAGTAGTTGAATAGGAGGAATCCCCCTTGAAGAGGAAAGTGAATACGAGAGGATCCCTTCCATAATAGGATTTATTATATGGTGTTTTCCTACCTTAAGGGTTTGATATAATAAAGTAGTGGTTTTCTATATTGTTTCATATATCTTGTGTGGTGATTGTATTCATATATATTTTGTACTATTGTGGTATTTTTTATTTAGGTATTTTGAACTTAACAAGTAGTATCAGAGCGCTTTCCTTGGAAGGAAGTGTGGGCAAATATTTTTATTTTTTGCAGATTTATTTTTTTGGAAAAAAAAGAGGCTCACGACATTCCAGTTGATTTATATAGGTTTTGGTGTACAATTTTCAAAAACTGGTTGTAGAACCGATTTACTCTCAGACAAACACCCAAATTAAAAAACAAAAATCATCTGAAACTGAGTCCATGAAGTCAAGTTATTTGTATTTTAAAATATGCAATTTTCAAGGTTTTTTTCCATGAACGACTACGCAATTTTTCTGATTTTTGTAGCATATGGGGATGAATTTTTCAAAAAAAATTGCATATCTGAGTTCCTCTCACAATTTCACCCAATTTAAAAAAAAAACATCGAAAAAAATGGAGCTCTGGAAGTGAAGATATTGCTGATTTAAAATCAACTATTTTTTGGGGTTTTTCATGATGACAGTGCGACTCCAAAGTTCATAACTTTTCCTAGGGTGCTTATATTTCTACGAGATCAATACCATTGGATAAATTATTTTAAGACATTTCTTTTGGTATATTTTATGTGGTGTTTCCAATGGCTATTTCCCCTCAGACCCTCAAATAAATTCTATATATGACTAAAACATTCAAAGCCCAATTGAATGACACATTGCATGACCTTGTAGATGGCCTCATATTGCATGACCTTGCAGACAACCTCAAGGATAATTTTTGTAGTATCCAAGATTCATTGGATAGAATGTAGGAGATATTTCTTATGTAAGACATCAAGGATGAATATAATCAATAAATATATGCTTGGTATGATTTTGAGGCCGATTGTGATGATTGATATATGGATAGTTGTCATTTCTGGGATGAAAACCACTTTCATATTTTATTTTATGACTCTAATCCACCTTCTGTAGAGAAAATCAATATGAAAAATTGGGAGACATGATTATTACCAGTGTCCATCCTGCATATTCTACAGTGATATTATTCCTTCTATATTTTTTTAAGTACTTGAATAGATCTAGAGATAAATATCATAATAAGCCCACAATATCAACAAGAATAAACCAAACCATTCACCAAAATAATGAACACAAGAAATAGTCAAAACCCTTGAGGTACGGTAACACCATATATTATTCCTTAAGGAAGGAATGCACTTCTCAAGCAATACTTTCTTATTACAATGACAATATTCTTCACTATGTTTCATTACATTTCTTACACTTATTTATATAACTCTCTCTATCTTCTAGGAACTTTCTAGAGAGCCTTCTCACATTCATTACATCTAACTACCATAATGGGTCTTTATTAATATAGTGGACCTAGTCCACCTTACATTGAATGACCACATTCTCATATATTAAATAACTTCAACTAATAATACATAACCACATTCCTATTGGGTACATCTCTAGGTACCCTGTATTACCTCCCTAGGTATACTACATTCCATCCCCGTTCACATGTTTCATCCTCGAAACAAGAGAAGAAACCATACAATATGACCAACTAAGTAATGTAGCCAACTAGTACCAAGTATGACCATCCATACATCCCAATGGAAGTTGAACTTGATGTCCATCTACTACATTTCCACCCTGATCTTGATCTACATTATGTCGGTGTTTCCATGCAATTATTTATCTATCCTGATGTCTTCCTATAGTTCTAGTAGGCCTCCATGCACCTCTTGATCAATTTCCTTTCTGGTTTTCTACTGGTGCATAAATGTGTTGATGCACACGCCCTTGCCTTGATGACTATTGTCTCTCTATATGATGTGGATGGTGATATACAACAATTGTAGGAATGTGTTCTTCTTTTTTTTCAAATATACAACACATTGTGCCTTTGAGTCAAGGACCTCATTAGCTTCCCTATTGTGTCCTTCATGTGGTTTTGCTTCATCTCCTTCTGTAAAGTCTATCATCGATTCATCTTCGGACTCAATAATAACTTTTTTTCTAGCCTCTGTGGGCCCATCTTTCTTATTAAGAGACACATCCTGCAATGTGATTTTCTTTTTTTTGTACCACAACTTCAAAAACTTCTTTTGCACATTAATATTAATGGTACCCACTGATTTTATTCAAGGACATCCCAAAACAATATCCACTTTGTCCATATCGATAACACAAAAATCTGAATGCAAAACATATTTATCCATACTAACCTTCAAATCTTTAAAAATTTGAACATTTTTACCCTCAACCTGTGTGCTTTGGATATTCTTTGCAGGAATTTGAAATCTATCAACCAACTAAACATTGATAAAATTTTGTTGGCAACTAGGGTTAATAGAAACAATGACATTTTTTTTGTGAATACAACCATGAACTTGTAATATAGAATTGCCACCTGAAAATAAACTCCTGTTTCTTCCTTTTACAGCATGCGACCATTTATCTAAAATAAATTCTTCAAGTGCTTCATCCAAATGTTCCATCAATTGGCTATAGCTATGTGATTGTCACCAAATGGTTGCATAACCTTTTAAATAACATGATACCCAATTTTTCCAATTCTCTTTCGAAAATGACTTCAAGTATTTTATGAATTCTTAAATATTAGGGCCATCGTCTTTTTTAGTAAAAAAAATAATTCTTGGGATAAATATTGAATAAAAACTAGGATAAAAAATAACTTATTGCACAAAATCACATCTTTTTTCGGAAAAACCCTGAAAAACCGAAGAATTTAAAATGCTCATAACATTACTTCCCGAACTTTGTTTCGACTGATTTGTTTTTTTAAATTGGGTATTTTTTTGAGACAAATTCAAATATCCATTTTTTTTGGACAAATTCTACTCAGAAAATTTCATATCTGAACCTGAAGTGTGTCGCCCTTTTTTCTTCCTAGAAAAAATCTGCAACAAGAGAATTTTTTTTTTCCTTCTTTAGCCAAGGAAAGTTCTCTGATACTAATTGTTAAGTACCTAAATATATCTATAGATAGATCTCATAATAAACCCAGAATATCAACAAGAATAAACCAAAGCATTCACCAAAATACTGAACATAAGAAATAGTCAAAACCCTTGAGGTAAGGTAACATGATATACTATTCCTTAAGAAAGGAATGCACTCCTCAAACAATACTTGCTTTCTACAATGACAATATTCTTCACTATGTTTCATTACATTGCTTACACTTCTTTATATAGCTCTCTCTATCTCTTAGGAATCTTCTAGAGAGCCTTCTCACATTTATTACATCTAACTACCATAGTGGGCCTTTATTAATATAGTGGACCTAGTCCACCTTAAATTAAATGAGAACATTATAATATATTAAATGACTCCCACTAATAATACATTACCACATTCCCATTGGGTACCTCCATAGGTACCCCATATTCTGTCCCTAGGTATACTATAGATTCTGCTATGACCCTTTTCCACTATGTGGATGGATAATCTTATTTGGATCCACATGACCGGTGTTAGTCTTTGGAGAATGATTTTGAGTTGGTTATTGGGTTCCAAAATATTGCACAGGGAGTTCACATGAGCACTTAGACATGGGACCCGAGTTTACAATGGCAGTTCAACTACTTCAACATGGTGGCTTTCCTTTCTACATGGGACCTTGTTTCTCCAGTTTTCTTCAACATTATGGTCCACAATTATCCATGGGACCCTTTGTATATGGTCTTACACCCTCATAACAAGCATTGAGGACAACACTTTCATAAGGGGGATGTAATGTTAGGTAGATAGAGAGGTAGTGGAGGTCATTGAATGTAACGTGGACTAGGTCCACTATATTATTAAATAAGGCCCACTATGGTAGTTAGATATAATAAATGGGTAGTTAGATATAATAAATGTAAGAGGACTTCTTAGAAAGTTATTCTTCTAGAATATTCTTTCTCTAGAATGTTCTTAGGTGATGGTAGCACTATATAAAGGGGTTAAAACAATGTAATGGGATATGAAGAAAAGTATTGTATTTGGAGTGGTATCTCAATAGGAGGAATCCCCCTCAAAGAGGAAAGTGAACAGGAGAGGATCCTTGCCATAATATGATCCATTGTATGATGTTTCCCTACCTAAAGGGGTTGATATAATAAAGTGGTGCTTTTCTATATTGTTTCATATATATTTTGTGGTCATTGTATTCAGATATCTTTGGTACTATTGTGGTATGTTTTATTCAGGTCTTTGGAACTTAACATAAAATATATCTACAATACCCACTCTAATTTCCCTTTCATCCTTACATGTTGACTCTTACATTCCCTAAGGTTGATTATACTCAGCCCCATGCTCTAAATAACCATGTCATATGACTTTTCACACCAAATATCTTACATGTATTTAGTGATTGGGGATTTGATACACTTAAAAGGAAAATAGAAGGTTCATACAAAATAATAATTTAGAAAGTGGGTTGGGATTAATACCCATGGATAATCCCCCCTTTGACCCCCTTTGACCCCCTTGGAATCCCCTCTCTTGTGGAAAGTTATCCTCCATGACTTTGTTTGTGTCCATCTACAGACGATGTTACATTTTATTTTATTATTTCAATATAAAATGTTTACATATTACATTATTTGGCCCATGGGCGTATATTATATTTACATTATACATCACTAAAATGAGGATTTTACATTTTCTTTCTTCATATACTGTTACAAGAGGATTCTCCTTAAATCCTTCCTTACCATCCATTAGTCGGATAGTTTCTTCCATTACTATGTATAGAAAATCTATTTATTCCATTTGGTGTAGTGTACCTAGTCTCCTCGATACCTACTGGGATGGTGGGGTACTAGGAAATTCCATCATCTCCCTCTTAATTAACCTATTAAACTTAACTATGATACCAATATATTTTATTTCCTGCCATACGATACAATTCTACATGCATAATGATAAGTAAATTTGTGAAAAACACATACACGAATAAGATATACACCTGCACAACTGATTCTTTTATCATACAAAAATTAAATAGTAATAATACACTAGATTAAAGAGCATAAAAACACATATAAACATAACACTTATGTTTTATGAAAGAACTATTTGGTTGCATACCTCCAACTTTCCTCTCAGTTGTTAGCACTAATTTTTGTCATTGGAAAATAATTAAATTTTGTCAAAAATTTGGAATCTTGGTATAAATTTTGAGTTATACATGTGAGATAATGTGTGCTACAATAAAGTTGTGCTTCTTGCAACACCCCTATTTTGGAAATTGTTAAATAAAAATTTACAGATTGTGTGTGGTTTTGTGGAATTCCATGATGGTAAATGGGTGGAATGACTTCGCTGGAAATCCTAACCATCATTTACACTTGTTCAACTCATCAAATATCCAAATATATCAAGGATATCAAGAGCACTATTTGGTCAATATTTGGTAAAAAAAATGAATAAAGTTTTGTAGGTGATTGTTTTTGTGTTCATCTTACGACACAATTTACAAGCAAGTGAGATTGAATCTCAAAACACGCAGACATGGTTTTTTTTTGGAACGAGACAAATTAGGTACCTCACAAGTAGTGTCTCAAAAATATGAACCATTTGAGAGCTACAGGTGGTTCTTTAAGAGTGATTTTTCCAAATTTTGTTGATTTTTCTAGATTTTTCAGAATTCGATTTTCTAAAAAACACCCATTCAACAGAAGTGCCACCTTCATCAATTTGACTTGGAGATTTCATCTTGATTTTCTACTTCAGAATTAGAACGACATCCCTTTTTTTAGGATCTCAGATTCAATTTGTTATTTGGAATTATATTTTTTTAATTTCATTTAAGCAAGAATGATCGATGAAGAAAGGGGTTCAATATTCCCCTTGGAGGTTCAATCTTCCTCTTGTAAGAAAGTTGGGATTTGAGTAGAAGAGAGTAGGGCCTGAAATTGTAATGAGATTCATGTATTGAAGCATCCCATACTTAGGGATTCAGACATCTTGATAGTCATATTGTGCATCTACTATAATTCTCCTCTACTTCTACTTATTTGAATATGAAGATGATTCCTGCAATGCACCAATTGTCATGTCAGTTAATATCTAATTGTAATAGAGATTCTATTGTTTATTTCTTGCAACTCGTAATTTGTATTCAATTATTTCATTATGATCCAAAATATGATTTTGAGTCTGAATGTATTCCTAGTGAATATATGAATTTAGCAGATTGTTGATTTATGTATTCATCTATGTTCTCTATTCCTCCTTACCACATTGTCCATCAAATGTCTCTCTCAAAGTGAATGCCCTTGACTACATGAAATGGTGTTGATTATTTGAATTAAGACATTTTTACCAGATCTTTATCCTTTCAACCTACTTGATCCACCTACCAACGAAATCAAAACCATTGCAATAACTGAGATGCGTTAGGCATATTTCTCTTTGCAGTTGAGGGCATATTCTATCACTAATATCTTTTGGCACCATTTCCAGGGAAGACATTAGATATTTTCCCTGGATGTATGACAATATTTAGATCCTATTCTTTATGGTGAATAGAAAGTGGACACTTATTTGATTGCATATTTTTCACTTGGCGACTCGGTGTTTGAATAATCTAGAGATGGCTCCACTGATTCAAAATATTCATATCAATGGAATCCATCTTATCTTGGAGGTATGCAATTTTTTATTTATCTAATGTACTTGAATTTCCAAATCTCATGCCTAAAATAAATGAATGGGAAAGTTGTCTTCTGAAGTTTAAAGGAGAAGAATGGGAAGTTCCTGCTGAGTTCTTATTGGAATTTCACAAATATATGTGGAAGTTGGGAATTGTTCAGGAAGATATTTTAATTAATATGTTTAGGATTCATTATAAGGAAAAGTGCGATAATAGTGTAGATCTTTTCCTCCCTCCAATATTTCTTCCCTAAAGGAATTCCATGTTTCATTTCACACTTATTGTAAAGAGATTTTTTCACCTGATTTTCTCTATGATGAATGCTGTGAGGAATTTGAATGACTATATTTTTTTTATAGAAATTAAGATAATAATATTAGTTTTGAAGGGAAAATCAATCAATATGGGGGTTTTATTGAGCATGCTGATTTTTCTCTTGAAACTACAAAAAGTAATTTGTTTCCATCTCATGTCTATGATCATCTTTCTGCTTTGAATCTTGTTAAAATCATTTCTTCCCAAGAGAATGATCAACAATTTCAAAAGGATTTTGTTTCCCCTAACCATTATGAAGCAAAATTCACATGGAAGCAAAATTTTCTCCTTAACCAGTTGAAAGTATGTCATATTCTTTAGGATCCAATGGAAATATGGATGGATTCTTTGTTCCCATGGGTTTTAAATGTTTCATCTTTGTGAATATGTATTAGTTTCAATAGTAAGTATAATATTTTCTTGGAAATCTTTCTACAAATGTCACTTTTCTTTTGCACTTTCTCATTCAGGTGCAAACAAGAAAACTATTTCATTAGTCAAATGCTTACATGGATTCATTGGAAGTTTCACATTACTTGATCCATGAAGTTGTTGATTAGAGTAGGAATCAATGTACCTAAATAAGCTCTCAGTTTGAGCATTTTATTTCAGTTCTCAATTTGTGGTTCAATTTGGTGTGCAATAGCTTAATAATTGACTCCATAGCCCAATGGAGGCATTGGTACAAAGACTTTTGAGCTTGCAGTTTAGTATTTCAACATGGTTGTTTCTATTTTTTCATAACGAATTATAGATTGATGAAGTAAAAAGGCATTGGTATGCATGTTCTTGGTGTCTCAGAGGGAGGACACCATCCCTAGTTGGAGCCAATGTTAGCACTAATTTTTGTCATTGGCAAAAAAATAAATTTTGTCAAAATTTTGGAATCTTGGTATAAATTATGAGTTATGCATGTGAGATGATGTGCACTACAAGAAATCTATGCTTCTTACAATGCCCCTATTTTGGAAATTATTAAATACAAATTTATACATTGTGTGTGATTTTGTGGAATTCCATGATGGTAAATGGGTCGAATGACTTCACTGGGAATACTAATCATCATTCACACTTGTTCAACTCATCAAATATCCAAATATATCTAGGAGATCAAGAGAACCATTTGGTAAATATTTGGGAAAAGAATGCATAAATTTCTATAGGTGATTGTTTCTATGTTCATCTTATGACACAATTTACAAGAAAATGGGATCGAATCTCAAGAGACTAAAACATGTATTCTTTTTTTTTATTCGAAACGGAACAAATTAGGGGTCACATGGGCAGTTTCTATAAAAAGTGAGCCTTTTTGGAGCTACAGGTGGTGCTTGAAGAGTGATTTTTCCATATTTTGTTGATTTTCCCATATTTTGCAGAATTCAATTTTCTAGAAAACGCCCATTAAATAGAAGTGTCACCTTCATGAATTTGGATTGAAGATTTGATCCTAATTTTCTACTCCATAATTAGAATGAGGTCCCTTTTTTCACGATCTCATATTGAATTTGTTATTTGGAATTGTATTTGGTAAATTTTTTTTAAGCAAGAATGATCAATGAAGAAAGGGGTTCAATCTTCCTCTTGGAACAAATATGGGGTTTGAGTAGAATAGAGTAAGTCCTGAAATTGTAATGGGCTTCATGTATTGCAACATCCCATACTTAGGGATTCAAACATCTTGATACTAGACTGTGAATCTACTATAATTCTTCTCTATTTCTTCTTATTTGAATATGAAGATGATTCCTGCAATGCACGAAATGTCACGTCAGTTCAGATGATTCCCGCTAACACCAACCATGGACCACTCTGATAATAATATCTCAACAATGAGTCACCTTCGAGTTAGGGCTATGACTCCACTAGGGAAAAATATTCCTAGCCAATTATGGTCCACAATCAATACCATCAATTTCTAGTCCAAGGTACCAAACTTCAACATGACTCCAACTTGGAGTCTTTCATTCCCCATCAACCTGCACAACCCAAGGTGGTGTGACCCCTTCTCTGCACCAACGTCCCTTGGGATGAAACACTACCTTCTCCAACATAGGTCAACCAGGAAGTCTCAAAGCATTGTGGATAGAGGAGTTCCATATTCCCTAAGAGGTCTTTAGGCACCCTCTAAGATGCACACTAGAGGACCCATGCCTATACTTCTCCCTCCATGGATCCAACCTTATCCAAGGAAACTTGAGGATAAGTGCACACACCCTTGACTCCACCCAGGATCCAAGGGTAAATTTCATAGTCTAGGTCATCATCTTTCCTAGAGAAAATCATATAGTCAACCTAGTAAGGATGAAATTAATGGAATGGATAATTAAACCAAATTCCCCATTTAAATATGCATGTATCCTTTTTATATTATATTATTATATATTATAATAATATAAAGACTTATATTATTATATAATACGATAATATAAAGGACTAGGGAGTTATTATACTATATATCTTCTTATCCTCCTTAGCTTAATCTCCCTTTACTATCCCTTATCCCCTTTTCACACTCATGGAGTCTTATCCCCCCCATACTATTTTCGTCCCTTGGTCTACAACCATAGTGTTATTTTTTATTAATTAGTGCATATGTACACTTTATAATAAAAAAATCTCTATCCTTTGATAATTTTTTCAAGCACTCTGACCCAACATACCGACTCACGAACATAACTATCACATATACAATATATTTACAATTTTGGGATCAAGATAGGGTATTACATTCCCCCACCCCTTATTTATGCACTACCCTCAATGCATATATATACATATGTATAGTAAAAAAAATTATTCATGAACTATTTTCTTGATAATAAAAAATGGCATACTCATCATCGCACCTATAAGTAAAACATAATAATAAAATAACTATCATGTGCAATCAACAAATTCATGTACATTCTGATAAATATTTAACTGATAGCATAAAGTTGAAGATCTCCCATTTAATTGACAAGTGAATCCTTTGCGTTCTAATAGCTACCTCACATATTGATCACTATTTCGATGGTTGGCACCATAATGAACAATTCTAGAACCTAGTCTTGATGGGCCTAAATGGCATGTCAAGTAGGTAAGGAAGAACACCTGATGATAGGTCCTAATTAGACCTACTCTCATTTGGTGTAGCGTTTCCAACCAGTATGTGGGTATGGTTGCCACTAAGAATTAAAATAATAAAAATGGGAAAGATAGTGAACCATCCCCCAAAGAGTTCTAATTAATTCTAAATCTAATCCAAATTGAAATCAAACTAATCTAATATAACTACTTCTATCCTATCCCACGGGAGAAAAACTAACAGATGAGAACAATTTAGAATGATACTTTGACAACAGAAATAGTTCATGGTAGCCAATAGTATGTTATAAAAATAATATTGCAGATATCATCTCAAATAGTTTAAGAGGAGACATGTAAAATCATCCCCAAACTCATACAACATAAGAATCCTAAATATAAATAGTTCATATGATCAATACTAGGAAAAACTAAACAACAAATACAAGTGTAGAATAGTCCCACAGATATTTGCAAACATTCATGACTTCAAAAATTCCTTCTTATCTTCATATATCCTGAAATAATAGTATTCACAATCTACACAATGGGAAAATTTTCCCTCTAACATCCAATGAGTCCTCTTTTAAAAGACAAGAGATACTCTTTAGTTCTAGTGATTGTTCGTTTCATTTTCCTTCTGTTTATTGTCTTCCATTTTGAATTTGTTTTACATTTTAAAAAATGAATATGTGGTAATTACAAATAGAAGCTGAAGAGACTATGGGGTGGTTATTTTCTCCCTAAGGAAGTTTGCAAATGATATTCATTACATATATATATATATATATATATATATATATATATATATATATTAACTCTGTCCATTGGCGATTTCTTTTGTTTCTTGAGTTATTATTGGCATTTCTAGTGTTAGGATGCTAATCATGATCATCTAATGTTCTTATTCTCTATCTCATAATTCCATTGATCTATTCTAGGATTGATTTCCATTTCTGTAGCTTGAGCTATGACAATTGGAACATAGCATAGCCCATTCTTCAATTAAATCTGGGTTTATTATGTTTTTGGCATTTTCCAAGAACCTATACCTTAAATATGTCAATTATTGTCATGTTATCATGTTCTAATCTCTTCTATATTTCCGGTGAGCTATCCTAGGCCTCATTTTGTTGCCTGTAGCTTGAGATATGACTGTATGAAGTTTGCACAGTCCATTTTCCCCCCAAATTCGTGGCCCAATTTTATATTCCATTTACAATATTTTATGTTACATTTTATGGCCTAAATACTTCTACCACGACATTCCTCTACTCTATACCTTTACAACGAGGTATCATTGGCTCAATTATGACATATGTAGCCAAAGATATGTCCGTTTAAAAAACGCTTCCTGGATGTATGGTTGGGAAGAGTTGGTTGGGTCAGGAATATATGGTCGGATCAGAAAGAGTTGATAGGGTTGGGAAGATATGGTCGGATCAAAAAGTGTTGATCGGGTTGGAAATAGTTGATCGGATCAGAATGGTTTGAAAGGGTTGATCAGGCCAGAAGGGGTTGATCAGGTCATAAATAACTGATCAGATCATAAAGAGTTCATCGTCATTGAAAATGGTGGCTCGAAATGGAGCTAATCAGAAAGGGTTGATCGTCATTGGAAATAGGAATATTGGAATGGAGATAAATGAAAAGGGTTGATCATCATTGGAAAGAGGTTGATTGTCATAGGAAAAGGTTGGAGTGACTTGATCGAGTTTGGAGTGGATGAATTTCGACGATGAAGAGGAATCAAAGATTAAATGTGGGGTCGATGGGCCAACTGGCATGTGCCACACTACCATACATGTTAGTGCCACACAATATGACACTAATGACAATGTGCCACATGGATTCCATGTGACAATGAGATGGAAATGGTGATTGAAATCATTGGAACTTTAAAAAGCTATAATTTTTTATCTGGAGCTCGAATTTGAACATCGTTATAGTCGTTGGAAATATATTGATGAGTGGAATCCAACTATAAGATATTATTACATAAAATAATGAAATAAAATAAGGGGAAATTTTGAGACCCCACCATCCCAGGATAGGTTAGTGGGTTGGGTATGTAACAACAACCAAGGGGATAAATACGACACATCGTGTGACAATTCAAAATTACAAATAATAATGAATGGCAAGAGGATATCGATACTAATCAAATGTAGGCCACATTCCAATATATCCAAGAAGAACATGTCAGTGGGAAGACCTACTAGGATCGCAGAGATAGGAAATATGATTAGGTAAGGGAATAGGTCCTTACACTATACCACAATGTTTGATATTGATTGTGATAGATAGTGAGTGGACATTGGGAAATGAAACAATGAATACCTTCATCCATGAAGCTCAATAGAACTTGGAATTGGGTTTTCTAAGAGAGAAAATGTCAAAAGAGGAACTCGATAGAGATCAATCTGAAAAGGCTCGAGGATAGTTTTGTAAAAAGGGTGGATCCCAATTAGATCCACTCTCTTTTGAGATAGCATTTCCGACCATATTTTTCCCTGGTTACCGATCTAACTAATATACTAACTAAATATGAATCTTAGAACCAGAGGTTCTCAGATTAATAAAAAAATAAAAATCCTAACTAACTAATTCTAAGCTAAGATGAATGATTACAATTCTAATATGCAGTCTCCATTATTTTCTAATATAACCTATCCTAATATGGAGCAAACTAAAAATGATGAACATAGTGAAATAATCACATTACTTTCGCAAACAAAATTCATGATACAAGTAACATGAAAGTTTAACAACATGACTAGTTAGATTCAAGTAATTGATTAGTTAACGGTATCATATTGTCATTGTACTAACTTTGAAAGTCATGGTAGCTGTGAAAAATGAGAACATTAATTCATAAATAATTCGTAAACCAAAATTCACATACTACATAAACAAACATGCATAAATTGAATAATCACATTCATACATATCAACAACACAATCTCCAAAAAATGTGTTCAAGTTCAAATTCACATGTAGTAAAAATACTATCTTGCTACATTCAAAAACCAAAATCCCTTTCTCATGGACAATGCTCCCTTTTATAATTAGGAGGGACTATTTACATGATAATATACACATTATGAACCTAGGGCTATTTTACAAAATGACTCTTCATGTTCCAAATTAGAAAACAAGATAATGATAGTAGAGAAAGGAGACATATGGGCACTATTGTGGAATTTTATCATCATGAGTTTCTCTACCCTTGAATTTGATATTGATATTCCTCCTAGAGGGAATAATCTTTCATAATGTCCTCAATATTTCTTGATTGCATTTTCTCTACGATTAATTCTCCACTTCAAACTTTGGTGGACACTTCTTTATGTAGCTCCTTTGCTGTGGTTTTAACAAAGTGTTGAATTTTACTGGTGAGCCGGGTAGGTATTAACATGTGTTCCTTCAAATATTATTTTTCAATCTAATTTAGACTTTGTATTCTTACTTGACTAATTTCTTTTCATTTTTCCACCTCAACAATTTTTGCGTTGGTAGGTGTTGCTTCATATATAGGGAGAAACGACTACATTTCTTTCATGTGATCACTTGAACTATTCCAAAACATTATGCAAGAGCCAATTGTCACCTTTTATGTGGCATGTACATTATTGAACAAGGGTTTACATGTGTCAAAGAATATCTAACATCGAATTCTTTCTCTATCGGATTATATTGGCAGTGTAGTGGAGGGAACCTCACACATGTATTTCCAATTGAGCATATCCTTTGAGGCCTCATGGGATCCCTAATACCTCCCTTGAATATATACCATTTTATCTTGTAGCATGGGTTTTTCTTCTTGACTGGTTTGTCTTTTAGCGAGAAAATTGATGAATTCTTTCTTCTCAGTTGCAAATATTCCATTTAGCTCAAGCGTCTAGGTTTTGATAGCATCCACATCAAGTGTAGATGTATTTTTCACTTCCATGAATGTTTTTATTTTCATTCTTTCTACTTCCAATTTTGTATTGTGGGTCTCCTACTTGGTCTTGATCATTATTTCAAATTTTTCATTGATCTGATCTCTTTTTGCTTGTAGGGATTTGTTCAAATTCTTGGTATTGAGAGTGTCTGCTACTCTTGTAACATTCTAAAACTTTGAAGTATGCCTATCTTTAACATATATTAAATTTGTTTCTATATATTCCACCCTAGTTTTGGAAGTGTTAAGTGCATTGGCTACTTTGAGGATGGACAAGGCATTTACTCCTGCAAAAGAAAGGAGGACAGAGGCTTCCTGAACAACATACTCTTCAGGATTGGGCCCTAATTTCCATTGTAATATTTGGCCTACGTATGACTTGGATTTGTTTTCTTCTCCTCTTTTTTATTTTACTCCATCTCTTCTCAATACTCCTCATTTTGTTGTCATAATATCAGTCTCCAATAGCGACCATAGTGCCCTTGAAATTCAATGCTTGAGAAGAAAAAGAATAATCTCCTGCAATACCATTGAGAGGAGTGCAATATTGAGGTGGAGCGTTCACAATACCCAAATTGGGTGTTAATGGAGTGTTTGGGATGTCACTCAAATCCCATAACTTCTATTTTTCAACAAGTCATCTTACTTTTTCATGGTCTTGGCTTCTTGAGTTGCTCATTTAGATTTGTATTCATTGGACAATCTCTTGGCCTCTTCCTCATCAACAATTTTATTTTCCTTTCCTTATCCAAATTTATTCATTTTAAGTGTCATTATTTTTTCCTTAAATTCATTTTCTCTTCTAATTATTTCCTCCTCACCCTTCCTTCTTCAATATTATTCTTCTTCTTGAAGTCTCTTCTATTATAAATTTTCCTCTTTTCTATCATTTTCTTGCTCTTTAACATTGGTGTCAATATGTTCTAGTTGTAAAAATACATGGAACTAATGGATTGTCACTCTCCTCATTTCCTCTTGTTCAGATTCAATCTCCTTCCTAGCAACATCATTGGGTAAATTTTCCAGGGCTTCTTCATATCATAATATTCCTTTAAATTTGTCTTCATCAAATTCAACTACATGGATGTTGGAGTGGGTGAGCCCAAAAAATCTGACATGACTAACTGCAACTTCATGGGGGCAATGGCCTTTAGGATCCTTGAGGCATAGGTGTATCTCTTGCAGGATTTCTTCTTCCTTTCTTGCATGTGGGTCATTAGAAATGGTGTAATTCCCTATGTGGATTGGGAAAACAAGCCATAACATTTTTATGCTAATTATGAGTAGTGAGGTAACCCCTAACCCCATGTTTTGGTAACCAATATCCCTCATCAACATATGGTCTAGGAAAAGGTATGGTAAAATGTGAGGGGCTCCAGTGGTGCCATACACTCTAATATATGAATAGTACTTACATAGGAACTAGTTAGCTATCTACTTCATCCCAGTCCTAGCTTCAAAATAAATCCTATGTCTTGTAAAATAAAAAAGGATAGAGAGTAGGGGGGGAAGGAAAAGATTAAAAATGTCATAAAAATATCTCTTGGAATTAATCCTCCAGATCTCATAGAAATTCATATGAATGGGGGGTTGTTTTTGGTTCTAGTTCCACCTGAGGTTAGGAAACTACATGGAGGAATAGATAACATCCATTAGATAGGCTGCCATGTAAGAAAAAGGTTTTTTCATACCTCAGATGTTCTTCATATGGAGACATATGTTGAAGGCTAATATGTCTCCCCAATTGAACACTTGTCATGTTTTGATGATGGTATGTGCTAGAGGTAGCCAATCAGTATGGAAGTGTGTTCTTTTCTCTTCACCATAAATTCAACATAATATGGCTACTAAGAATTTATACAATGCCTTGAGTCTATGGGTGGGGACAAATTTTTTTCCTTGTTTGAGGGTCTCATCCTCATTGACCCACTAATGTTTCATAAGGTTCACTGGTCCCTTGTTTCCTTGGGATAAAAATTTCAGGAATGGTTCATTAAGAGAAGAGGTGAGAGTGGGTAGATGGTATATCGAACCAATATCTTCTGGCCTTAGGGAGGCCAAATGCTTCCCATGTTTTCTCATGATGGTTGATGTGTTCACATCAAATTTCTTGAAGAACCATTGTGTAGCCTCTTTGTATGGGAAAAGATTTGGTCAACCCGCAAACAAATGAATGTGTCTTCTTTGGATATTCTGATATACTTATACATCTTTGTTTCCATAGGAAAATAACCTAAGTTTAAAATTATATAGATATCCTCATACAAAGGACTATGGTATTCACTGATGTGGGAAATAATTTATGTCACCAAGGCCTCAATCAGGCAAGGTGAATTTTTAGGAACAAAGGTTGACTAGAAATAAATAGAGCCCTTTGGTATTTTGGGATTCTGACTTGCCATGATAGGAGTTTGGTTAATCCTCCATCACTAGATCAATAAGAGAATGAACCTATATGAAAATAATATGCTGGGCATAAAAAGACCGGTTATTAATAGTAAAATACAGTGCATGTAATAGAGCCAAGGAAGTTGTGACACAATACATATAGAGAATAAAAGTAGAAGGACATTTAAAATCTATTGGAAGAATATTGGTCATAAAATAAGGGTTTTTATCCATTAAGAGGTATTAAAACACTCGTAAATGTGACATAACTTATTTGTGTATGAAGGTCATTACTGAATCTAGCCTCATTCCTTGTCATTAATTCCAATTAAGATAGGAGGTTGCCCAAGTCCCTGTATCAGAGTGTAGGGGGATTTCAAATTTGAAAATATAACCATCGGAGTTGGAGGATCAAAGTGGGAAAACTAGAAGCTCAGTTTTATCTCTAACAGGAGGGGTATCAAAAAAATATTCCCCCTATTTTTAGAAAGGCGTGTTGATTTGACAAGTGTGTAGTGTTGTGGGGAAGGTGGGGCCCATCAAAGTTGTGGCATCGAAATTCATCAAGGTGAGGTTTAAAATAAAATTTGAAGACAAGGCATCAAAGGAATATACCTTTATCCTGAAAAGATGTTCCAAACGCAAAAGTTTAAAGGATTGGAAAAAAGATTTTGGAGTTAGAGTTTCAAAGTTTGAAAGGATGAGGGACCAACTGGACTTTGATGAGGATGGTATCGAAGAAATATTCCTTTGATACCTTGGGGTAGTGAAGAGTCCCGAAATAAATAAAAGGTAAGTTATTCAATATCGATAAATGAGGAAAAACGTCCAATCTTAAGAAGTCACTTGGTGAGGTAACGATCGAATTGGTCGTATCGACTCGGTGGTGTTGAGTATACACCAAGTTTGAATCTATACAAATATGGTATGCAATGTAAGGACTAGAGTTTATGTGTCAGATCTGTTGGAGCACGAGGGTCAGAGTCCTGAGTGATGTATGGAGGGAAATACTCTGACGAAGACGATTCTGACAGACCCCTTTATGATGAGAACATCGTAAAGGTTTCTATCGGAATGAAAGATAGTTTGATTTTTGTTATGAATCTATCATGACTTATGATGGAAGTCCAAGATTGATATCAATCATGTTGTCTAAGTAAAACATGGACCAAGTCCTTACTATGAGATGGAGGAACGATAAAATTTGGGTAGAGGTGTTGAAGAGTGCAGTATCCCAGGGATTGTTTATGACTGTGTCTAATGGGATGATATTGAAAAAGAATCCATAAATTCTATAAGTGATAGAAAAAAATTCTTAATTCTCATATCTCCTTAGTGAAGTAGGAATGTATGTCGTGTAAGAAAAGTTTAAGAAATAAAAAGGGGGGACTATTTTAAAAATTAAAATCGGTTGTTGTGGGAGGTGAGCCACAACAAATGGTGACTTACTAGGAAGAACCAATTATCTCGAAGCTCAAAAGAAAGTGACTTCAACTAGATCAATGGGAAATTTACCTTTAAACAGTTCTTACAATATATATATTGAGGACCCCACATCAATTAGCCCGAGGACAAGAAGAAAAAGAAAAATACTGTTAGTAGTGAACTTCCACATAATTCAAGTGAGTGTTAATGGGTGTTTATTTTATACATCCACAGTGATACATTGAGATTAGAACCATATATGAATTCTTATAGACTTTTATAGACTGATGTGTTTTCTTCATCTCTCTTTCCCCTCATTTCTTCATTTCCAGTGAGTGTCCATAGCCCCAATGAAGATTCCTTGGTATCATACAAGCATGTCCCTATTGCTAGTGAGCGCCCATAGACCTGAAGGATTTACTTGTACTTCCCACACTTTTAGTAGTGTTTTTAAATAGCTTATGATTATGATTTTCTGCATTCACCTTTTATATATAATATTTATGTATTTATTTTACAACATAGGTGAAGGTATTTAGGAAGCAAGGTGATATGAGAGTTACTTTGAGATACGAGTCTCAGTTGACAGTTTATTCTTGCCAGTCCATAAACATGAATCACCGATGCATTTAGAATTAGGAATATTAAGGGCATAATCACTGGAATTATGTAGAACACATTGAATTTAGGACATTTCAGAAACTTCAGCGAAACACATGCATTTCATGGGAGTGGTCACATAAGTAAATATAACTGATGAAAACCATAAAAGGTAGTGAATTTAATGGTTAGAAGATTTTTCTTGGCACAGGTGAAAAAAATCCTCTTTTCTGTACCATCATCACTCATCAAGATAAACGTTGATCATAAGGAAACTCAATCACTTCAATATGGAAATTCATTCACAGAACAAGGAACTTACATGAGTCAAACCATCTTGGGTTCCTTTTGTGACAGAAAAGGTTGATACAGAGCAACACCAGTAAGTTATTATAAACTAAAAAGGGCCAAAAGAAGAGGAAAATGGAAACAAAGGAATTGGAAAAAGAGAACTAGGAGGAAAAGGAAGGATGACTGGAGTGAAAATAACAGAAAACAAGAAAAGAAAATAGAGAAAACCTTACTATGTACAAGGATACATCACCATCAGTGATTAGGAGAAGTATTTTTTGAGGATTTTTCCATTGACAAGAAGTTCCTCCTCATCTCTCTGTAATGTTTAAAGTTTGAAAGTTTGAGGACCTATTTTATGTTTAAAGTTTGAAAGTTCGAGGACCTATTTTATGGTGAATTAGATAGGGTCCTAACCAAAATTTATAGAATTTGGCTTGTTTTCCCTTTAGTTCATTAGCTTTTTCCCATTTGAAAACAAGGTCTCCCTCTTGAAAATATTTATTACCCATAGTTGATTTGTCAAACCATTTTTTTATTATATCTTGATGGTGTGTTAGGTTCATCTTATCTTTTTCCCTTTCTTCTTTCAATTTTAACAACATATTTAATTTCTCTTGCATTAATGGGAAAGCCTCATCTTGGGAAGATTGGGCCAGTTTCAAGGCGAGTAGGAAAGTATGGGTTGGCACAATGGCTTCCTATCCATAGACCAGGAAGAAAGGGGAGTTACCAATAGATGACTTGGGAGTCACTATGTTAACCCAAAGGGAGTTTTGAAGGGAGAGGTGTCAATTTCTTTTATGATCATTGACAATTTTCTTGAGAATTTTAATGAGGTTCTTATTAGTTGAATCTGGAAAACCATTCCCTTGTGGGCAATAATTCGATGAATACTTAACCTTACTATTTCGTTCCATATCAAATTTAATTAATTTCAGAGAAGAAAAATATTAGGCATTATCAAATATTAGTAATTCAAGAATTCCAAACCTAGTGACAGTATGAGATTCAAGGAACAAAGTCACC
The DNA here is from genome assembly GCA_009831015.1 of Picea engelmannii. Lineage (NCBI taxonomy): Eukaryota > Viridiplantae > Streptophyta > Pinopsida > Pinales > Pinaceae > Picea > Picea engelmannii. Next base: position 2,094,340 of record ML777749.1, read on the forward strand.
TAGTTATCATTGATAGTATTCAAGGGAATTGCTTTGCTCCATCTACTGAAATAGTCAGTAGTGGTCAAAATTTGTTTGTGTAGTTAGGAAGAGTTAGGTGATTTCCCTGATTACGTCTAGCCCCCATTGTTGAAAGGGGCATTCAATGATCACATGTTGTAGGGGAAAGGAAATTTTTTTCTCTCAAGGATGACATTTGGAATTGTTGGAATTTCCTTGCACATGGGTTAGAATCCTTGAATAAAGTGGGCCAGTAATAGCTAGCTTTGAGGAACTTGTGAGCAGTGGTGTCTCCACTATTATGTCCATTCAACGGTCCATCATGAAGTTCAGATAATACCTTTTATGCATTCCATGTGTTGATACATCTCAGAAAAAAACCATCATATTTGTTTTTGCATAACATTCCTTGGATGAGATGATATTGACCAGAATTGAGTTTGAGGGATCTTTTATTTTTGGGATATAGATAATGTGGGGCTAACTCGTGGATTAAGTAATATTTCATTTCATAAAACCATCGGTTAGAATTAACATGGATGTAGAAAACCACTCTTGTATACAATTATTGATCATGATACAAAGTATCTTCATGTAATCCATCGCTCATTGATTATGTAGCCAGTTTGCGTAGCCCCTATCCTATGATGATTTTTGTAGGATTAATCCCCAGGTCATATTCCTGTAGAGATGTAATCCAATTTTCTCTCTTTTATGCTAAGTCTTTCTGTACCAGTAGATTCCTGACAGTAGGGTAAGGAACAATAACTTTGGTCTTAGATTTGAGAAAGAACAAACTAAATTGTTTGAAAACTTTAAATACAACACAGGTTTGCTTATCCACTTCTGGGTAGTTCAATTTTTCCCCTTGTAATACTGAACTCATAAATGCTATAGGGAATTCATATCCTTCTTGGTTATTTTTCATTAAAGCAACCACAGACACCATGTCTGAAGCGAAGGTGTAGAGGATGAACTATCGACTAAAATATGGGATTAATAATGCGAGAGATTGTTCTATGTCTACTTTGATATTACTGAACAATTATTTTTATTTAGATCCCCATATAAATTCAACATTTTGTTTTACCATGTATTGCATGGGTTTTATTGTTTTGAAAAAACTGGGGACAATTTGTCTCACAAAAGTTATCCTTCCCAGGAATGACTGCATGAATTTCTTGTTGTGAGGGGGAGGGATCTTAGCAATTTCTTCAGTTCTCTCAGGCTCAATTTCCATACCATGCTTGGAAACAATGAATACTAGTAGTTTTCCTTCATCAATAAAAAAAAGATATGTCTTAGGGTTGAGAGAGATGGCATATCTTCTGCACCTATTGAACACTTTCTTCAAATGAGTTATGTGGTCTTTTATGTCCCTTGAGAATTGATCCAGATTTAGGATCAGAACCAACTGATTAATAGACTAAATACAATAAACACAGAGATAGGAAAAATAACACAAATATTTAGTGAACAATATCTTCTATTAAATAATGAAATAGGCTGAAACTTTCTCGAATGGTGGTAGCTATCTCTGAGAAGAAATGTGGCTACTACGCTCATCTGTATGAGCATAATGGATTACAATGAGGCTCTAGAGGCCCTTTTCATATTACTCGTGAATTCCAAAACCCTAGACATCCAAAAACCTAACCCTAGAAGGTGAAACGCCAAAAATCATGTGGGCCATATGGGTAAGTTGGTGTAATTTGGTACCTCAACTTCCTAGGGTCGTAACTTTTTCATACAACCTTTTTTTTAAGCACCTGATATCCCGTTGGAAAGGTCCTTCAAAGAGCTACAAATTCCACCATCATAATATGACTCCGTCTAAATACTTACTGCGGCGAGCCAAAAAAACAACGTTTAGGGCCCCAAAACATCCCTAAAAGTACAACAATATGTGTTTCCATGAAAACATACATATTAATCCAGTTGGATTAGGAGAGATGCCAGCCATATCCACCTGAATAATGTGTGGGGATTCATACAGCCCCAAAAGTTTAAAACTCACAATTATAAAGAAGTACAGAAGGACATGCTCAACATAAATGGACACGAGGATCTAGTTGGAATAGGTGGGTGGCCACCAATATCCAACTGGATCAATCCTCCCCCCTTAAGAAGAAATTTTCTCCATTTCATTGAGTTACCCCATCAAGTGAGGAAACTTCTATTGGATTGGACCCTGGGTGAGACACTTTCCTTGGTGTAGGAGTTTCCCTGCCTTGAAAACTCGATAAAGCTGGATCCCCTGCTAGAGAGTTCCCTTGACATATGTGTCCACAATCTGATTGATGGATTCTTGTTCCATGAAGTTAGGGTTGAGGTTTGTTGGTGTCAGTTGTTCAATGATCACAGAGGTGTCCAATAACAGTGAAAAATATGGCCTAAGGAGGTCCACATTGAATATTAGATGCATACCAAGGAAGGGTGGAGTGTTGAGCTCAAAAGCATTTCTACCCACAACCTTGGTGATAGTGTAAGGCACATAATGAAGTGGATGAAGCTTTGATGGGGCCCTATGAGAAGAAACTTCTACAAATGTAACCAGACTTCGTCGCCAACCTGGAACTGGTGTGGTACCTTTTGTTGATCGTGGTGCTTCTTGTACTTAGCATTGGATTTCTGCAAAATCTCCTGGACCTGTTGGTGGATGTGATGAATCCACTCAATGAATCTGGTGGATTTGTTAATCATAGAATAATAATGGAAAGATTTTTTCTATGCGGTGGCAGGAGGAAGTGCAACAACAATGGGTTCCAAGGGTTGGAATCCCAGACCCACTTGAAATGGGCTATGGCTGGTGGAACTATGAAGAGCCAAATTGTAGTTGTGTTGGACTATACTATACCTAGGGAGGTGATATGGGGTACCTAGGTAGGTACCCAATGGGAATGTAGTTATGTGTTATTAGTGGAATTCATTTAATATATTGGAATTTGGTCATTCAATTTAAGGTGGACTAGTTCCACTATATTAATAAAGGCCCACTATGGTAATTGGATGTAATAAATGTGAGAAGGATCTCTAGAAGGTTCCTAGGAGATAGAGAGAGATATATAAATAAGTGTAGGCAATGTAATGAAACATAGTGAAGAATATTGTGATTGTACAAGCAAGGATTGCTTGAAGAGTTTTATCCTTCCATAAGGATTAATATATGGTGTTACCCTACCTCAAGGGTTTTCTCTATTTCTTGTGTTCATTTTATGGTGAATGTTTTATGGTTTATTCTTGGTATTATTGAATTATATTTGTAGATCTAGTATAGGTACTTAACAATTGGTATTAGAGCACTTTCCTTGGCCAAAGAAGGGAAGATTTGTTTTCTCTTTTTGCAGAATTCTTTCTAGGGAAGAAAAAGAGGGCGGTGCACTTCAGGTTCATATCTGAAACTTTACGAGATGAATTTTGATAAAAAATAAATTGGGTATTTGAATTCCTCTGAGAAAAATACCCAATTTCAAAAAAAACATCAACCGAAATGGAGTTCGGGAAGTAAAGTTATGAGCATTTTAAATTCAACAGTTTTTCAGGGTTTTTCTGGAAAAAGCCGCAATTTTCTGTCGTAACTTATTGTTCTATTTTTTGGGGTTTTTCATAGCAAGATGTATTTTATAGGGAAATTTGATGGCTTTAGTATTGAATCATTGATTAAAGAAATAAAGTCAGCATGGGAAGAGAATTGGCCCCATTGGGTAGATCTCAATTTGCAAGGTGATGCTTCCATTTGGTGGAAATCGCTTGATTATAAGGAGATGATGACACTCTCCAATGAAGAATTTGAAATAATATTGTTAGACAAGTGGTCTCATGGAGAAAATAAGGATAAAGAGAGAACCAAGAGTTTATTTTCATGTGAAAATCTATATTATAGGTTCATGGTTGTATTCATAAAGAAAATATCATTGTTTCTATTAACCCTGGTTGCATTCATAATTTTATCAATGTTCAGTTGGTTAATAGATTGCAAGTTCCAATAAAGAATATTCAAAGCACAAAGGTTGAGGGTGAAAATGTTCAAATTTTTAAAGATTTGAAGATTACCATGGATAAATATGTGTTTCATTCATATTTTTATGCTATGGGTATGGATGAAGTAGATATTGTTTTGGGACATCCTTGGATAGAATCAGTGGGTACCATTAATATTAATGTGCAAAAGAAGTTTTTTAAGTTGTGGTACAAGAAAAAGAAAATCACATTGCAGGATGTGTCTCTTAGTAAGAAATATGGACCCATGGAAGCTAACAAAGAAGTTATTTCCCAGTCTGAAGTTGAATCAGAGGTAGAGTTTATAGAAAGAGATGAAGAAAAACTACAAGGACATAATCAGGAAGCTAAGGAGGTCATTGACTAAAAGGATCAAAGTGTTGCAGATTTGAAGAAAAAAGAACAAATTCCTACAGTTGTTGTATATCACCATCCACATCATATAGAGACACAAAACTCATCAAGGCAAGGGCATGTGCATCAACACATTTGTGCACCAGTAGGGCACTAGATAGGAAATTGATCAAGAGGTGCAAGGAGGACTATCGACACTACAGGAAGAGCTCAAACTACAGAAACAATCCCATGGCAACCCTGACATGATGCAAAGAAAGATAAGGGTGGAAAGGTAGCAGATAGACATCATGTTCGACTTCCATTGGGATGGATGGATGGTCGTACTTGGTACCAATTGGCTACATTGCTTAGCCAGTCATATTGTATGGTTTCTTCTCATGTTTCGAGGACGAAACATGTGAAGGGAAATGGAATGTAGTATACCTAGGGAGGTACCCAATGGGAATGTAGTTATGTGTTATTAGTGGAAGTCATTTAATATATGGGAATGTGGTCATTCAATGTAAGCTGGACTAGGTCCACTATATTAATAAAGGCCCACTATGGTAATTGGATGTAATAAATGTGAGAAGGCTCTCTAGAAGGTTCCTAAGAGATAGGGAGATCTATATAAAGAAGTGTAGGCAATGTAATGAAACATAGTGAAGAATATTGTGATTGTACAAACAAGGATTGCTTGAGTAGTTTTATCCTCCCATAAAGATTAATATATGGTGTTACCCCACCTCAAGGGTTTTCTCTATTTCTTGTGTTCATGTTATGGTGAATGGTTTATGGTTTATTCTTGGTATTATTGAATTATATTTGCATATCTAGTATAGGTAATTAACATGGACATATGGGACACTCTCATCCCATGTATAGGGATGATTAGAATTGTACATGTGTAGGATGTGCACAATCATCCGATTGAAAACCTCAGTTTAGCCATCCATTTTGGGGTGGAAAGCAGTGGATTTTGTGAGCTTGGTATCCAACAGAGACCAGAGACTCAACCAAAATATGTTGAGGGACCTGTTGTCTCAGTCAAAGATGATGCTCGGTGGTATCCCAAAGTGGACCCAAACTCATTTGAAGAAGATCTTGGAAGTATCTGCCACTGTGACATTATTCTTATAGGTTGTGAGGATGGCCATCTTCGAAAAATGATCAGCGACCACAAACACACAGTCATTTATGTGCTTGGTGGGTGACAAGCCAGACATGTAATCCATTGAGATGGATTCTCACAACTTCTCATTAATAGGAAGAGGGGCGTATAAGAATTTATTCTTGATGGTTGGATTGGAAATGGTGTAGGCAGTGCAAGATATGCTATAATTACTGATGTCATGTCGAAGTTTTGGCCAATAAAAATGTTTTTGATGAACGACCACGATTTTGTCTATGCCAAAATGTCATGCCACCTGACTGTAGTGGGATTCCAAAATCATCTTTGGACGCTCTCTTGTAGGAACACAGAGATGACCCAAGTGGCATAAGAGTCTATCCTGAATGTGAAAATCAGCGATAGTGGAGCATGTACCCAAGAGCTGATATTTGGTGGTGAAGTATAGATCTTGATGATAAAGTTTGGGCCACTCCGATGCTTCATGTCCATAAGACTGGAGCACAGTGGTAAGTGCAGCCACAGGAGGTCCACTGAGGTAGTCAATGACATGATTGGAGATACATGTCTTATACTTGATGTTGATATGGAACTGTTGCAGGTAGGTGGACTACTTCTGATGGAAGTCATTATGCAATTTCCCCTGTGTCAGTATGAATTGCAGAGGCTTGTGATTAGTGTGTATGATCGTCTTTTTCCTCGGAATGTAATGTTTCCATTGATGGTAGGCTTGTAAAATGGAATACATTTCCTTGTCATAGGTGGGGTATTTCCGGACAATATCGAAGAGTGTCTCACTATGGTATGCCACAGGATACCCGTGTTGAGCGAGAACTGCTCCCACATCATAGTTAGATGCATCAGTCTCAATCTCAAATAGTTGTTGAATATCGAGCAAGGAGAGTACTAGAGAAGAGCACAAGTGATGTTTTAGATCATGGAATGCTCATTTCTTCTCCTTCCTTGACATGAACTTGGCCCTACCACTTCCCTTGGTCACTTGGTTGAGGGCCCATGCAATATGGGATAATCCCAACATGGATTATCGGTAGAAATTGTCTAGTCCCAAGAAGCTCCAAAGATCGGTCAGTGTGGTCAGGGCTGGCCAATCATGGATGACTTGGATCCTATCTGGATCAACATGTACCCCATGCTCATCAACAATGTAGCCTAGGTATTGGACCATGTTCATGCTAAAAGAGAGTTTTTCCAAGTTGACATAAAGCATGTACTACCGTAGAGGGCTCAAAAACTACTAAATATGTCGCATGTGCTCCTCCCACATTCTGCTAAAGATGAGGATGTCATCTAAATATACTACCACAAAGGAGTTGTTGAAGGGTCTTAATAAATCATCCATCAACCTCATGAAAGTGGTTGGTACATTTGTTAATCCAAAGGGCATGACTATACATTCACAAAGACCTTATTTAGACTTGAAGGTTGTCTTCTAGACATCAGTTGGTTCGATGGGAACCTGGTGGTAACCAAACTTTAGGTCAATCTTGCTGAAGAAATTTCCCCCCTTGATTTGGTCAAGAAGGTCATCAATCCTTGGAATGGGGTAGTTGTTCCTGACTGTGATTTTTTTTAAGGCTCTGTAATCAATGCAGAGTTGCCAAGTCCTGTCCTTCTTCTACACCAGTACAATTGGGATTCTGCAAGGGGAGGAATTGGGTCTAATGTGCCCCTTTTGAATAATCTCTTGGATATGACGCCTTATTTCTTCATTCTCCATCAGCGAGCACCAATAGACTGGACCATTAGGTAGAGGTGCGTTGGGGGTCATATCAATTGGATGATTGACTTGGCAGTGTGTCAGTACCCTTGTAGGTGAGGCGAAGATGTCTCTGTATTATGCCACGATCTTGTCCACTTGCTTCTTATGCAAAAATAGGTGTTATGTAGTGGTCATGGATGTGGCGATAACCTTCTTCTTAATGTGAGAATGAATCACAAAGAATATGAACTTCTCAGTCTGTGAAATGACCTTACTGCATTGCTTAGCAAAGATTAAAGAAATAGCAGTAGGCGGTTCCACCTCTAGGATCTTGTACAATTTTATACCCAAAGTAATAATAACATTGTGGGGTCTAGACTCATACATAGCATGATGCTTCCACAAATATGGTTGTCCTAAAAGAACATCACAAACTTCAAGGGGAGAAATATCACATGGTACTTCATCTTTGAAAGGCTTGATGCCATAGGGCAAATGACACTGTTGGATGACACGAAGATCTCTTCCTTGACAAAGCCAGCTGATGGTGTAGGGTTGTGGGTGTGATGTCATTGGCAGGTCCAACAACTTGACAACCTCTATTGAAATCACATTCATCTCACTACCGTTGTCGACAAAGAAATGAATCAGAGACCCCTTGACCCACATTTGCGAGTGAAAGAGGCGTTCCCCTTCCTCTGGTACTTTTGGTTCCCTTGGTCAGAATTTGGTGGTAGAGAGCGTGGTACTAGGTTCAATATCAATAATCGGCTTCCCTCCTTTAGGATTTGACTCAGAATCATAATCGAACTCTCACTCGGAAGCCTTCAACTTGGCTATGAGGAACTTCTTGGAGAAACATTCTTTGGTGTTGTGCCAAGGAATTTTATGGTACTCACACCATTTTCCTATGTCATTCTTTGTCTTCTCATTTCCTATAATGATCCCAAGCCAAATTCTTTCTTGGAATCACTAACTACTACTAATTTATTGAGTTATTAAGTGCATACAAGATTCATCAACACATGGAGATCACAATATATTCAAGATGTAGAAGCACAAGCAAAGATCTGACCTTTTTATTATGAGCAATGTAAGATCAATATAATAGATGACCGATCTGGCATAAACCTCAGATGGTCGTACAAGCAATAGATATGAGCTTCTACAAAATGCTCCCGCTAATACAAAATAATTCCCCCAAAGGCTGAATAAGAAATGAAGATCAATACAAGTAGATCTGAATGCCAAACTCTCTAGCTGAAGAATGCCACGCTCCAATAGAAGGCTGAAACCCTCAATAACTTGGCCCTGCTACCAAAAGTGTCCAATCACCCTAATAAATATGCCAATTGATAGATCGGGTGATGGTAAGAATAACCCAGGTTCCTGAATCTCCAAGATCCCTCTCAATATCCATAGATCTGAATTTCCCACTGAATGGGGTGCCCACTAGATGACGGAAACCCTAGTTGGTTCGGCCCCGATGAAGGAGGCCTCCAAATGCTATGAAACTCTCCAAGAATATATATTGGGCGATGGTAAGAATAACCCAAGTGCCTGAATCTCCAATATCCCTCTCAATGTCCATAGATCTGAATTTCCCACTGAATGGGTTGCACCACAAGATGACTGAAACCCTAGCTGGTTCATCCCTGATGAAGGAGGCATCCAAATGCTCTGAAAATCTCCAAGAATATAGATCAGGCTATGAGAATCCCATGGGAGAAGTTTCAGACTCAAATCTCAAGCAAATCTCCCTAGATCTGAGTTTTACTGAATTACAGGACGTCTCCTATGGCTCCAAGACGTCCCAATCTGCAGAAAAATGTAGAATGATGATAATCCTCCAGAAAATCCCTCAAACTGATGGTCCTTCCATTTCTGAAGCACTAGATGGATATGGGCTGAGACTAGAATGGTGTGGAGGAGTCTTTCATCCCCGAGACCAAGCTGCGGAACAAGGTGAGTGGATATTTCACCACTGAGTTGCTTACAAGGGTTTGTATAGAAAACCCCCAAACTGAATGCTCAAGAGCAATAGAAAATGCTAATCCGAAACCAGAATGAGCAATAGGTGCACCCCAGCCTCTTACTTATACTTTTCCTTCTAATTCTCTGTTGAGTTAGGTTAACTCCCAGGGTTAATCTTCTATTCTTCTATTGAGTTATCTTTTACTCATTTATCCTTTTCCTTTCTTAAGTCAACTTAAAAATATAACTTTTAACTTCTTGACTTTCCCCCCTTCAGTGTGAGACTATGACCTAGTGGGGGTGCCCAGGCCATTGAGTCTCCTCATCACCTCTCTAAGAGGTGGGGAACATTACAGTCTCCCCTGCTTGAAATTGCTTGTCCTCAAGCAATTCCAAACCTTCTTCTCTAACGACGTGTTGATGCTCCCAAGTGGCATCCTCAATGGGTAAATCCTTCCACCTGATCAGATACTCCTTGATGCTTCAGTTTGAGAGCTTCTTCTCTCAGACTTCTAAAACCTCCTCTGGAATCAAAACAAGTTGTCCCTCCTCATCCATGGGAGGTAATTCCTCAATAGGCCTAACATGTTGACCGAGGGCTTTCTTAAGGCACGAGACATGGAAGACGTTGTGAATTTTGCTACCCTGTGGAAGCTCCAGCTCATAAGTTACTACCCTTATCCTCCTGCTAACTCTGTAAGGTCCAAATAAACGTGGCTACAGTTTCTCTGCTCTGCTTCTTTTAATGGAGGCCTTCCTGTATGGTTGCAACCTCAAATAGACTAAATCACCCACCTCAAAGGTATGATCAACTCTGTGCTTGTCTGCTTGGACCTTTTGCTAGTTTTGCACCCTTTGTAAATGATCCTTCAATTCCCTGAGAATGTCTTGGCTCTGCTATATCCAATCCTGTACCATCGGAGCCCTGTTGTCACCAAATGCAATCTCCACAAATGATAATGGATCATAGCTATATAAATCTCTAAAGGGTGACATGCCAATGGACATATGTTGGGTGGTGTTGTAGCAATATTCTCCCAAATGTAACCATCTGACCCATGCTTTCTGTTGTCCTGCTACATAGTTTCTGAGCTAACCTTCCACCCATTTGTTGACTATCTCAGTCTGACCATCTGTCTGAGGGTGATTGTTAAGAACCAAACATCAATATAGCATATAAAAACCTCAGGAAAAGTACTCAACGCCTTGAAAAAGAGATAATTTCAGATAATACGACTCTTCGAGGGGGAAACCTCCTTTTACCCCACTTAAATGTTCAAGTACAAGATGATTCAAAATGAAAATGTCTCCTTGGTATATATAGGAGACTAGGAGGTATAATTACAAATAATGGCCTAAAGCCGACATAATTAAAAT
>ML777749.1:2115183-2150560 GCA_009831015.1 Picea engelmannii
GCAATAGATATGAGCTGCTACAAAATGCTCCCGCTAATACAAAATAATGCCTCCAAAGGCTGAATAAGAAATGAAGATCAATACAAGTAGATCTGAATGCCAAACTCTCTAGCTGAAGAATGCCACACTCCAATAGAAGGCTGGAACCCTCAATAACTTGGCCCTGCTACCAAAAGTGTCCAATCACCCTAAGAAATATGCCAATTGATAGATCGGGTGATGGTAAGAATAACCCAGGTGCCTGAATCTCCAAGATTCCTCTCAATCTCCATAGATCTGAATTTCCCACTGAATGGAGTGCCCCACTAGATGACGAAAACCCTAGCTGGTTCGACCCTGATGAAGGAGGCCTCCAAATGTTATGAAACTCTCCAAGAATATAGATCGAGTGATGGTAAGAATAACCCAGGTGCCTGAATCTCCAAGATCCCTCTCAATCTCTGTAGATCTAAATTTCCCACTGAATGGGGTGCCCCACTAGATGACTGAAACCCTAGCTGGTTCGACTCTGATGAAGGAGGCCTCCAAATGCTCTGAAACTCTCCAAGAATATAGATCGGGCTATAAGAATCCTGTGGGAGAAGTTTTAGACTCAGATCTCAAGCAAATATCCGTAGATCTGAGTTTTATTGAATTACAAGACATCCCCTATGTCTCCAAGACGTCCCAATCTGCAGACAAATGTAGAATGATGATAACCCTCCAGAAAATCCCTCAAACTGATGGTCCTGCCCCTTCTAAAGAACTAGATGGAGATGGGCTGAGACTAGAATGGTGTGGAGGAGTCTTTCATCCTCGAGACCAAGCTGCGAAACACGGTGGGTGGATATTTCACCACTGAGATGCTCACAAGGGTTTGTACAACAAACCCCCAAACTGAATGCTCAAGAGCAATAGAAAATGCTAATCCAAAACCAGAATGAGTAATAGGTGCACCCCAACCTCTTACTTATACTTTTCCTTCTAATTCTCTATCGAGTTAGGTTAACTCCCAGGGTTAATCTTCTATTCTTCTGTTGAGTTATGTTTTACTCCTTTGTCCTTTTCCTTTCTTAAGTCAACTTAAAAATATAACTTTTAACTTCTTGACTTTCCCCCCTTCAGTGTGAGACTATGACCTAGTGGGGGTGCCCAGGCCATTGAGTCTCCTCATCACCTCTCTAAGAGGCGGGGGACATTACATTTCCCTTCTTGTGTTGCAGCCTGGATGGATTGTCCTGAGGGAGATCATTGCAATTTGGTCCCTTGCTGTGTGGGTTGGAGTTTTCTTTTCCCTGCTTCGACTGTGAGGGGTTTGCACATCCAAAATCTCGTCGTTTTTTCTTAAATTTTTGTTCGATATTGACAACGTATCTATAATCCGTTCCCAATGAGGCGATGTTGAGGAATCCCCTTCCCGTTTGGATGCATCTATGCAAACATTCGTGGTGTTTGAGTACTATATGATGCTCAAAATATTTGATACCCAATTTGGTGTGTAGGGTAGGAAAAATATTGGTGAAGTCTGGTACTATCTGGTCCCTTTCTTGACTTAGGGTGGTTCATCTGGAGTACTGGTCCTCATAGCTTCCAATAGGGTAGTACTTTTATTTAATGGCATCCTGGAAGGAATCCCATGTAGGTGCCACCACAAAATTTTCATATTCCTCCATGACCCTTTGCCCAGAGTATGTATCCCACCAATATTTAACATGCGAAATAAACTTGAGGAATTAAAAAGTGATCTTTTCCCTATTAGAAAAATTGTGGACCAAAAAATATCCTTCAAGCATATTCAACCATTTATCTATAACATTTGCATCTATCAATCCTTCAAATAACAAAATATGAAAATTTACCTATACCTTGAAGGGGGTTGCATGGCCTCTTGATGAATATGCTTCTCTCATGAGAAGTCGTCAAAGGATCTGTGTGAATTTGTCCATCATTTCATTCCTTTGTCGTGCAAGTGATTCCTTGAGAAAAATTTTAATAGGATATCCTTCTCCATCATCTTTATTTTTGTCTCCCATGGGTTGTTTTCAGGGTCAGTGTGGCTGATCTGGTAAAGGCTCGATTTGTTCAAGTCCCAACTTCTTGTACCCAGACCTAGTCAGGGACATGGAAGAAGAAAAATAAATGAAGAAAAGATCGCTCTAATACCACTAATATGGATTTAGGAGTGGAACGAACCGATTAACATAATGAAAATAATAAACACAAAGATAGGAAGAATAACACAAATATATAGTGAACAATATCTTCTATTAAATAATAAAATAAGATGAAACTGTAAAACTGCAGAATTGAAACTTGCTCGAATGGTGGTAGATACCTCTGAGAAGATATATGGTTGCTACACCTATCCATATGAGAAAAATACATTACAATGAGGCTCCAGAGGCCCTTTTCATATTACTCATGAATGCCAAAACCCTAGACATACAAAAACCTAACTCTAGAAGGTGAAACACCAGAAGTCATGTGGGCCCTATGGGTAAGTTGGTGTAATTTGGTACCTCAACTTCCTAGGGTCATAAATTTTGCATACGACCTACGTTTTAGGCATGTGATATCTCATTGGAAAGGTCTTTCAGAGAAATACACATTCTGCCATTAGACTCTGACTCCATCTACAGTTTGACTATGGTGAACCAAAAAAACAATGTTTCAGTCCCCATAATAGCCCTAAAAGTACAACAAGATGTGTTGACATGAAAACATAAAAAAAATCCAGTTCAATTAGGCGAGAGGCCACCCATATCCACCTAGATAATGTGTGGGGCTTCATACAACCCCAAAAGTGTAGAACTCACAACTATAAAATAGTACAGAAGGATGTGCTGAACAAAAATGGACACGAGGAGCTAGTTGGAATAGGTGGGTGGCCACCAATATCCAACTGGATCAATCCTCCACCCTTGGGAAGAAATGGTCCCCATTGCATTGAGTCCCCCCATCAAGCAAGGAAACATCTGCTAGATTTGGCCCTGGGTGAGCCACTTGATTTGGTGTAGGAGTTTCCCTACCTTACAAACCCAATAAAGATAGATCCACTGTTGGAGAGTTCCCTTGACCTATGTGTCCATGATATGATCAGTGGATTCTTGTTCCATGTAGTCAGGGTTGATCTCTGTCAGTGTCAGTTGTTCAGTGATCTTAGAGGTGTCCAATAATTGTGGAAAATATGGCATAAGGAGGTCCACATTGAATATTGGATGAACACCAAGAAAGGGTGGAGTGTTGAGCTCAAAAGAATTTCTACCCACAAACTTGGTGATAGTGTAAGGTGCATAGTGAAGTGGGTGAAGCTTCCAATGGGGTCTGATGAGACGCTCCTTCTAGAAATTTAGCCAGACTTTTCTACCAACCTGAAACTGGTGTGGTAACCTGTGTTGATCATGGCATTGCTTGTACGTAGCATTATATTTCTGTAAAATGTCTTGGACCTATTGGCGGATGTGATGAATCTACTCAATGAATCTAGTGGCTTTGTCGATTTTAGAATGATCATGGGAATATTATGTATATGTGGTGGCAAGAGGAAGTGCAACATCAATGGGTCCCAAGGGTTGGAATCCCAGACCCACCTGAAATGGGATATGTCCGGTGGAGCTATGGAGAGCCCTATTGTAGCTATGTTGGACATATGGGAGACTCTCATCCCATGTACATGGATGCTTAGAATTGTACATGTGAATGATGTGCACAATCATCCAATTGATGACCTCAATTTGGAAATTGGTTTGGGGGTGGAAAGAAGTGGATTTTGTGAGCTTGGTGTCCAACGAAGACCAGAGACTCGACCAAAATGTGTTTAGGAACCTACTATCTCTATCAGAGATGCTGGTCTGTGGTATCCCAAAGTGGACTGAAACTCGTTCGAAGAAGATCTTGGCAGTATCTTCCACTGCGATATTCTTCTTACAGGTTGTGAGGATGACCATCTTTGAAAATCGATTAATGAACACAAACACACAATCATTTTCATGCTTGTTGGATGACAAACCAGACATGTAATCGAATTATATGGATTCCCACGGCTTCTCGAGAGAGATGGTCGAGTTGGAATAAGAGTTTGTCCTGAATTTGAAAATTAGTGACAATGATGCCTATACCCAAGAGTTGATATGCGGTGGTGAAGTCCAGATCTTGCTGATAAAGTTGGTTCCACTCCAATGCTTTATGTCCACAACACTGGAGAACAGTGTTGAGTGTAGCCACAGGAGACTGAATGAGGTAGTCAGTGACATGATTGGAGATACCTTTCTTATACTTGATGTTGACATGGAACTTCTACAGGTAGGTGGATCACTTCTAATGGTGTTCGTTCTGCAATTTCCCCTATGTCTGTATGAACTACAGAGGCTTGTGATCAGTTTTTATGATCGTCTCTTTCCCTAGAATGTAATGTTTCCGTTGATGACAAGCTTGTATAGTGGAATACATTTCCTTGTGATAGGTGGGGTATTTATAGATAGTATCGAAGAGTGGACTATGGTATGGCATAGTATGCCCGTGCTGAGTGAGAATTGTGCCCACAACATAGTCAGATGCATCAGTCTCAATCTTGAATGGTTGTTGTAGATCGGGAAAGGAGAGTACTGGACCTCAACACAAGCAATGTTTTAAATCATAGAATTCTTGTTGCTACTCCTTCCCCCACATGAATGTTTCCCTACCACCTCCCTTGGTCACATGGCTGAGGTCCTATGCAATATGAGAGAATCCCAACATGAACCATCAATATAAATTGGATAGTCTCAAGAAGCTTTGAAGCTTGGTCGGGGTTGGCCAATCATGGATGACTTGGATATTAGATGGATCAACATGTACCCCATTCTCATCAACAATGTATCCCAGGTATTGGACCATGTTCATGCCAAAAGATAATTTTTCCAAGTTGGCATAAATCTTGTTCTGCCACAGAGTGATCAAAACTTGATGAATATGCCGCATGTGATCCTCCCATGTTCTACTGAAGATGAGGATGTCATCCAAATATAATACCACAAAGGATTTGGTGAAGGGTCTCAATACATCATCCATCAAACTCATGAAAGTGGTTGGTGCATATGTTAAGCCAAGTGGCATGACTAGCCATTCATAGATACCTTATTTAGACTTGAAGGTTGTCTTCCATACATCAGTTGGTTCAATGGGAACCTAGTTGTAGCTAGAATTTAGGTCAATCTTTTTGAATAACTTTTCCCCCTTTAGTTCGTCAAGAAGGTCATCAATATTGGGAATGGGGTAGTGGTTCCTAACTGTGATTTTGTTTAAGGCTCTGTAAATTATGTAGATTCGCTAAGTCCTATCCTTCTTCTACACCAGTACAATCGAGATTCCACAAGGGGAGGAGTTAGGTATGATTTGGTCATTTTGAAGAAGCTCTTGGATCTAATGCCTGATTTTGTCATTCTCCATTAACAAGTGTCAATAGACTAGCCCATTAGGCAGAGGTGCATTGGGGGTCATATCAGTTGGATGCTTGACTTGGCAGTGTGTTGGTACCTCTGTAGGTGAGGCGAAGATGTCTCTATATTATTCCATGATATCGTCCACTTTCTTCTACTAAAACGAGAGGCATTGTGTAGAGCCCATGGATGTGGTGGTGACCTTCTACTTACTGTGAGCATAAATCATAAAGAAGATGAAATTTGTAGTCTATGAAATGAATTTACTACATTTCTTAGTAGAGATTAAAGAAATAGCAGTAGGCGGTGCCACCTCTGGGATCCTATACAATTTTCTACCCAAAGTAATAATAACACTACGAGGTCTTGAATCATACACAACATGAGACTTCCACAAATATGGTTGTCCTAAAATAACATGACAAACTTCAAGGGGAGAAATATCACACAGTACCTCATCTTTCAAAGGTTTGATGTCGTAGGGCAGACAACACTGTTGGATGACATAAAGATCTCTTCCTTGATGAATAAATTCGATGGTGTAGGGATGTGGGCACAGTGTCATTGGTTGGTCCAACTGCTTGATGGACTCTTCTAAAATCAGGCTCTTCTGACTACCATTTTCGAAAATGAAATGAATCGGAGCCCTCTTGACCCACATATGTGAGTGAAAGAGGTGTTCCCCTTCGTCTGGTTCTTCTGGTTCGCTTGGCCGAAATTTGGCGATAGCGATCATGGAAATGGGTTTAGCATCAATAATCCTCTTCCCTCCTTTAGGATTTGACTCAGAATCAGAATCGACCTTTGACTCAAAAGCCTTTAGCTCGGCCATGAGGGACTTCCTGGAGCAACATTCATCGGTGTTGTGCCAAGGACTTTTATGGTACTCACACCATTTTTCCGTGTCCTTCTTCATCTTCTTGTTTCCCTTATTGTGTTGCAACTTGGATGGATTTTCCTGAGGGAGGCCATCTCGACTTAGTTCCTTTCTATGTTGGTTGGAGTTGCCTTTTTCCTTCTTTGGCTGTGAAGTGTTTGCAGATCCAAACTCTCTCCGTTTCTGCTTAAAAATTTTCTC
Organism: Picea engelmannii; assembly: GCA_009831015.1. Taxonomy (NCBI): domain Eukaryota; kingdom Viridiplantae; phylum Streptophyta; class Pinopsida; order Pinales; family Pinaceae; genus Picea; species Picea engelmannii. The sequence goes on from ML777749.1 coordinate 2,121,658, forward strand.
GATATTGACAACGTATATATAAGCCATGCCCAATGAGGTGATGTCTAGGAAATCCATTTCTGTTTGATTGTATCTATGAAAACAACCATTGTATTTGAGCACCATATGATGCTCATAATCTTTGATACCTAATTTGGTGTGTATGGTATGGAAAATATTGGTGAATTTTGATACTGTTTGGTCCCTTTCTTGATGTAGGGTGGTCCATCTGGTGTATTGGTCCTCACAGCTTCCAACAGGGTAGTATTGTTCTTTGGCATGTGTTCATTGTTTCTCACAAATGTGAGTCTTGAGAATCCCAACATGGATATTCTGGACCAACTACACTAGAGCCCTAGAACAAAATGGAAAATATGAGGGATACTTGTCGTATACTTGATGTTGACATGGAACTTATATAGGTAGGTGGACCACTTCTGATGATGGTCATTCTGCAATTTCCCCTGTGTTTGTATGAATTGCAAAGGCTTGTGATCAGTTTGTATGATCATCTCTTTCCCCATAATGTAATGTTTCCATTGATGACATGATTATACAATGGAATACATTTCCTTGTCATAGTTGGGGTATTTCTGGACAGTATTGGAGAGTCAACTATGATATGGCATCCTATGCCCATGTTGAGTGAGAACTATACCCAAAACATAGTCAGATACATCAGTCTCAATCTTGAATGGTTGTTGTATATCGAGAAAGGAGAGTATTGGAGCTCAACATAAGAGATGTTTTAGATCATTGAATTCTCATTGTTGCTCCTTCCCCCACACACACTTTTCCCTACCACCACCCTTGGTCACATGGCTGAGGTCCCATGCAATATGGGAGAATCCCAACACAAACCGTCAATAGAAATTGGCTAGTCCCAAGAAGCTCTGAAGCTTAGTCAATGTGGTCGGGGTTGGCCAGTCACAGATGAATTGTATATTAGATGGATCAACATGTACCCCATGCTCATCAACAATGTAGCCCAGTTATTGGACCATGTTCATTCCAAAATATAATTTTTCCAAGTTGGCATAAATCTTGTTATGCCACATAGTGATCAAAACTTGTTGAATATGACGCATGTGATCCTCCCACATTCCACTGAAGATGAGGATGTCATCCAAATATACTACCAGAAAGGATTTGGTGAAGGGTCTCAATACATCATCCATCAACCTCATGAAAGTGGCTGGTGCATTTGTTAAGACTAAGGGCGTGACTAGCCATTCATAGAGACCTTCTTTAGACTTGAAGGTTGTCTTCCAGACATCAGTTGGTTCGATGGGAACCTGGTCATAGCTAGAATTCAAGTCAATCTTGTTGAAGAAATTTTCCCCCTTTAGTTCATCAATAAGGTCATCAATATTGGGAATGGGGTAGTGGTTCCTGACTGTGGTTTTGTTTAAGGCTCTGTAAATTATGCAGAGTCACCAAGTCATGTCCTTCTTCTGCACTAGTACAATCGAGATTCCACAAGGGGAGGAGTTGGGTCTAATGTGGTTGTTTTGAATAATCTCTTGGATATAAGACCTCATTTCTTCATTCTCCATCAACGAGAACCGATAGACTAGCCCATTAGGTAGAGGAGCATTGGGGGTCAGATCAATTGGATGGTTGAATTGGCAGTGTGTTGGTACCTCTGTAGGTGAGGCAAAGATGTCTCTATATTATTCCACGATACCGTCCACTTTCTTCCACTATAAAGAGAGGCATTGTGTAGAGGCCATGGATGTGGTGGAAACCTTCTTCTTACTGTGAGCATAGATAAAAAAGAAGACGAACTTCGTGGTCTGTGAAATGACCTTACTGCATTGCTTAGTAGAGATTAAAGAAATAACAGTAGGCGGTGCCACCTCTGGGATCCTATACAATTATCTACCCAAAGTAATAATAACGGTGTGAGGTCTAGAATCATACACAACATGATGCTTCCACAAATATGGTTTTCCTAAAATAACATCAAAAACTTCAAGGGGATAAATATCACGTAGTATCTCATCTTTGAAAGGTTTGATGCCGTAGGGAAGACGACACTGTTAACTGACACAAATATCTCTTCCTTGATGAATAAATTTGATGGTGTAGGGATGTGGGTGCAGTGTTGTTGGAAAGTCTAGCTGCTTGATGACCTCTTCTAAAATCAAGTTCTTCTGACTACCTTTGTCGATAATGAAATGAATCAGATCCCCTTTGACCCACATCTGTGAGTGAAAGAGGTGTTCCCCTTCCTTTGGTTGTTCTGGTTCACTTGGTTGAACTTTGGTATTAGCGATCGTGGCAATGGGTTCAACATTGATAATCCTCTTCCCTCCTTTAGGATTTGACTCAAAATCAGAATCGACCTTTGAATCAGAAGTCTTCATATCGGCCACGAGGTTCTTCTTGGAGTGACATTAGTCAATGTTGTGCCAAGGAATTTTATGGTACTCACATGATTTTCCCATGTCCTTCTTCGTCTTCTCATTTCCCTTCTTGTGTTGTGGCTTGGATGGATTGTCTTGAGGGAATCCATATCGAATTAGTCCCTTGCTATGTGGGTTGGCATTTCCTTTTCCCTGCTTCGGCTGTGAGGTGTTTGCAGATACAAACTCTCACCGTTTCTGCTTAAAAATTTTCTCAATATTGACAACGTATGTATAGGTCGTGCCCAATCAGGTGATGTTCTGAAAATCCATTTCTATTTGAATGTATCTATGAAAACAACCACAATATGTGAGCACCAGATCACACTCATAATCTTTGATACCCAATTTGGTACGTATGCGATGGAAAATATTGGTGAAGTTTGATACTGTCTGGTCCCTTTCTTGATGTAGGGTGGTCCATATGGTGTACTAGTCCTCACAACTTCCAATAGGGTAGTATTGTTCTTTAATGGAATCCCAGAAGGAATCCCATGTAGGGGCCACCACAAAAATTACAGATTCCTCCACATTCCTTTGCTCAGAGTAAGTATCCCACTAGTCTTTAACATGGGGAACGACCTTGAGGAGTGAAAAAGTAATCTTTTCCCTATCGAAAAAATTGTGGACCAAAAAATATCCTTGAGCATATTCAACCATTTATTTACAACATCCGCATATATTAGTCCTTCAAATAACAAAATATCAAAATTTATCTTTATGTTGAAGTGGGTTGCATGGCCGCTTGATGAAAATGCTTCTCCCATGGGCAACCGTCGAAGGATCTGCGTGAAGTTGTCCATCATTTCGTTCATTTTTTTCATGAGGGCTTCCTCAAGAAACATTTTAATAAGATCTCCTACTCCATATTTATTTTCATTTCCTATGGGTTGTTGTCGGGCTCGTCGCGACTGATTTGGTAATGGCTCGATTGGTTCAAGTTCCAACTTCTTGTACCCAGACCTTGTCGGGGACATGCATGAAGAAAAATCAATGAAGAGAAGATCGCTCTGATACAACTGATCCAGATTTAGGAGAGGAACAAACTAATTAACCGACTGAATAAATTTGATAGAGAGGTATGAAGAATAACACAAATATCTAGTGAACAATGTCTTCTATTAAATAATGAAATAGGTTGAAATTGTAAAATTGCAGAACTGGAACTTGCTTGAATGGTGTTAACTACCTCTGAGAAGAGATGTGGCTGTTATGCGCATCCGTCTGAGAATAATGGATTACAATGAGGCTCCAGAGGCCCTTTTCATATTATTCATGAATTTCAAAACCCTAGACATCCAAAAACCTAACCTTAGAAGGTGAAACACCAAAATTCATGTGGGCCTTATGGGTAAGTTGGTGTAATTTAGTACCTCAACTTCCTAGGGTCATAAATTTTTCGTACGACCTCCATTTTAGGAACTTGATATCCCATTTGAAAGGTATTTCAAATAAATACAAATTCCTCCATTAGACTTTGACTCCGTCTACATTCTGACTGTGGAGAGACAAAAAAAATAATGTTTAGGGCCCCAAAACAACCCTAAAAGTACAACAAGATGTGCTGACATGAAAACATACAAACTAAGCCAGTTGGATTTGGAAAGAGGCCACTCGTATCCACCTGGAGAATGTGTGGGGATTTAGATAGCCCTAGAAGTGTATAATTCACAATTATAAAGTAGTACAGAAGGATGTTTTGAACAAAAATGGACACGAGGAGCCAGTTGGAATAGGTGGGTGGCCACCAATATCCATCGAGATCAAGAATATAGTAACATCATCAAGATACACCACAACACATTCTCCAAGTATACCCCTGAAGGAAATGTCCATGGCTCTCTGGAATGTTTCTCGGACATTGATTAGACTAAATGGCATCTTCCTATAGGCATATGTTCCCCAATTAGTCTGGAAAATTATTTTTAGTTGATCATGATGGGCCACTAAGACTTGGTTATAACCATAAAAACCTTCTAAAAGGGAGAGAATCTCAAATCTGGACACGCACTATAAAGTTTTTTCCATCAGAGGCACTAGGTAATTATTTTTCTCTCACGCTCTGTTCAGATTCTTGAAGTCAATACAAAGCCTTATATCCCCATTCTTTTTCCATGGTGGTACTAATTTGGAAATACATTGTGTATGTCTGACTGGGAATATGATCTTGGCAGCCAACAAAATATTCAATTCTGGTTTGAGTTGAGGTTCAAGGCTGGGGTGCATCTTTCTCAACCTTCATTGAAATGGTTTTTTCAAAATATTCATGGGAATAATGTGTTGTACGATTTTTGTGTCATACATATTGAGATCCTCATAGTTCCAGGGAAAGATTTATTTTTATTCTTGGAATAATTTGATGTAATACTTTTTTCTTCAACATAATAATTTTTTCCCAAATTAATGTTTTGAGGTGTGGTATTTGTCCCCAAGTTCACCACTTAAAACTACATGGATTAACTATTGGTTTTGTAATTGGTGACTTTCTTGAATTTGTCTTGGAGATCATAGAGTTTCTCTAACCTCACTATATTCCTAGGGATACCATTGGTTGAACTTAATGGGTTGCTTGATTGAGTTGTATTAATAGTATCTGGATTTACCATTTGGTCATGCCAGTGTTCATCAATAATAAAGTCTTTAAAATTATCTTTGAGATGCAAGAAGTTGATAATATATTGGTCATATTCAAAGACTCACTAATTAGTGATGTTGTTGGGGATTGAAGGCCTGTACAAAAGTTCAAAAAAAAAGGTTTCAGACATCAATCCAAATGAGGGTATTAACCTAGAAGCTACAATGGCTAGAAAATCAACGTCAAAGTTCAGTTAGTGAGGTATAGGACTAATACTAAATGTAGAAAAGGATTTAATGAGTTCCCACACCTTCAATTGATAATGTTTCAAATGACTTGAAAGAAAATGAATGGTGTTCATTACCTGTATGATTATAATTTTGGAATTCTTGATTTTCTCATCTTTCAAATATACCTCCTTTCTTAGTCCTTGTAATAAAGTTTCATATTTGACTGTATTATTGGTGGATGGGAATTCTAGTCTCCATGCAATTAATGTATTTCTTCCTTTAATATCTTTCAATATGAAACCAACACATGCACCTTCTAAATATTTGAATCCTTCCAAAAATAGTGTCCACATGTTAGGATCCCCTTTCTTTGTTACAACATTATATTTTAAGTTTTCATATTTTTTTTTTTGATGGGGTTAGTAGAGTTAATCAACATCTCTATTTTATCTTGAGAAACTATGTTAGGCTATACATTAGAGGAACTCTTAGTCTGATCTATTATATTACAGTTGGGCTCAACAATATGGGTGTAATGAAGGATTCCAGATTGTGTGGTATATTCCACAAGGGATGATTTTTCATCTGTAAAATTACCCAAAAACCTCTCATATGAATAATTACACAAAATTGAGTTGTTAAACATTGATCAGAAAGTTCTTTCGGATTTATCGCATACGTTTTTTGATTTTCGACGTTTTGGACCAAACTAGTGTGGTCCATCATTAGGAAAAAATTATTGGTTCATTTGGGTCATTCAAGTCAGTAACACCATGTTTCATATAACTCTCTCTACCAATTCTGATTTGATTTAGTTTACCATTATAAGAGAGTCATAAATGAGACTAATTAGTAGAAAATTATCCATTCAACACAACTGACCAATCCTGACTTAAAAGCATGCAATATTTGTCAGGAATGTCTACTACTATTATATCAATAGTTTGATGAAATTTTGGATTAACAAACATCCTCATTAAGACATATTTTAATTCCCCAATAAATTTAACTTTAGTTTTGTCCAAATGAATAATATGAATGTGAGATGGTTCAGGTTTTACATTGAGATTCTTACAGACCTTTAGGGGCATGACATTAGATGCATCTCATGAGTCTACCATGGAGTTATGGAAATTCCTATTAAATATTTCAAAAGTAATGAGGAAGGGCGGGGTGATATATTTGGATCTCTCTCCTATTAGGGATGCATTCATCGCTACTTGAATTTTAGATAGAGTGTTGTTGTTGGAAGAACTTTCCTTGGTTGTTCCATTGTTTTTTCCATTGTTAATTTCCTTTGTGCAAGAGGAAACGTTCCCTTGTAGAGTTTTAATAATTTTTTCTTGAATTTGTGGAATCTTCATAAGCTCAAAAAAGGAAAGGTTAGCTTTAGTCTTCTTCATATCTTGTAAGAAATCATATTCCAATCTCGCTAGGGATGTCAATGAAACATTAGGTTTTGAAATTTGATCAATCTTTTTAGGGTTGGAAGATGTGGTCTTGGAGGGATTGGGGGAAGTTTTTTTTGGAGAAGATGATTCCTTGGTAATGGGTGTGTTGGGAGAGGTCAGATGAAACGTATTGGAGGTTTCATCAAAATCCTTCTTGTTGCCACTCCTAGTAGTAACAATGTTTTGTGACATGTGTATCTCTTCAACTTCTTCTTCATATTCACCATAAGAAATATCCCAAAATGAATTTAATTGTTTCTCTTCAGGCTCTTGATATTCCTGAGGTTGTTCTTGTTGTTCTTGAATTTATTCTCCTTCTTCATCGACTTCAGTCATATTCTCTATTTCCCAGGTTTGGAGATCCTAGACAATACCTTCCATGTTAATGCCTTCCACCTGAGAACATGTGGTTTTGTTGGTTGGTGGAATGTTTTTTATCTTTCTTTGGGGGGAAAATAAATAATTTTTTCTGAGTAGAGGATCCTTCTCCTCCACTTTTGTTTAATTCTATCAAATCGTTGGATTACTTCTTAATGATCCTTTGAAGAGATTCTATATCCATTGAATCAAAAGGATTTTTATTTTCATTGGGTTTGGACACATACGCTTTACCCTTACCTTTGTCTTTATAGGGATCTAAGTTAGAAATGCATTTTAAGCTCATCATATTATTTTCAAACTTAAGGGCCTCTTGGAAATCTTCTTCTAGAGTGCCTTACACATATTTTTTTACATACATGGACATTGACATAGGTAACTAGAAGTGTAGAATTCAATAGTTACATATTCATCTGGTTTAGAGGCATGTGGGATTCATTTTAACAGAGCAAGGAAACATTGATTATAATCAGTAACCAATTATTTTGAATCCATCTTGAATCTTGAGATTTATAAAGCTTGGGTGGTTGGTGTGTTATTTTCCCTAAACTTCCTGAGAAATATGGTTTCGAAGGTTCTCCAATTTGTAATAGAGGATTATTCTAAAGAGAAATACCAAGTCAAATATTTATCTTCAAATGTAAGGGGAAACAAACAATATACGACATCTTCATGTCGAATGCTCTGTAATCTAAAATCTAGTAGGAATTTCTTCACATGGTTTTCAACTGAATCATTTTTGTTCGGGTCAAATTTCAGTAGGAACTTCTCAGGGTGTTTGGTCATGTCGTGTTGATTCCCTTGTACAACGACTATGTCAAATAACATTGAAGGATGGTAGGGAGGTTGATTTTGCTTCACATTTTCTCAAACCATGTTTGTGAGTTGATATACAATAATTTGATGTGGGTTATCTTTGGGTTCACTCTTAGACTCATATATTTCTTCAGTTTTTTTCTTTGACTCATTTCTTGGAGTGTAAGGTGGTGATTCAGGAGGAGAGGGTGGTCTATCTCTTGCTCCATTGGCTAACAAATAATATTCAAGTTCAAATTCATAAGTCTTGAGAAAATCATAAGCATCTTGAGGTACGTGATACTCAGGGGTTTCAAAAAAATGGTTTCCTTGATAGGAGTCTAGGTTGGAAAAGAAATGATCTATATTGTGAAGGCCTTCTTAATTTTCAAACCAAGAGTAGTGTATGGAAAATTTTCCATTAGGTCTTCTACGTTTCCTGGTCAGGGGACCGTTGGTACATTCAATTGACTGTCTGACTATGAAATCAATTTTTGAGATTTTTAGGACAAAAGGTTCTGGAGAAGAGAAGGTATGTCTGGGGTGAGCGAAAGTGTAGTGATTGTTGACTTGATTTGGTGTGTTCTAGCATGTTCCTAGTGTACTCTAGGGGGAGGAAAGTGTTCTCAGGGTGAGTTTGTCGAGAATCACTTGAAGGAAATGTTTTCTTGTAGAACAAAATGGGATGGGATTGAGGTTCTATTTGCAACCATTTAGTTTTGTGGCCCTCCTTCTAGCATCATTTATGTTGACAGGATAGAATGACCCGTTCAATCAGATGAGGGAAAACTCTCGATGGAAGGTCCCAATTAGACCCACTCCCATTTGAGATAATGTTTCTGACCATATTTTTTCCTGGTTACCAATCTAACTAATATACTAACTAATTATGAATATGAGAACCAAAGTTTCTCAAATGAATTAAAAAATAAAAATTCCAACTAACTAATTCTAAGATGTAGTATCTGTTCTTTTCTAAGATAACCTATCATGAATAGGAGAAAACTAAAAAGGATAAATATAGTGAAATAATTATATTAATTGCACAAAAGAAATTCATTATCCAAATAACATGAAAGTTTAACAACATTTAACTAGTTAGAATCAAGTAATTGATTAGTTAACTGCATCATACTATCATTGTACTCACTTTGTAAATCATTGTAACTGTGAAAAATGAGAACATTAATTCAGAAATTATTCGTTAACCAACATTCACATACTATAGAAATAAACATGCATAAATTAAATAATCATATTCATACATATCAACACCACAATCTCAAAAAAATATCTTCAGGTTCAAATTCACATGGAGTAAAAATATTGTCTTTCTACATTCAAAAACCAAAATCCCTTTCTTGTAGATAGTCCTCTCTTTTATAATGAGGAGATATGGTTTACATGATAATATTTCCATTATGAACCCAGGGTCGTTTTACAAAATGAATCTTCATGTTCCAAATCGAAAAACAAGAAATTATATTAGAGAAAGGAGACATCTGGACTCAATTATGGAATTTTATTATCATGAGCTAATTTGAACCTACATCTGATCCTGATATTCCTCTCGGAGGGAATAATATTTCATAATGTCCTCAACATTTCCCGATTTCTATTCCCCCGCGATTAATTATCCACGACAAACTTTCATGGACGCTTCTTCATGTAACTTTTTTGATGCGGTTTTAACAAAGTGTTCGATTTTACTGGTGAGCCAGGTAGGTATTAATAGGTGTTCCTCCAAATATTCCTTTTCAATTTGATTTTGACTTTGTATGCTTACTCGATTAAATTATTTGCATTTTTCCACCTCAACAATTTTGTGGTGGTAGGTGTTGCTTCATATATAGGGAGAAACTACTACATCTTGATTTGTTCCATGAGATCTCTTAAACTGTTCCACAACCTTATGCAGGAATCAGGTGCTACCTTTTGGGTGGCTTGTATGTTCTTGAACATGGGTTTAGAGTTGTTAAAGAATATATGACATCAGAGTCTTTATCTATTGGAGTATACTGGTAGTGTAGTGGGGGGAACCGTGCACATGCCTTGGAAAATGAACATCTTCTCTAAGACCTCATGGGCTCCTGAATACTTCCCTCGAATCTCTACCATTTTATCTTGTAGCGTGAGTTGTTCTTCCTGACCGGTTTGTATTTTATGGAGAAAATTGATCAATTATTTTTTCTCAGTTGCAAATATTTCGTTTAGCTTGAGCGCCTAGGATTTGATAGCATAAAAAAAAAGTGTAGATTTCATGTTCACTTCCATGGCTATTTTGAGCTTCTTTCTTTCAACTTCCATGTCCCTATTGTGGGTGTCCCACTAGGTCTTGATCATTATTTCGAATTTTGAATTCATCTAATATCTCTCCACTTGTAAGGATCTAATCAAATTATAGATATCGAGAGTGTTAGTGTAACACCCCAGGTTTTGAGCCACATATTAAATAATGTATTTTGTTAATCTATGAAAGGAAAGAGTGCCCAAACAATTGAAAGAGGCCAGTGTTCCTAGGAAATGTAATGTTTGATCATTATTAATAATAGATATATCATTGGCTTCTAGACATAAAAGGACAAGAGTTATAGGGGGATATGATTCCACAAGAGAGGGGGCTTGAGGGGCTAAGTATTTATTTTATATTTATTTACCCATTTTTGTTTTAATGGAGAATAGTAGTTACATGATCTTCTTGGGGGGAAGACCAAGTGGTTCTTCAATTCCAAGAAATACATAAACCCATCTTTGGTCTGTGGTGGGGGTTGCTTCTTATTCACTCATTAATTGTTCACGATTCATTGTTCATTGTTCACACCTTTCACCCTGTTATCTCTCCATTCACTCTTTCACCCACTCGTCCTTTCTCATTTGTGTTTTGGCTTGGGAAGGGAAAACGAATTGTTGAAGAGGAGCCATGGTTTTTTGACTATAAAGTCTGCTGGTGTATTCCAACCATGAATTAAGGCTTGCATGTTTGATATTCTTTGGCATGTGTTCATTTTTTCTCACAAATGTGAGTCTTGAGAGTCCCAACATGGATATTCTAGACTAGTTGCACTGGATCCCTGGAAGGATATGGAAATTTTGAGGGACTGCGTGGAAGAGAAGGGGGTCCATTCTCTTGGGTTGTGAATGCTGGGTAGAAGAGAGTTGGTGTACTTGGATTGTTGTGGGTGCTGAGAATCCTGACAGATCTTGAGTGTTGACTAGTTTGGGAAGCTGAGTGATACTCTACATACATGCTTGTGTATTCATATCTCTGGCTTGGGGGTTACATTGTTGTTGAGAATTGGAACAATAGTGTCTACAGTTGGGTGGAATATCCTTGGTCTGTAGCCAGTTGGTGATTCACTTTATGAAAGACAAGTGCTTTCTGTCATGTTTTTATTTACCTGTGTATTTATTCCACTATGTATTTAATTATCTATGAATTATGTATCCATAGTATGCATGCTTGTTGGTTATTGTTGTGTACAACATATGGTTCATTTCTTTTATGTTGTAGCATGAATATTGATCTATGCATGTGAATACTTCATGCATCTTCTTTAATTAAAAGTTAGATAAAAAGTCTAAAGAAGTTCATAAGTGGGCTTGAAGTGGTGTAGCCCAACCTGGGGGTGGATGGGTACATTACAAATTAGTATCAGAGCTTCTAATTGAAACACTAGACTGTTGTGGCTCAAAACTATTGGAAAGGGTATTATGGTTAATAATGAATATGTCTTTGAGATCTTAAAGGTTAGGAGATATAGAATTGAAGAGATTGTGCATAAGCTAAATCATCATACAAACAAAAATCCTTTGTAAAGGATCATAGAATCATGATCCTTCCCTTTTGAATTCGGGAGCAATCACCACCATGGAATCAATGAGTTTTGGATAATTATATTCGAATAAGGGTGAACGAAGATATTCGGATAAAGGTGAAACCAAAGGCTAGGAGATATTAAGTCACAACTGTAACGTCCTCGACCATCTACACCTCTACCGGGAAATGCTACCCAAATGCCTTATCTTCTTCAAACTAGCTGTCATACCAATTTGTAACATTCCTAGCCACCAATAGGTTGGGAAACATCACTACAAGAACATACATACATACATACATATATATATATATATATATATATATATATATATATATATATATATATATATAACATCCATTTATAATGAATTTTAAACAAATAACACATAATTACTACTACCATACAGACTCATGTGGAATTGATAGTAAGTCATACATGCAATGGAACACATGATAACATTGCAACAATCACAGACATGCACAACATACATAATTAAGCATAGAAATAATACTTATCTTTTAATTGGAGAAAAACCACCAACTGCGTGCATACTTTCCATGAACCTCCCATCTTTAGACCATACTGCTCATAACTCTCAGCAGTGAGTCACCCTCAAGTTGGGACTAAACTCCATCGGGCAAGGGATTCCTAGGCTAGGTAAGGTAAATAGGAAAGTCAAACAATTTAAGAGGAAGTATTCTCTCCTAGGAGACACTTATGCCCACTACGCATAGAATCTCATTCCCCACATTCCTGTCCCACCCCAAGAGTTTACACCTTCACTCTCACACAATCCATCGGTTTCTCCACCTCCCTTCTGGGGCTTCAGCAACAGGCCAGACTAGAATTCTCAAAGATCTTTAGAAGCTTCGGGACTCTCTCCAGGAGAACTCACTTCCTTAGCACACTCTCTCACCTAGAGAGAGTTTCTCATAGGCCTGAAAACCTACTTCTTCAATCCAAAACAACCTCTCTCATGTGGAGAGAGAGTTTCTCACAGGCTTGACAACCCGCCTCTTCAAAACCAAATAGCTAAGTCAGGTAAGGAAAGGGATGGATCAGTAAATTATAAAGGTGCACAATGGCCACGAGTTTAGAAATGGTAGAATCGGTTGGCTACGTGCTTGCTCAGTGCATGAGTGAACTTATGAGGAGAGATGGGGCAGACTGGTCTATCAAATATGGTGAGAGTGTGAGAGACAAAATTGTCTATGTGTGAACCTTCCTACGTGCGTGAGTGAGTTTCCCCCATGCCCAACAACAAGAATTTCCCCCTTAGTACTACATGTTCTTGATACAACACCTGTCGTTCATGAAGCACATTCCTTTCCCTTTGGAAGTCACATGTCCTCCCCAAGGAACTTAGGATAAAACATATCCTTCTAAACAAATTTTGGAATAATAATAAATTATTATTCTTTTGGACTTAATCCCTTAGGCTTAGCCCCTATTTCCATCCTATCACCCCCCTCTCCCTTACCCATCCTAGTGGATCTTAGTCCCCCATCCTCTTTTATCGTGGTTGATCTACATGCAACGATGCTTTTATATTAATGATATGAATATTTACATGTACAAAACAGTGTCCCGGCCTTTAACACCTAGGCTCTATGACCTACTAACACATAATCCTACTAGCTTATAATTTCTTGTCTCACCATCCTACAAAACATGTTTACAATTCATAATAGATCCGGGGCTCGTCGTAGGGGTATTACAATCCCCTCCCCTTATTTTTGCATTGTCCTTGGTGCAACTCATTTACACAACATCAACAAGATTTTCAAAATATTCAAAAAGATGTAAGTATTATTCCCCCATAGAATCTTCATTCTCCCATGTCATGTCCTCAGGAACGTACCAGGTCCACTAGACATTTACAATCCCTATGGCTCGATTATGGAGTTTTTTTCTCTTCTGGTCCAATATGCGTACCAGATGCACATGCAAGATGCCTTCTTTCTCCACCTGAATCACATTCCAATCAAGAACATGATTAGCATCAGGTATATATTTATTAAGCAATGAAACATTAAACACATTATGTACAGTCATGGATGCAGGCAATGCAAGGATATATACAACTGGTCCAATCCTTTCAAGGATTTCAAATGTCCCACAATATATGGCTTCCAACTTGGAACAGTTTCCCAGCTTCATGGAACTTATGTTGGCTTTCACTTTAAAGAAAACATGATCACCCACTTTAAACTCCCTATGGGTTATATTTTCTGCATGTCTTGGGAAGCCTTCAAATTCTGCTTAATCTTTAGGATTTTTGCTTCCATTTCCTTGAGTAACTATGGCCCAATTATTTCTCTATCAGCTGGGTTGTCCCAAATTACTGGGGTGTTTCACTTTCTTCCATAAAGTGCTTCAAATGGGATCATTTTCAGTGATGCTTGATACCCATTGTTGTAAGAAAATTATACCTAGTGTAGGTAGTCTTCCCATTTAGATGGTTTGTCCATCACATACATCCTTAGCATGTCCTCTATCACTTGGTTCACCCTTTCTATTTGACCATCAAAATCAGGATGATAGGATGTGTTGAAGTTTAGATTCATTTTGAACCCTTTGAATAACCCCTTTCCATAACTTTGAGGTAAATTTTGGGTCTCTTTCAGAAACAATTGTCTTGGGAATACCGTGCAATCTTGCTACTTCCTTCATATAGATATCAACAACATTAGATGCCTTTTGAGTATTTTTAAATGGAATAAAATGGGAATCTTTGGTAAGCTTATCCACCACCACCATGATGGAATCATGTTTCTTATTTGTTCTGGGTAATCCTGTGATGAAATCCATTATCACCACTTCCCACTTCCACTCAGGAATGGGTAATGGCTGTAGAAAACCTGTTGGGTCCCTATGTTCAACTTTGACCTTTTGAAACTCCATACATACATATGGTGATGTATTCTACCATTTTCTTCTTCATACTTGGCCAAAAGTAATGGATCTTGAATGATGCCATTTTTTGTTCTGATATCCAGGGTGCCCAGCATAAGGCACATTATGCATTTCTTTCAAGATCATAATTCTGAATTCCTAGAAATTAGGTACATAAATTATTTTTTTGTACAAGAGTGTTCCATCAACTTCCAATTTATAATATTCCACTTTATGTAGCATATTACCTTGTTGTATATTTTCCACCAATTCCATGTACTACAAATATGCATTTGCAACTTCCAAAATTATGTCTTTAATATTAGTTTGATACATGCTAATGGTCGTAGCATGTAGTTCATGCACTCTTCTGTTGATTGCATCAACCACTTTTTTCTCCTTCCCTTTGATATGATTGATATCAAAGTCATACTCACAAAGGAATTCCAACCATCTACTCTGCCTAGCATTCAAGGTTGGCTGATCAAACAAATACTTCATATCATTATGATTTGTCCTTAGTTCAAACCTCTTTCCCATGAAGTAATGTCTCCATTTCTTTAGAGCATGTACAAAGGTCGCCAACTCCAAATCAGTAGTTGCATAGAGCCTTTCATGCTCTTTCATTTTTTTGGACTAATAACATATTACAAATCCATTCTGGCCGAGGAATCCTCCCAGTCGTTCCTTACATGCATCTTTGCAAGCCACGAAATCCTCATTCATATCTTCAATCTTTATAATTGGAGCACTGGATAACAACTACTTCAATTCCTGGAAGCTCTTTTCACATTCTTTTGTCCAATGAAATTTCACCCCTTTTCTTTGTAATGAAGTGATTGGGTGAGAAATTTTTCAAAACCCTATAATGAATCTCCTATAATAGACAAATAGACCCATAAAGGATCTGACTTATGTCACATTCTTAGGTTCTCACCATTTCCTAATGTCTTCTATCTTCTTAGGATCCACGACTATCCCATCCTTTGAAATGATATGTCCAAAATAATGGATCTGCTTTTGATAAAATGAGCACTTGCTAAATTTGGCATATAGTTGGTGCTCTCTTAGCACTTGCAACACCATACTTAGATGGTGTTCATTCTCTTACTCTAAATTGGAATAGACCAGGATTTCATCCAAAAATACTATGACAAAGTTGTCTAGATATTCTTCGAATACACCATTCATTAGGCACATGAAAACGTCGGGTGAATTTGATAACCCAAATGGAACCACTGTGAATTCATAATGACCATACCTTGTTCTAAAGGTGGTCTTGATGATGTCTTCATCCTTTTTCCTTACTTGATGGTACCCTGACCTGAGATCTATTTTCGAAAATATCTTGGCAACCTTCAACTGATCAAAGAGATCATCGATCCTTGGCAAAGGATACTTGTTATTTATAGTAACTTTATTCAACTATCTGAAATCGATGCACAATCTCAATGTCCCATCTTTCTTCTTCACAAACAAGACTGAGGCACCCAAAGGTGACACACTTGGGTGTATATACCCCTTCTTCAGAAGTTCTTCAAGCTGTATTTGCAACTCTTTCAGCTCTTGTGTACTCATTCTGTAAGTAGTTTTTGACATTGGAGCCGCTTCAGGCATCAGGTTTATAGAGAAATCAATATATCTCTTTGGGGGTATTCCTGGTACCTCAAATACATCTTCAAAATCTTCTAGGACTACATGGTATTCAATATTTGACACCTTATCCTTAGGTTCTTCATCCATATGGACTGCAAATATTTGGCAACCCTTCCTGTAGAACTTTTTTAGCTGCATTGTGTAGATTTATCTGATAGTCACTACCCTTGGGATTCCTTGCACTTTCCTTGGGTTTCCTTCCTCATCCAAGAAAGTGAATGCCTTGTTACAATAGTCTAACATGGCATGGTGATGGTCCAACCAATCCATCCCAATTAGAAAGACATAGGAACCTAAAGGCAAGATGTTCAAATTTTCCCTTGTGCACACTCCATTCATGTCCATGAGACATGACTTAATCATTTCAGTAACTTTTCTTTTGGCTCTTGTTTCTAGCTACACTAACCAAGATTTTCCATTCTTGTTTCTTGGAAAATGAAAACCTTCCACCCTTTTAGGATCTATATAACTATGAGTATTCCTTGAATCAATTAAAATAGTAAAGGCATGGTTACTGATCATACCTTTAACTTCAATCATGTGTGATTGAAACTCATCTTGCTTGTTTTCCAGGGCTGCATAGATCCTTGGTATTCTACTACCTATGTCCTCGACTTTTTTTGCTTGTTGAACATTGTGGATGGATCTCATTTTGTCATTTCTGTGGGGCCAATATCTATACCTATGATTTCCTTTACAACCCCAACATTCCATAGGTGGTTGTCTTGGCATTTTCCCACCTACTTCATCCTTCTTGGGATCTCTAAAACATGGTTTTCCTTGAGGGTTATTTTTGACAAAGGATGGCTTAGCTCCCTTCTTCCTCTTATCCATCTTGAATTTCTTCTTGTATTCCCAAGATTTACAGAAAGTGGGATTTTCTCTTTGTTCCTCATATAAGCATTTGTCTCTCCTTATAGTTTCTTCCATTGTTTTAGGATCATCATATTGGATATTGTCAGTGATGGAAGATGGCAGCCCACTCAAATATATTTGGATTTTAATAGTCTCATCTTTGATGAAAGGAACATACTTCAGCAATTCCAAAAATCTTCGTTCATATTCCTCAATGTTCATGCTACCCAATTTGAGTTCAAAGAACTCTTTCATCTTTTTGTCATAGTATCTCTTAGTAAAGTATTTCTTTTTGAAATACTTCTTGAATTCCTTACAAGTAACATTTTTCTCTTTAATGTGATGCACTTGCACAAGTTGATCCCACCACATGGATGCATTTCCTTTCAGTGGATACATTTCAATTCTCCCTTCTGCATGAAAGGAGTAATTTTGCAGTTGGAAATATTTTCTCATGCCAAGTAGCCATGTCTTAGCATATTCCTCCTTATTGTTCTCTCCATCAAATGTAGGAGGTTTAATCTTGTTCATTTCACCCTTCAATTCATCCACTTCATATCTCCTATGCTTTTTGGTAGGATATGGGATTGAACTATTGTGTACCCTCCTCTTGGAGTGCCCTAGGAAGTGATGATGTTGTCTACCAACACTCCTTGATTTTCTCTTCTCATCAGGGGATCTGTGACTTCCTTATTTACTGGAGTAACTCTTCTTATCCAATTTATTTTCTATCCTTTCTAGCTGTGTATCAACTTTATGTTGAATTCTCCTTGTTTTTCCTTGGCTTTCATGAGCTTTCTGTTATCTTCTTGGTGAGTCTGGAAATATTTCTACAATCTTTCAATGATTTCCGATATGTTTCCTTCATTATATATCTCTTCTCCATGCCAATTGGAGTTTTATCCCTCAAATCCCAAATGGAAATCCATTCCTTTAGCTTCATTCTCTGAACTAATATCATCTCGTGCCTCCTCCATTTATCTGCACTCTTCGACAATTCATTTCGGTTCTGACAGTCATTAACTCTGCAAACACAATGTGCAGTCAACTGAAATTTTTCAGGCCACCAATCCTTAAAAAATTCCACAGTATTCATAAACCAATATGATTCAAAGAAAACTTTCAAATTCCATTTTCTATGATTCTCGATCAAACAAGAATCCCTGCGGATATTTTCTTTCTGATCTCTGCACTTTTCTGCAATAATTTTCGGGCACTAGTCCCTTTCTCTTAGCACCCAACCCATGTGAGCACAGGATGTGGCCAAGCACTATGTCAATAGGTGATTATTCGGGACTTCAGGCTTCCGACTTCAAAAGTTTTCAAATCACATCACACCAAATCTCTCGGAGTTTTGGATTGACGAACTCACGAAGTAGGGTGGATCAACAGTCCATGACTACCCAACATCCAACAGTTGACACCCACTATGGAAATTCAGGCATTTGAGCTTCGGGACTTCAAAGCTTCAAAAATTTGGAGGATTTCACATCCGCACACCCCCAACCCCCTAAACCATTAATCTTCAAAAACTTCCATGTCACCTTTGGTGATGTCATTACGTCTCGTCACCTCAACATTAAAAAACTTTTTAAATTTCTTCTTTTTGTTTCCTTATGAACCATTATTTTGGAGCGTCAAGTATCCAGAATTCACAACTGGTGCCATGCCTCCACTGGGACCCACGGTTTCCATACTAAACTAAGATAGCAAATAGTCACATCACTTTACGCCTTTCAAATTGCGAGGGCATGCATCCGCAGTTTGGAGTAACTCACCTTTCGTCCCTCAATTCCTCTAATGTTGACATGTAACCCCTCGGTGATATTGTGGTTTGGATTACGGGATCACCTTTGGGAATTAAATCTTGTGCAACTTGGGTCCCCGTAATGCCTCTTGGATGTCAATCTTGATGTATCGTGATCAACGCCAGTGTGCCCCCCCTTGACCTTTAACTATGTTATGAGAACTCAGGGGCTAGATAGTACAACTTCCAACATTCTAAGTGGGGGAACGTGGCAGGTATAGGAGAGATCCATGTCACCTCTAGGTGGTGTCATCTTGAATCACTACTTTGGCTCTTCAGGGCTTCAAAGATTTGGGATTTGAAAGTTCTCTCCTCCACACACACTAATTATCCCGAACATCGAAATCCCAAACAACCAATCTACTAAAATGCATCCCTCTTAATGAACAATTCGTATTACCTTTGGAATTCGAATCTTCGAGGGCATTCTCCCTTCACCACTGTGTTTTCCCCTTTTAACTTGGCTTGATCCAACTATCGAGCTCTTCTCCCCATATCTATGGTGTATATCCACTTCGGGGACTTCGGACTTCGGACCTTTTACCTCTTCCACTCTACAACCCATAACTTCATCGAAGCCACGAAGTCCAAAGGAATTGGAGGTTCACTCTCATGCTTGTTTTTCCTGATCCAACGAGTGTGGTTTTACATATCACTCAACCCCCTGAGCTTTGTAACACAACCAAGGTAACCTCTTGGAAAAATTTCTCTCTGAAACCTTGGTTCTAATGACCACTTATCTGGCCCATCCAAGCTTAGTGATTGAACCTTGGATCTGATACCAATATGTAACGTCCCCGACCATCTACACCTCTGTCGGGCAAGGCTACCCAAATACCTTATCTTCTTCAAACTAGCTCTAATACACATTTGTAACATTCCCAACCACCAATAGGCTGGGAAATGTCACTACATGAACATACGTATATATATAACATGCATTTCTAATGAATTTAAAACAAATAACAAATAATCACTACTACCATACAAACTCCTGTGGAATTGACAGTGATTCATACATGCAACAGAACACATGATAACATTGCAAGAGTCTCAGACATGCACAACATACATAATTAGGAATAGAAATGATACTTATCTTTTAATTGGAGAAAAACCACCAACTGTGTGCATACCTTCCACGAACCTCCCACCAACTGCTCATCACTCTCAATAGTAGGTCACACCCGAGATAGGACTAAACTCCATCGAGAAAGGGATTCCTAGGATAGGAAAGGTCAATAGGAAAGTCACACATTTTAAGAGGAAGGATTCTCTCCTAGGAGCCACTTACACCCACTTCTCACATATTCTCATTCCCCACATGCCTGTCCCACCCCAGGAGTATACACCTTCGAAAGAACCATAGTATTCTCTAATATCTATTGACATTTTGGATCCACAATAAGATTCATCTTTAGGACAAAAATCCCTAAGGAAAAATGAACGAACACCTATAATGTGGTAGTTATAGAAAGATCCTCAATAACCCCATTAAAAATACCATAAGAGAAGTGAAGAAATCCATCAACAACTCCATCTTAGACAAGAGGAAGAAAAAGAGATTGCTTCCCAACAATGAGATCACCCTGAGAATTTATGGTCTACCAAAAATCCACAAAGAAGCAACTTCTCTTAGATCCTATAGTTAACACAATAGGATCACCCACCTATGAGATTACTAAATATGTCACGAAAAGTTTAGACCCCTTAGTAGGTCATACAGATTCCTTCATAAAAGACTCAAAGGATTTCATTAACATTATTAGGAATGAAAAAGTGAAGCTGAATGACACCCTCATAAGCTTTGATGTTGTCTCTCTATTAACAAATATCCCTCTTAATGAACAAATCCTAGTTGTCAAAGAGTAAGTTGATCCTGAAATAGAAAAACTAGCTAAGGTATGTCTTCATTCTACATTCTTTAGCTATCAAGGGGAATTTTATGAACAAACTAGTGGTGTAGCGATGGGCTCTCCACTTTCCCCCATTGTTTCCAACCTTTACATGGAAAAATTTGAGAAGAAATTAATATATTCTTATCCCCTGAAACCACTAAGATGGAAATGATACGTTGATGATAGTAATGTACTTTGGCCCCATGGGAAAGAAGAGATAGATAAATTCTTCCAACACCTTAATAATCTATCCAATGACATTAAATTCACAATGGAACTTGAAGACAATGGAAACATCCCTTTACTAGACATATTAATCAATAGGAAAGAAGACAAGAAACTTGGACATTCAGTCTACAGAAAAAAGACCCACACTAAAAACTACCTTCACGCTAGTTCCCATCATGACCCCAGCCAAAAATTAGAAGTTCTTAACACCTTATCCACAAGATCCATATGAATTTCAGATGAAGAACACCTAGAACAAGAGAAAAATCACCTTCAAAAAGTCTTGAAGAGCATAGGTTACAAACAAAAAGAGATTAAGAACGCAATAAAGAAATCCATAGAAAGAGAAAATAATAGACCTCAACAACGAAACAACCAAACCCCGAGCCCGACTGTTTACCTCCCTTACATCCAACGAGTTACTAATAAAATTGCAAAAATCCTGAACAAGAAAGAGATTAAGACATCATTCAGACCGCTTGATACCATCAAACAGAAAATAAGATCAATAAAAGACAAACTTGACCAACTTAATTGAAAAGGAGTATACAGAATTGAATGTTCATGTGGAAAATGCTAGATTGGAGAAACAAGCCACTCTTTTCACACCAGGATTAAAGAGCATGGTGATGACATTAAGAATGAACGAAATCACACCTCAGCATTATCTGAACACTCTCTCACAACAAAGCATCATGTACACCTAGAAGACACCAAAATCTTATCAAAAGAAGACCACCTCCTTAAAAGATGAATTATGGAAGCAATCAAAATCATCAAGAACCCTAATAACCTAAACAGAGACAATGGTCTGGACATTAGTGATAGTTGGATCCCTCTCATTCGGGAAAGAATATAGTAAGAGATCGATCCCTAGTAATTAAGAACTTGCACCAATTTCTAGGTTTCATTACTAGGTTTCAACCTAATTTCTCCCCTAGACTATTAAATTAAAATTAAATTAATCTAATTTAATAACTAAACCAACTTAATTAATACCAATAAACCTCACCAATATTTTTATGATTTCTTACCTTAATCTCCTATAATACTTGTTACCACTATCAAGATTATTCTAATTTAATACTAATATTAACATTACCTCTGATAAAATTAATCCTAATTTTAAGGTAAACTAGCATAAAACATTAATAATAATAGTAAAATTAATTAGATTATCAAATTATATTAAATTGTTTTACCTTACTGCTCCTCATAACTCACCACTTAATATATTAATTAAAAATAATTTCTATTAAATACTTTACTTTGTCTTTAACAATATCAGATATAATTTACTATAAAAAATTTAGTAAACGCTAGGGATTTAACTCAACCCACTTTAGGTTTCCTCCCTCCACTTCAATATTTATTAGGGTTCCTCTCTTGTATTTTTCCTTAGGCTTTTTTGTCCTGAATATGGATCATGTTTTGGATTCGAAACATCGTCATACATTAGAGAATACTATGGTTCTTATGAATATTTCTGAACAAAATCTCACCATAGAAACCTATACTATCAGTATATACCTTCACTTTCACGCAGTCCATCAGCTGCTCCACCTCCCTTCCGGGGCTTCAACAACATGTCAGACCAAAATTCTTAGAGCTCTGTAACAGCTATGGGACTCCCTCCAGGAAGACTCACTTCCTCAGCACACTCTCTCACCTAGAGAGAGATTCTCACAAGCCTAGCAACCTGCTTCTTCAATACACAACAACCTCTCTCACCTAGAGAGAGAGATTCTCATAGGACTAACAACCTGCCTCTTCAACCACAGGATTGACAACCCACCTCTTCAAACAACAATAGCTAAGTTAGGTAAGGAAAGGGACAACTCAGTAAATTACAAAGGTGCACAATGACCAGAGGTTCATCAATGGTGGAATTGGATGGTTGCGTGCTTGCTCGGTGTGTGAGTGAACTCATGAGGAGAGATGGGGTGGATTGGTATAGCATAGTGAATATGGTGAGAGTGTGAGACCCAAAATTATCTGTGCGTGAACCTCCCTATGTGCATCAGAGAGTTCCTCGTCCCCCTCCCCATGCCCAAAAACAATAATTTCCCCCTTAATACTGCATGCGCCTGAGCCGACACCTGTTGCTCATGAAGCACATTCCTTTCCCTTTGGTAGTCACCTGTCCTCCCCAAGGAACTTAGGATAAAACATATCCTTCTAAATAGATTTTGGAATAATAATAAATTATTATTCTCTTGGACTTAAGCCCTTAGGCTTAGCCACTCTTTCCAACCTCTCATCCCCCTCTCCCTTACCCAACCTAGTGGAGCTTAGTCCCCTATTCGTTTTTATCATGGCTTTTCTACACATAGCGATATTTTTCTATTAATGATATGAATATTTACATGTAGAAAAAAAGATCCTGGCTTTTAACACCTAGGCTCTCCGACCTACTAACACATAATCCTACCAGCTTATAATTTCTCGGCTCACGAGCCTACAAAACATGTTTACAATTAATAATACAAATGGGGCTCATCCTAGAGGTATTACAACAACTGTCAGATCTAACCTATCATTAGTCATCCATTGATTGAAGCCAAGACGAATATGGAAAACTATGGAACTTCGTTGCTTCATCGATTTTTGGGAGACAAGGAAGAAACATGAAAATGGTTGAAGTCACGAAGTCCCACCGGTCGTCTGATATGATAGGAGGATCACGTGAAATATCAGTCGTTAGTCATGGGTCCTCTGGCATTTACCACTTTAGGAAGTTTAATTTCGAGAAAATTGAACCCTTTAGAACTACTATAATTCAGAATTCTAAAGTGTCAAAGTCCTAAAGTCTCATTGACTGCTAGATCGAGGGAAGGACTTCATAGGTAATTCTGACCATCGGATCAAGAATCGGTGGAAAGATAGAGAATTTTTGGAGCTTCGAAACTTCTCCACTCTAATGATTACTGGATATTGGGAAAATCCCCAAAGTGTCAAAGCCTATGAGTGTCAAAACCACAAAGTGTAAAGTCATCATTGTAAAATCATGCAAATCGTCAGATCTAGAGCAGAGAAGGTGGAACGTCCATTTGATGGATGATGCATTGTATGCGACATGGTAGGGGTTCCATGTCGGCACACAAGTCACCTATATTTAGTACCTTTTGGGCCCCAACTTGTTCATTTTTTAGTCACACATGGCACACATGCCATGGGTATAGGTCGCCATGGGTGATGTCAGCATTCCATGTCATCTTTGGAAGTATGGCATTTCTAGGTGTCCAAAGTCTCTACTAGAGAAAGTGATGAAGACCAAAGTTGTGAAATCACGTATATTATCTATCCAATATCCCTTTGGGACCTTTCTCAACCATTATATCAAGTAGTGGAAGGATGGCATAAGAACTTCAATGGGTATCACTCTGGGGGATTTGAATGACTCAGAGTTGAAATCTTTCGGAATCTCGGGGCATGGAAATGATGAAATGATTAAGGATTTTCCATCCCAACTCTTGATTAAGTCTTAGTTGTTGGATTAAATAGTGGAAGGATAGGGTAAGTAATTCAATGGGTATCACTCTAGGGGAGTTGAACGATGCTGGAGTGGAAATGTACCAAATTCCCAGAGTGCCAAAGTCCTAAATTGATAAAGGTTGTCCATATCAACATTCGATTAAGTCATGACTGTCGATCTCGTTCAATCCTCTATATGAGCTAGGATCGTCTAGTCAATGGGAGATCAAATCTCAACCATCCAATATGCTAGTAGAGTAATTGGAAGGGCTTCGACGAAGTTTAACTCCAGGAGAAATCGGAGATGGAAAAGGGAGAATAGTCGAAGGCAGAAGTCTGGAGGATTTGTTCCCAATGTCAATCTCATGAAGAGGTAACATGGGTCAATTTGAGGCGAAAAAGGATCTAGAACTGACTATGCCCTCTAGCATTGTGTTCAAGCAAGCTCTTGTGTAGAATAATATAGAGGAAGGTGATAAAGAATGAATAAGCCCGTGGTTTTGAGTCGTGGCCACATGGAAAGCAGTTTGAAGGAAGCACATGTGAAAAATTTGAATTTTGTACAAGTTAAAGGAGTTGTGGAAGATTTCGACAAGATCTGGTTGCAAAGAAAAAGAAAAGGGGTTGAAATTGATTTTTTTCGGCAAGCCATAACTTTTAGCTCAGATGTTGAATTGGGGAAAGATTACATTTTTTAGAAATATGATTCAGATAAGAATAACATGGAATTGTTCTAATATGGAGAATAATTATAAGTTCTTCATTAATTGAGAAGAAAAAGGATATATAACATTGTTGACCTTTTTTTTATATGCATAATTCTAACAAAATGGTTTCTTGCACATTTTGAAGAATTAAGGGGGTGTAAACATATCAGTTTTGAATGCATATTCAAGAAATAGAAGAAGTAGATGGATATTCGAGCCATGATAAAGATGCCAAAGGTCATAATTTCAGTGTTGGTAATGCAGAGATAGATTCTAATGGACACCCGGCTAGAGGGGAGCAAGAAACATTGATAGAGACTATGAGAAGACTGAAAATATAAGTGCATATTTACAAAGAAGACAATGAGAGACTGATAAGAGAACAAAATCATATAAATTCTCAAGTGATGAAAATCTTAAATATGTTGCAGAGGAAAACAAAGAATGGATCAAACTCAAAATAGGAGGAAAAGGGAAGATTTCATGAAAGAAGAGATGACCGCAGAAGAACTGGTTATTCAAGAAGTTCTAGAAAAATGCATTGGCATCAATCACCTTCCTATTCAGAGAGGAAATTTTATGCATCTAAAGATTCCATAAGTATCCCAAAGGTGTCTTATGTTAGGAACCAAAGAAGAATACATGAATTGGATCATTTGCAGGGAGATCTGAGGAAGCTTAAGCCAACATCCTTTGATGGTGAAAGAGAAAGGGAAGATAATATTGAGGCATGGTTGCTTGGAATCATGAGATATTTTCAATTGTATAACTACTCATCAAACCTAGAAGCCAGAATTGCCACATACCATTTACATGGGAACGTTGCTATGTGGTGGGATCAACTGAAGCAAGTTGAGCACATTAATAAGAATAGTATGACTTGGAATCAGTTCAATAAATATTTTCATAAGGAGTACCTTTCAGAGCACTTCTATGAAAAGAACATGTAGGAGTTATTTTAACCAAGGCTGGGAAGCATGTCCATGGTAGAGTATGAAAAGAAGTTTGTGGGGCTACTAAAGTATGTGGGGTTTATAAAATATGTGAAGGTGAAATTAAAAATGTTTTTAAGTGGATTTCCCTCCTTTTATAAAGAGAAGATCCAAGATGATGAACCCAAGAATTTGAATGAGATGATCAGGAAGGCTAAGTACCTGTATGATAAAGGCAAGGGCAGAGAATCCATGCAAAAATCTTGGAAGGATAAGAAGAAGGAAAAAATTGATCAGAGGAGGCAGGGATTCAAACCTCCTTTCAATAGAAATAACCCTAATAGAAATCATGAAGACCAGTATGATTAGGATGAATCCAAGAGAGAAGGCTCCTTGGGAAAAAGAGGAAGACCACCAATCCAATGTTGGGGATGCAAAGAAGATAACCTGTACAAGGATTTCCCTCATAGAAAGGACAAGGTGAATACTATGCAAAACATCCAAGAGACTACAACATTAGAAGACATGGGAAGAATTTATGCAGCCTTATATGATCGACAAGCAGAGTACCAATCCAATATGATCAAGGTGGAAGGTAAGGTCATTAATCAACATGTTTCTATTTTAATTGATTGAGGATAAATTCATTGTTACATTGATCCTAAAATAGTGGATAGATTGTGTTTGGAAAAATGGAAGCTTGAAAAATTAAGTTTGGTTCAGCTTTCCACTGGAACCAAAAGGAGAATCCATGATATGTTCAGAGGTTGTTACATAAGTATTAATGGTGTGAGTACTAATGATGATCTAAATATTATACCATTGGGATCTTATGACATTATAATTGGAATGGATTTCTTGGACAAGCATCATGTTGTCCTAGATTGTCACAACAAGACATTTATATATCTTGATGAAGAAGGAAAACATAACACTATGAAAGGAGTTCCAAGACTCATCTCTATAAGGGAGATTTCATCGTTACAATTGAAGATATGTTTTAGAAAAGGATGTCGGTTGTATGCATCCCATGTGGAGGAGCCAGAAAAGACAAAGGGGCCAAGCCTTGAATAATTCTCAGTAGTACAAGAATTTGAATATGTATTCCAAGAAATACTAGGGTTGCCACCAAAGAGAAAGATATATTTCTATATTGACTTAGTGTCAGGAGATTCCCTAGTATAAGAAACACCTTACATAATGAGTACACTAGAATTAAAAGAATCACAATTGTAGTTGTAAGAATTGATGAATAAATTGTACATATGTCCAAGTGTTTCACCTTGTGGAGCACCAATACTCTGTCAAAAATAAGGATGGAACCTTGAGGCTGTGTATTAACTTTCGACGGATGAATAAATCCACTATAAAGAACAAGTACCCTCTACATAGAATTGATGACCTCTTTGATCAGCTAAGAGGGGAAAAAATATTTTCAAAGATAGCCTTGAGATCAGGATACCATGAGGTAATAATCAAGGAAGAAGACATCAATAAGACAACCTTTAGAACTAGGTATGGGCATTATGAATTTGTAGTGGTGCCATTTTGACTGTCCAATGCACCAACTTTCTTTATCTTCTTAATGAATGGAATATTCGAAAATTACTTGGATAAGTTTGTCATAGTATTTCTGGACAACATACTAGTCTATTTGTTGACGGGCGAAATTGACCGTCCGTCAACTGGGAGAGTGGAACCGGTCCGAGGTTGTCTAATAACCCAAGCCGTTTGGAATGGACCACCATGACGAGTTTAACGACTCCATTGGCCGCCCTAAGGTCTCTTATGGAAACCAAAGAGAAATGATCTGAGCTAAGAAATCTAAAAGGAAACTAGAAACTAATAAAGCAAACTAAACTAAATACACTAATCTAACTATAAATTACTAACTACTTATTATACAAGATACTAACTATGATTATAATAACTCAAATCAACTACCTAATTATCAGCTATGATATTCCTTATTCACAAATATACAATATAGACAAACTACAGATTTAATTAAAACCTGCAAAACTCATGTGATCGCTTCCCTGACACAACCAAGGGTCTCTTTTTGATTTTTGTATTTATAAAAAAAGAAAGAAAAATAACTGAAATTAGACAATATATTACTGAAATAAAACAATGTAATCTAAATCTAACTAAGCTATCATTTATATTATACTAATTAATCAAAGCAATAAACATCTAACTAATTGACCTGGAAACGCTCCACGTCTGTCCTGTGCAAGATGACTTCTTAAGCTGGTTGGAGGAAGAAATTCACACCATTTAGTCTTTAAGCCTCTCGAAAATGATCAGCTATGCTGCTTCTTGAAGTATGTTACAGGACAAACAAGACATAAAAGAAATCATAATAGTTCTATGATGATAAATCTCTTGCAAAAGGGAAACCTATAATGCAGAAAACTTATATAACAATTCAACCTACGAAGAAGACAAAGCTATCATTCATAAAATGAATCAACAACTGTTATGTTCTTTATCTCTTTGGAAGGAACAAGATATGTATAATAGTAAGAAATTATATCATATGCATGTGATTTAGATAACAAAGTAATACTAAACCATAAACAAGATGATATACAAAACTTGGGACAAAGTGTCGATATATTGAGAAGCAAAAGCTATAACAACACATCAATTCTGCTCCAGTTTGAATCAGAATTACATATCCATGTTCTCCCACAACTGATGATGATGTTTCAATATTACAAAACCATAGGTTTATATAAGTTTCTCACAAGGTAAAACATCCTTGTGAATAATAGCAAACAATTTACACAATCTGGGAATAATCCCAAAAAT
>ML777749.1:2165482-2193823 GCA_009831015.1 Picea engelmannii
TAAATCTAACTAAGCTATCATTTATATTATACTAATTAATCAAAGCAATAAACATCTAACTAATTGACCTGGAAACGCTCCACGTCTGTCCTGTGCAAGATGACTTCTTAAGCTGGTTGGAGGAAGAAATTCACACCATTTAGCCTTTAAGCCTCTCGAAAATGATCAGCTATGCTTCTTATTGAAGTATGTTACAGGACAAACAAGACATAAAAGAAATCATAATAGTTCTATGATGATAAATCTCCTGCAAAAGGGAAACCTATAATGCAGAAAACTTATATAACAATTCAGCCTACGAAGAAGACAAAGCTATCATTCATAAAATGAATCAACAACTGTTATGTTCTTTATCTCTTTGGAAGGAACAAGATATGTATAACAGTAAGAAATTATATCATATGCATGTGATTTAGATAACAAAGTAATACTAAACCATAAACAAGATGATATACAAAACTTGGGACAAAGTGTCGATATATTGAGAAGCAAAAGCTATAACAACACATCAATTCTGCTCCAGTTTGAATCAGAATTACATATCCATGTTCTCCCACAACTGATGATGATGTTTCAATATTACAAAACCATAGGTTTATATAAGTTTCTCACAAGGTAAAACATCCTTGTGAATAATAGCAAACAATTTACACAATCTGGGAATAATCCCAAAAATATCTTAAACTAAGTAACTAAAAATGTAAGTGAAATCTTTAAGATATCTTCCAAGTTCTCCTCACATCAACTACCAATTCGAATTTGCCTGTAATAGACATAAAGATCAAGTTAGAGGAGTATTTTATTGAGAAAACAATAAAAAAAATGACTCTATAAACTTAGCTACAGAATCTTCTGATTCTGTAGCTGGTCTAGAATAGTAAATAGGACCAGATATATAATCAAAATAAAATCAAATCAGATCATCACAAATTACTAATGATTTAATAAAAATAATCCTTTCAATCAAACCAAATCGAACAGAATAAAATCGGGACAGAGTGGGAATACTCTGTTTCCCCAATTGTCATAAAATCAAATCAAATCTTAACAAGACTGTTTCCTGAATGAAATCAATGGTAAACCAGATCGTATGAGATAAAACAATCATTATCGGTTTGCACAGTATCCAAATCGTTTAATCAATAGCCAAAAATGGTCACGATAAAACAGGCATAACTCTATCCATAAGTCTAGTCATAGACTTTACATGCTGAATTTCCAACAGTTCATAGATATGGTCATAACTGTCATCGACTAGTCATAGTAACGAACTGATAACTTTTAATTAAAATCACAATGTGTAAAGAACCTCCATTGTAATTGGATGAAACCATATCAACTCAAGAACCTTTACACAGTCAATGGACAGAAACATGATAAAATCTATAGATTCATGAACCAAGCAATAATCCAAATCAATTTTCACGGAGTTAATAATAGAAACAACATCGTAACCTTAATCAGAATCCAATTCAAATAAGTTGCAATCAATGAGAATCAAATCAGTTACGATTCGGTTATGTATCCATATAAAAATATGAAATTTGGTCGAATGAAATTGAAACAGTTAACCCATCTATTAACTAATTCGAATTACACCATCGACTGTATTCAAAATTCGGGATATCAATCAACAAACTATTTTTTTTTTAAATATTAACAGCTTGTATTATCAACAGAACATCGAGCTAATTTTAAACAATCATATCTATTTGATGATCTATCGAATCAAAACCCAAATCTAATCGAATTTTAAAATGATAATAAAAAATAAAACAAACATTATATACAACGAAGCATGCTTTATGTAACAGAGCAGGCGAAATATGTACAGAGAGTAATATAAATGAGAAAAATTATACCATCACAGCTGTTGGGACTTATGTCAATTTTGAATTGATAATTGCAGTGGCAGACTCGACATTTTTGAACAAGACTGAACCCGTGGTTCGTTGCTTCTTATCGGAAGGTTGCACCTTTGCATTCTGACCAGTGAGCATTGCCACATGGTTTTCCAACTCGTAGATCCTGGATTGCAATGTAGGTACATCCAAATAGTATCTTTCAACCCATAACCCACATTGATCACAAGGTGCAGCAACAGGATGAACAGAAGGGGATTTTGATAATTCCCCAAGGGTTTCATGGAGTGGCTCAATACCAGGAAAGTCGGGGTTATCTCATAGACAAGGAGGGAGGTTCCTAACGAAATCGTGAGACGGTTTGCTACACAATCCCTCAGAGTAGGGATATTCTTCAGAGAGAAATCGCTCAATGTCTGAATCAGAGTCCTCGCTAACAATGATAGGCTCTGTTTTGGCAGGAATCTTAGACTTGTTCCTTGCCATGCGAGAGATCAATCTTGCATTTTTCTTGCCTCGAGTATTAACACCAGTCTTCGCTCTAGTCTTTTGGGTTGTAGCTTTAGCAACTTCGGTTTGTTTTGGTACAGGCTTAGGAAAACTCTTGGGTGACTCGGCCTTAGGTCTAGGTAATAAAACATTATAAGGCACAGGGGTAGGTTTGCTCTCGGTCACCATGGGCTTGTCTACCTGTGGAGGGTTAGACTCCCCAAAACCATTACGGCTGGGGAAATCATGCCAAGAATCACAACGTAACCCTAATTCGTAAACTAAAACCATTTTGATCAACCCAACATGAATGAGGCTAGTGTTAGCCTGGCTATGCTTGTATTGTTTAGCCATTTTGAACAGACTTCGGTGAAGATAGTAAGGCATACTTAGTTCAAAACCCATGAAAAACATTAATAAACGCAGGTGGAATAAGAAAATAAACCCATACCTGCCTTCACAGGTAACGAAACGTTTGATAATCATCAAGAGATCATACCAGCAGGGTTTCAACATCTTCGCAGGCAACCCTCTGTCGCATGAGTTCATTGTGCGAGATTGGAACAGTAATGTCCATGGGACATTATCTACCTTGCAACTTTTCGACCATTTTTGTCCCTTGGCAGGCAAGTTGGTTGTCAAGCTTAGAAATTCTTCAGTAATTTCAAGCTAGACATCTCCCACTTTGGCTCGGCAGCCATCAAACGACAACGCAAATTGTCGAGCCACTGTGAGGTCATAGCCATCAAAATTCCTTATGAAAGCAAGCCACCTGTTTTGTTTCAGGTCGCTACATGCACCACTGAATGTCAACAGTGCTTGGCACCCGTTAGGCTTGGCCCTTACGACAGGAGCCATAACCTCTGTACATGATAGGGTTCAAAGTGAATGAAACAATGCACAGAGTTGAAAAATGATAGGTTCGATGGTTTCAAAGCTCGAATAGACCGGAATTAACTACATGCGTGCGAAGGTGGTGGGATTACCACCGCCACACACTGTATTAATTGACTGAGTACAGTGTTATCAAAAACATAATCGTTTATACCATGCGTATCGGCCAACAAATAGGTGTGTAATCATATTAATGTGCCAATCAATCGGAGTAGAACCAATACCATGTGTTATACTCATGCCAAGTGTACAGCTCAATCCACCATCATATCCATCGTGTATCGTGTCAATCAATCGTTTTTACACCAAGGTTTAAAATTAATCAATGCCAATACATAGTTTGTAACTGTGAATCATTCAACGTATTATCAACTTACCAATATACCAAGCATTAATTTGTAAAGTCCAATATGATTAATCCATGCGCCTTCAAACCATTGCTATTTCTTGAATTAAACTTCATAAACTTACCAATGTATTCGTTTCACATTGGAATGTTTGCATTCCAAAGTCTTTAGAACATAATGATCCAAAATTTCTCATACAATAGCTAGGTGAAAAGTCCATAGCAATAAGGATAAAAGCAATAAGACCAAATCCATTATAACTTTCAGAATAAAACCAATAAATTTTTATGCCCAAAGGCTTAACAATCAAACATATCCAAATGCACAATCAAGGTAAGATAATGCTCAAGGACATAAGTTTGAGAAAACCTTTAGTAGTCATGTGATAAACCAATGGTGAAGTGTCTCTTGGAGAAATCGATAAAAGACGACTATAGTCCAAACGATGAAAAAGGTATTTTCACACTTACAATTGTGAAAATCAAATCGAGAACAAATTGCAATTGTCGAAAAATGAAACAAATGCCTAGAAGCACAATGCGATGATGATTTTTCATTACCGAGACAAGGGGCGTAGGCAACGTTTTTTAAGAGAAAAAAAAATGATTGGCTGCCAACACTATTCTAAGTCAAAGGAAGAGAATGAACATCACCTAAGATTGGTATTGTAAGTGCTGAGGGAACATCAGTTGTATGCCAAGCTTAGTAAGTTGTCTTTTTACCAAGAACATATCCATTATTTGGGACACATTATTTCATAACAAGGTATAACAGTGGATCTATAGTAGATTGAAGGCATTAGAGGATGGCCAGAACCAAGGAATGTTTGAAAAGTCATATATTGTACGGGGTTATCTAGTTACTACAAAATATTCCATAGCATAGCTCTCTAAGATTGCTTATACTATAACTTCTTTGCAAAAGAAGGGAATTAATTTTGAATGGACAAAAGATTGTGAAGAGAACTTTAATCTACTGAAATAATTACTTACTAGTGCTCCTATTTTAAATATCACTAACCCAAATGAAATTTTTGTGGTATGTACATATGCATGCAAGGAAGGACTTGGTGGATTCCTCACTTAAAATGGACATGTCATTGGTTATGAGTCCATAAATATTAAAGAACATGAGAGGAAATATGCTACACATGACTTGAAACTTGTTGCCATTGTTCATGCATTGAATATATGGAGGAATTATTTCATGGGGAAGATATTTGAACTAAGAGCATACCACAATGGTCTGAAATATCTTTTTGAACAACCAACTTTGAATGCTAGGAAAAAATGATGGATGGAAGTTTCAAGGGAATACGATTTTGACATCAAGCATATCAAAGGAAAAGAAAATAAAGTTGTGGATGCACTTAGTAGAAGAGTACATCTCATGCATACTAGAACAATTAGTATGCATCAATCATATTTAAAGAGAACAATTTTAGATGTTTTTTTCATAGATCAACATTACCTACAGGTAAAAGAACTTACAACAAGAAAATGTACAACAAAAAATTAAAGAATATGAGATGAAGGATGATGGATTACTTATGCACAAAAATAGAATTTATGTTCCTATTTTTGGAGAACTTAGGAATTTGGTGTTAAAAGAAATGCATAACGTTCCATATTCCAGACATATCGGTTACCCAAAAAACAATTGCAGCAGTACGAAGCCAATTATTTTGGCCAAGAATGAAAAGAGATGTTGTTGATTACATTTCCCGATGTATGGAATGTCAGAGAGTGAAGGTTGAGCACAGGAACCCAACAAGTTTTCTACAACCATTACCAATCCTAGAGAAGAAGTGGGAAGTGTTAACCGTTGATTTTATAACTAAATTTCCCAGTACAATAAGACAACATGATTCAATCATGGTAGTGGTTGATAAATTGACAAAGTCTTCTCATTTTGTTCCTGTAAAAATGACTCATAAAACAACTAATATTGCAGAAATTTACATGAGGGAGATTGATAGTTTGCATGGGATACCTAAGACAATTGTCTTAGACAAAGATACAAAGTTTACTTCAAATTTCTGGAGGGGATTGTTTAAAGGATTTGGTACAAATTTGAACTTGAGCACAACATACCATCCACAATCAGATGGGAAGACATAGAGAGTCAACCAAGTAATTGAAGACATTTTGAGAATGTATGTGATGGATAATCCATCTAAGTGGCAAGATTACTTGCACTTGGTTGAGTTTGCCTATAATAATGGGTATCATGCTTCAATGAAAATGAGCCCATTTGAAACTTTGTATGGTAGGAAATGCAATGCTACAGTGAGTTGGGACAACCCAACATATAAAGTGGTACTTGGGCCATAATTGCTCAAGGATATGGAAGACCAGATGTTTAGAATTAAGAAGAATTTAAAGGCATCTCAAGATAGACAAAAACATTGTGCAGATAAGAACAAAAAAACTAGATAATATAAGGTGGGGGAGCATGTGCTTTTAAACGTGAAGCCCAAGAAGAGCTCTTTGAAGTTGGGTATTTGTATAAATCTAGTAGCCAGATTATGTGGTCCATTTGAGATATTGGACAGAATAGGGCTAGTTGCATACATGCTTGCATTGCCTGCTTCCATGAATGTGCATAATGTATTTCATCTCTCTTTGCTAAAAGAATATGTACATGATCCTAACCATGTTATTGATTAGCATATAATTCAAGTAGAGAAAGATTGAGACTTTCAGGTCCAGCCAACGTGAATATTGGACATAAAAGTTAAAATTCCCTGGAATCGAGTTATAGAGATGGTAAAAATCCAATGGACCTTCTACAGTCCTGAATATTCTACTTGGAAGCATGAATATTCCATGCAAGAAGAGTACCCACAAATTTTTTGAATAAATTTTGAAATTTTGTTTATGTTTTGTATATGTACTGAAGACAATGTCAAAATAAGGGGGAGGGGATGTAACACCCTAGGTTTTGAGCCCCATATTAAATAATGTATTTTGTTAATCCCTGAAAGGCCAGAGTGCCCAAACAATTGAAAGAGGCTAGTGTGCCTAGGAAATGTAATGTTTTATTATTATTAATAATAAATACATCACTGGATGATAGACAGACAAAGACACGAGTTATAGGGGGATATGATTCCACGAGAGAAGGGGCTTGAGTGGCTAAGTATTTATTTTATATTTTATTTACCCATTTTTGTTTTAATGGAGAATAACAGTTACATTAGCTTCTTGAGGGGAAGGCCAAGTGGTTCCTCAATTATAAGAAATACATAAACCCATCTTTGGTCTATGGTGTGGGTTTCTTCTTATTCACTCATTCACTCATTCATTGTTTACGGTTTATTGTTCATTGTTCACACCTCTCACATTATTCTCTCTCCATTCAGTTTTTCACCCACTCATCCTTCCTCATTTGTGTTTTGTCTTGGGAAGGGAAAACTAATTGTTGAAGAGGAGCCATGGTTTGTTGACTATAAATAATGTTGTTGTATTCCAACCATGAATTAAGGCCTGGATGTCTGAGCTTCTTTGGATTGTGTTCAATTTTTCTTACAATTGAGAGTCCTGAGAGTCCCAACATGGAGATTCTGGACCAGTTACACTGGAGCCTTATAAGGAAATGGAAAATATGAGGGACTGCGTGGCAGAGAAGGGGGTCCATTATTTTGGGTTGTGTAGGATGGGTAGAAGAGAGATGGTGTACTTGGATTGTTGTGGGCATTGACAAGCCTATGAGAGCTTGAGTGATGTCTCATTGGGAAGTGGAGTGACACTCTAGAATCATCCTTGTGCATTCATAGCACTGGCTCAGGGGTGACATTGATGTTGAGACTTGGAACAATAGTGTCTACGGTTGGGTGAAACATCCTTGGTATGCAACCAGTTGGTGATTCATTTTATGAAAGATAAGTGATTTCTATTATGGTTTTATTTACGTGTGTATTTATTCCACTATGTATTTATTTATCTATGAATTTTGTATCCATAGTATGCATGATTTCTAGTTATTGATGTGTACAACATATGCTTCATTTATTTTATGTTGTATCATGAATATTGATATATTCATGTGAATACTTCATGAATATTTATTAATTAAAAGTTACTTCAGCCCGTGGGTGGTTGGGATACATTACAATTATATACTCTTGCAACATTCTCAAAATATGAAGTAAGTTTGTCTTTAACATCTCTAATTTTTTTTTCTATCTCTTCCACCTTGGTTTTGGCATTTTTCAGGGCACTAGATACTTCAAGGATAGACGAGGCATTTAGTCCTTCAAACGCGAGGAGAGAGGCTATTTCAACAAGATTCTCTTCAGGATCGGGCCCTACCTTCCATTATAATATTATCCTTGTAGACAACTTGGATCTGGTGTCTTCTCCTATTTTTCTTTTACTCGATCTCTTCTCAATACTCCTCCTTTTATTGTCATAACAATAGTCTCCAATAGCAACCACATTTCCCTCAAAATTAAAGGCTTGGGAAGAAAAATAAGAATCCCCTAGCATAACATTCAAAGGAGTGTAGTATTGAGGTGGCATGTTCATAATACCCAAATTGGGTGTTAATGGAGTGTTTGGGGTCTGAATCAAATCCTACAATTGCTATTTTTTTAATAGGTCATATTCCTATTTATTGGTCTCAGTTTCTTCAACTCTCCACTTATATTTGACTTCATCCGCCAATGTCTTGGCCTTTTCCTTATCAACCAATTTATTTTCCTTGGCTTCTTCATCTTTTTTCATTTTAAGTGTCACTTGTTCTGCCTTAAATTCATTTTATCTTTTGATTCTTTCCTCCTTGGTCTACCTTCTTTGATATTCTTCTTCAGCTTGGAATCTCTTATGTTCGAATGTTTCCTCTTTTATAGCCTTTTCTTTCACTTTAACATTGGTGACAATCTATTCCTACTGGAGAAATTTCTGGAACTAGTCGATTGTCACTCTATTCATTTCCTCTTATTCACATTCAAGCTCCTTCTTGGTAGCATCATTGGGTAACTTCTGCAGGGCTTATTCATACCATAGTATTCCTTTAAATATGTCTTCATCAAATTCAACTACATGGATTTTGGAGTGGGTGAGACCAACATATCTGACATCACTGACTGCAATTTCATGGGGGTCATGGCGTTTAGGTTCTCCTAGGAATAGGTGTAGCTCTTGCAATATTGTATCCTCCTTTCTTGCATGTGGGCCATTGGAAATGGTGTAATTTCCTATGATGTCTTGGGAAAATAGGCTATATCATTTTGTCGCTAATTAGGAGTAGTGAGGTGACCCTTGACGCTATGGTTTGGTAAGCAATATCCCTCATCAAAAG
Organism: Picea engelmannii; assembly: GCA_009831015.1. Classification (NCBI taxonomy): domain Eukaryota; kingdom Viridiplantae; phylum Streptophyta; class Pinopsida; order Pinales; family Pinaceae; genus Picea; species Picea engelmannii. The sequence continues at coordinate 2,174,379 of ML777749.1, forward strand.
ACGATCTCAAAAAATGTATGGTAAAATGTGAGGGGCTCCAATGGTGTCATACACCCTAACATATGAATAGTAATTATATAGGAACCAATCAACTATCCCTTTCATCATAGTCCTAGTTTCAAAAGAAATCCTATGTCTTGGAAAACAAAAAATAATGGAGTGTATGGGGGTGAGGAAAAGATTACACATGTCATTAGAATATCTATTGTAATTAATTCTATAGAGCTCAGAGATGTACATATGAATGGCTCATTGGTTTTAGTCCCAGTTCCATCCGAGGTCAGGAAATGGAAAGGAGGAACATATACCATCAATTAGATAGGTTTCTATGTAAAAATAAGGTTTTTTGATACCTGGTATGTTCTTCATATGGAGATAGATGTTGAAGGATAAGATGTCTACCGAGTTGAACAATTTTCCTGTTTTGACGATGGTATGTGCTAGAGGCCATATGCTTCCCATGTTCTCTCACAATGGTTACAGTGTTCAAGTCGAATTGGTCGAAGCACCATTGCGCAAGATCATTATATGGGAAAATAGTTAGTCTAGCCACAACCAGATGAATTCTGCTTCTTTGGATATTCCAATATACTTCTACGTCTTCATCCTCCATTGAAAAATCACATGACTTGAAAATTTTGTAGATCTCCTCATATGAGAGACTGTGGTCTTCACCTATGTGAGAGGTCAGGTTTGTCACCAAGGCCTTAGTCAGGAGAGATGATGTTTTAGGCATAGAGGCTAACTAAAAAATAAATTGATCTCTTTGGTATTTGGGGATTTGTCTTTCCATGAAAGGAGTTTGGTTAATCCTGCATCACCATATCAATAAGAAAATTATCCTATGTGAAAATAATATGGTAGGCACAAAAAGACCAACTATTAACAATAAAATGCAGTACCTGAAATTCATTTGAGGAAATGGTTCCATAAAAAACTTAGGTAATAAAAGAAAAACAATGTTCACAAACTTTTGGAAGAAGATTGGTCGTAAAATCATGGATTTTAGCCATTAAGAGGTATCAAAACACTTGTAAATATTCCATAACTTGTCTGTATATGAAGGACGTTACTGAATCTAGCCTCAATCCCTATCATTAATGCTAATTAAGATAGGTGGCTACCCAAATCCCTGTATCAAAATATAGGGGGTTTTGGAATTTGAAAATATAACCATCGGAGTCAGGGGATCAGAGTGGGAAAACTAGAGGACCAGTTTGATCTCTGATAGGAGGGGTATCAAAAGCACATTCCCCTTTTATTTAGAAATGCATTGTTGGAGAAGTATATTTTGGGAACAAAGTTCGAGGAATAAGGAATAATGCAGCGAAGGAGGCAGGTATTTAAGAAATGGACCAAAGAAGCACCATGCGATGGGAACTAAGGGAAAGCAACATGAGAAAAATAAGATTTAAAGCAAGAAACAGTTGGATTGAAGACCAGCCACATGCAAGAGGGTGTAAAGTTGAAAAACTTAATCCACTAGGTTCAGGGTTTTGGTAATCCATTGTAATGTTTTTTACCCACTTTTGTTAGTATAAATAGGCATTGTAGGATATGAGGAGAGGAGGCAAGATCATCTTTGAGAATGGTTGAGAGTACCTTTTAGAACTTGTCTGAAGTTTTAATCTAGTCTTTGTGGAATGTTTTGGTGGAGAGTTGTGGAGATCATATGAAGCATGTTTTGAGTTGCACTTGAGGGTCAAGTCACAAGCTGTGGATCTTGGTGCAATGTTGGTCAGCATCACCAATGATTATATACTAATGATGTAATACATGAAGCACAATATTTCGAGGAAGAGAATAAAGAGGCATAAAATTTGAAATCTTTGTGGATGTATTCTAGGGGGTTGAACCATGGTAAAACACTATGTTAATGTGTTGATTATGTTTCTTATGGTTTGCAATGTTTTCTATGATGAATAAATGGTTAAATGAATGAATCTGTTAAGGTTAATTTGCTTTGTGCACTAGAATATACATGTTACATTATGCAAAATGAATGTTAAGGGTTAAATAAATGGTAGATTTGAATGATTATATGGTAGAATGAATCTTGAAGTAAAATAATACCTTCCTAACATCCCCATGAGAAATGTCCCTTCCATGAATCCAAACATTTGGGTACTTTATTCACCCATAATCCATCATGGGTGAGACTATGTTGTGGAATATGTGCACAATGTTTCCTTCTAGTTTATCAAAGGGGTCAATGGTTTCTAGGGTTTTGTTGGAGAACTAAGGTAGAACCTAGGTCAACCCATGCTTCCAACAAATGGTTCTGTTGTCGTTTGGAACTCAGAAGATCATATTGGAGAGGATTTGATGAAGATAATGTAGTGGTAAAAGGGGATGTTTATCCCATGGAACCCTACCAAGAAATAGATTGAAAGATGGTTGGAGACAAAGCATCTTGAGTTTGTGCAGAAATACAATAGAATCTCCAGGTATACACTGCACCAATATCTACAAAGGTATGTGATTACTGATTTTCATGAGGCATATTTCTGTTATTTTCCAGATTTTCTATAGGAGTGGTTATTGAGGTTGAAGGATACTCACCCAACTAATTAGATAAGGCTAGTAGAGTGGACTACTGAGAATGTTGTGTCACTGGAAATGATCAATAATAAATTCACACGTGCAATATATTTCTATTTAGAAAGTATTGTTGCAGGGTTTATTATTGAGTTTGCAGTTGATATTGTGAAGTCTTACATTGTTGTAGAGCAAGAGTTTTTGAAGGGACTAATTGGAAGGTACATGTAATCACTTTACACATCAATCAATATTTTATTGCATGATAAAGGAGTGATGACAATGGAGTCAGACAACTAATAAAATCACTCTACATGCAAGGGGGAGTTGGGGAAGCACTAAGGAAGATATAACATATCGATAGGGCTATGGATGGAGGATAGAAGAAGGAAGAAATGGACCCCATAATGATGGATGAGGAACATTCCAAGGAGATGATGTAAAGATTAGGAATGATGTGCAACAAAAGACCCTACCAATATAAGATCAATAGGAAAAAATAGGGTAGTAGTCGAGCAAGAGGGCTTGGACAGTGATGAGGAAGAGGTAGAGGATATTTGTGTGGTGGGGAAGATTGAGGAAATCTTGCGTGCTACATATGAGAGGATAAGAATAGGTCAAGGGTCGAGTTTAGAAGAAGGATCTCCATTCTAGATCTGAATTAGTGCAGAACCCACAACCCCATGTGCGACTAAGACATTTGAAGAAGAAGAAACATTCATAAAAAAGGTGATTAGTGGAAGAATGTTTTTAGTAGGATGAGGGTCTAGTAGAAGTATAAGTTCATCTAGTATTAGTCAAGCATCTACACTGCATAGAGGTGGTAGTACAACAAACTTCACAATGGCAGGAGTAGATCCAACTATTTGGTTACCGGGGTTTCTTTAATAAGGGTTAGAGGAACCATAGAAGAACTTGTTTATTTGTAAGAAGATTTGGGTATCTAAGTAGATTACATATGAAGATAAAAAAGTGGCGCAACTAGTGATCACATTCATAGAACGCATACTGGAATGGTACATGGGCCTCATAGTAAACATTCCACAAGGAGTGCCTACAACTATCGCATATGTGGAGAAGGCATTGATAAATGAATTTCAATGACCTAGTTCAGAGGATCAATTCATGAATGAGATGATAAAGATCAAACATAAGCCATGTGAGTTAATGTGGGAAGTTGATAAGAAGTTTAAAAGACTAAAAGGTAATTTGAAGTACCCTATTACAAATATGCAAAATAGAAATTTATTTTTTAACTCTTTGTTGGCACATTTGAAGTATCCATTAAAGAAACAAAAGTTTCAAACTTGGGTTGAGGCCTTGCAAGAAACTTTGGAATCGGAGGAAAATCAGTATAAACATACGCATCCAACTGTGGAAGACTTGAGAGAATATCTAAAGAACTTGACATTTTAGTTCATAAAACAAGTGATTAATGGAAGAATGTTTCTAGTAGGATGAGGGTCTAGTAGAAGTATAAGTTCATCTAGTAGTATTCAAGCATCTACACTGTGCAGAGGTGGTAGTACAAAAAACTTCACAATGGCAGGAGTAGATCCAACTATTTGGTTAACAAGGTTCCGTGGATAAGGGTTGGAGGAACCATAGAATCACTTGTTTATTTTTAAGAAGATTTGGGTAGCTAAGTAGATTACATATGAAGATAAAAAAGTGGCGCAACTAGCTATCACATTCATAGAATGCATACTGGAATGGTATGTGGGCCTCATAGTAAATATTCCACAAGGAGTGCCTACAACTATCACATATGTGGAGAAGGCATTGATAAATGAATTTCAACGACCTAGTTCAGAGGATTAATTCATGAATGAGATGATAGAGATAAAAAAAAATCCAGATGAGTTAGTGTGGGAAGTTCATAAGAAGTTTAAAAGACTAAAAGGTAAGTTGAAGTACCCTATTACAAATAAGCAACATAGAAATTTATTTTTTAACTCTTTGTTGGCACATTTGAAGTATCCATTAAGGAAGAAAAAGTTTCAGACTCGGGTTGAGGCCTTGCAAGCAACTTTGGAATTGGAGGAAAATTAGTATAAGCATACAGATCCAACTATGGAAGACTTGAGAGAATATATAAAGAACTTGACATTTTAGTTGAATCAAAATAAGGGAAAAGAAAAGAAGGAAGATGTCTGGTGAAAATTTTTCATAACGAAAGGTGACCATAAAAATGAGTGCTCAACCTTTGCACAATACTTGGGGACATGAATGATTAATCCTTTACCCACAAGATGACCATGGTGTGAGTTATGCAGAACACATGGACATGATCCTTATCATTGTCCCATAATGCATAAGTATCAAACAACTCCCAAGACTACATTTTGTAATTTTTGTAATTCAATTGGAAATGAAGACAAGGATTATAGAACCTTGGAAATAATGAAGGAGAGAACATTAAATACTTATAGGGTACAGGATGAATTAATGACATAAAAATTGCGCAGCAACCATAGTATAATAGCGCACAAAATTTTGGAGCACCACCATAGTATAACAATGCACAATAGTATGTAGTGCCAGTGCAGTACAAAAATGCAAAACTATAGTACAATCATGCACCATAGTATAATACACCCCACAAAGACAATCAAGGTAAAAAAGGAGGATTTAGAGGAGGAGGCCATGGAGGAAGAGGATTTGGAGGAGGTATAGGACTAGTATTTTTTTCACAACTCTCAAAAACTTGGACACTATGCAATATATTTTCCAAAACCACTTGCGACATGTATGTATTGTTGCACAACAGATCATGATATAGAAGACATTCTGACACTTCTGGTAAAGATAGAGGAAAAAAGGATCCAGAACAATCAGAATGTTCAGTGGATTGTTGTGTAAAATAGAGAAGAGGATGGGAAGAAGACCAATATATTTACTAGAGTTGGAGCCAACACAGGAGGATATGAAACAAATAAGGATTAGGACCAACACTAGTGGGTCAGAAAGAATAGAGCACCCCAACAAAATTTTGATGCGTGCAAAGAGAAGGAGATATTTCAGCAGGCTAGACAAGAGACTTTGAAGTAGAATATTGCATCTACCTTAGGTAAAAATCCAGGATATGATGTACCAGTGTATACATGCCTCATATATTTGATCAAACAAGCAGATTTCAAACTTTAGAACAAGTAATCTGAGAAACTTTTTGGGGTCTTGTGTGAAGTTGTTGAATGATAAAAAATATTTACAAGTATTACCAAGTCTGTTAGAGAAGTGCAATTCTGAAGAAGAAATGAAGCCAAAACATAAGAGAGTCAATAAGGTTCGTAAGAAGATAATAAAAAGTAGGGAATTCGGGTTTAATGCAAACATCGGAGATTTCAATATGGGTGATATCATACTAGACTTAGGGTTTGAAGTAAATGTTCTTCCTAAGAAGACATGGGGTGCAATGGGGGAACCTACATTGGGATTTTCACCTATCCAATTGAAGTTTGAAAATCAACATAGAGTTGTACCAATTGGTATATTGAAGGGCATACTAGTATATCTAGATGGTGTGCTCACAATAAAAAACTTTGAGGTGATTGACATATTAGATAACACTTCACCATATCCATCATTGTTGGGACTGGATTAGAATTTTGATAACCAATCTATTATCAACCTAAAGACTAGAAAAATGATCTTTGAATCAGGAGAATATAGAGTTATTGTGCCATTATATCCTCCATAAGGAGGAAGGTATTTTGAGCTTACATTAGGAACATTTACTAAAGAAGACATAAACCAATTGTATAGAACTATTGCACGATAAAAAGATTATGTGAACCCAACAATGGATGGAATGCTGAGTTGGAGAAGAATTAGTTCATGTGACTTAGACTCATACACATAATTAGATAATTGGAAGTAGTGATTGCATGAGTTATCCACTAGAATATATGCAAGGATGATGTGTGCAGTAAGATGGGTTGGTATAGAGGTAAGAGAGACTCCTAGTTTTTATGGTCAGAATAATTTAGAGGAATTTTTAACAAAATTTGAGTTGGAATTTTTTGAAAGTTATATGTTACCAGTTTTGGATATTTCCTTGAGATATACACCTACATGATGGTGTGGAACACATAAATAGAATATCAACAATTGGTATCAATGCAAGAGGTTACTGCGCATTATATTTGGTGTAGAGCAGGAGGACAAATATGTGGAGAAGTATGATGGAATGAGACATCCCATATAACATGTAGAAATATATATAACTCAATGTATATTGGTACCACCAGAGGAGTGGCCACATCATTTTGTTCATACATTGGAAGGAATCCCAAGGAATTGGTACACAGAATTGGAAATGTGTAGAGAAACTGCAAACTAGAAATATTTGCAGCGGAATTTTGTGATTACATTTGCATTTGAGCATGAGAAGAAAATGGTGGATACAAAACTAAAGGTAGTAAGGGACAAGATATTTGAAGAACCATAAGTTGAGATTATAACAACTTATCCGAACAAAAAAAGATAGACAGTAATACAGTTTTTATAATGTTATCATGTCGCAGAAGAAGAAGATCCAATAGAAGATAACCCATGCAATATCAACATCGCAGAAGTAGAAGGAAAATAGTTAGAATCATAGGATTATGATGCACCTTTGAAGATCAAGAAGGTTAATATTGGAAGAGAAGAAAACCCAAAGAATGAAAGCATTGGAAATTATTAAGATAACCAAACAGTAGAAAGAATAATTGAGTTATTTCACGAGTATAATGACCTATTTCTAGTGACCTCCTCAGAGATGAAAGGAGTTACATGAGAACTTGGAGAGATGAAGATACCTTTGAAGATAGATGCTAGACCAATAAGACAAAGACCTTACATGTTTAATCCAGTGTACAAGAAGAAAGTGAAGGCATAAATTGATAAGATATTAGAGGATGTTTCATAAAACTTGTGTAAGAATCTAAATGGATAAACCCTATGGTATTTCAAGATAAGAAACAAGGGGGAATAAGGATATGTGTATATTTGAGAAAATTGAATGATGCCTTCTTTCATGATCTATTTCCTGTCCCATTTAAACATGCATTTTTGGAGAATGTAGGAAGTCAAGAAGCCTATACATTTATTAATGGATTCTTAGGTTATCCCTGGATCATAATTGCACCAGAAGATAGACATAATACTACATTTTCAACATAATGGGGATCATATCAGTATACAGTGATACCATTTTGGTTGAAGAATTCACTTGCAATTTTTTCAAGGGTAGTAATAGATTCCTTTAAGGACTTTATTCATAAGATTTTGGAAGTTTATTTGGATGATTGGACAATGTTTATCTTATTAAAGGATCATGTTGGAGTGTTAATATTTATTTTAGACAGGTGTAGATAGTGTCATATTTCATTGAATATTAAGAAATTCATTTTCAGTGCACCATTTGGGATTTTGTTAGGGCATGTGGTGTGTAAATAGGGTCTACTAGTTGATCCTGCTAAAATTGCTATCATAGTTGACTTACCACCACCTAAGTCAGTACACCAGTTAAAAAGTACACTTCTTCATACATGCTACTACATGAATTTTATAAGGGGACATGCATAGATTATTGTGCCAATGGAGAACTTGTTGAAGAAGAACACAAAATATCAGTGGAATGAAGAATACCAACTTAGTTTGGATATCTTGAAGGATAAAATGGTGATCGTGCCAATTTTGGTATTTCCAGAATGGTCAAAAGAATTTCATGTGAATGTCGATGCATGTGTAATAGTGCTTGGAGAAACATTAACACAATGAGGAGAAGGTAATATAGATCACCCTATAGCATTTACAAGTAGAAATTTATCAGATTCAGAACATAATTACAACACAATAGAAAGAGAAGGGTTAGCCATGGTGTTTGCATTGGAGAAGTTCAAACATTACTTTTTAGGTCAAAAATTTAAGATGTTTACATATCACTCTACTCTTAGATATTTGGTCAATAAACTAGTGTTGGGGGGAAGATTATGCAGATGGTTAATCTTATTTTAGATTTTTTCTTTGAAGTAGTGATGAAGTATGGAAGATTGAATGTAGGGTCAGATCACTTGTCCAGGATAACTAATGGAGAGGAACCAGGTAACTTAGAGGAAAACTTTGTACATGCATAATTGTTTGTAGTACACATTGCTAATGGATATTTTTCTTACATTATTGAATTTTTAAGTATAGGATTTACCCCAAACGAATTTAATGCCACGTAGAAGAAAAATATGGTGGTCGGAGTTGCATACTACCAACCGATTATAGGGCACTTGTACAAACTTGGTGCAAACAACATTTTGAGGAGATATGTAATGGAGTATGAAAGGCATATCATTTTAGCAGAATCCCATGAAGGAATTGATGTAGGACATTATGTAGGGAAATCTATTGCGCATAAGATATTGTGTGAACAATTATGGTGGCTAGTAGTTAACAAAGATGCAGAGTATTTCCATAATTGTGATGTCTGTTAGAGATTTGGAAAGCCATCTAGGAGGGATGAGATGGAATTAAGACCGCAAGTAACTTTGAAGTTGTTTGAAAAATGGGAAGTATATTTTATAGGACCAATTAATCCACCAACCAAAATGTATGGAGCCAGGTATATCATTACAATGATAGAATATTTGACTAGATGGGATGAAGCAACACTAGTAAAGGATTTTAGTGTACTTCTTATTTGAGAAAGAAGTCTCAAGGTTTGGATGCCCCAGAGTTCTGATGAGTGATCAAGGGACACATTTAATCAATAGCACTATTGAAGCTATGACTGAATAATTTGAGATACATCATCATAAGAGCACTCCTTACCATCCTCAAGCTAATGGAATAGTAGAAGCATTTAACAAGATATTTGAGAATGCCTTGACGAAGATGTGGAACGTGAACAGGGATGATTGGGACTTGAAGATAACAACATTGTTATGGTCTTATAGAACTACATGGAAAAAGCTAAAAGGGTAGATACCTTTCATATTGGTGTATGGACAAGAAGCAGTAGTTCCTCTAGAGTATCTGATACCTAGTCTGCACATTGCAACAATTACAAACATGACAAAAAGAGGTGCAACTCAAGAAATATCGGCACAACTCATGGAATTAGAAGACAAAAAAATTGTAGTTGGTTTCCATCAAGAGGTACAGAAAGAAAAGGACAAGGCTTGGCATGAAAAACATATTAAGAAAAAGATCTTTAAGGAAGGAGATATGGTTCTCCTATATGAAAATAAATATTTGCAACACCTAGGAAAGTTCAGGACGCATTGGCTAGGACCTTTTGAGATCAAGTCTGTCAGAGATGGAGGTGTTGTGTAGATGCAAAATTTAGAAGGCAAGGAAATGGAAGGATTAGTGAATGGTAGTCAACTAAAAATGTATAGGGATAATCGACCTACCAACCCTCAGTAGTTCCCATGCATAAAGTATACATGTACATGTTGTATATAATAGGAATAAAAAAGGAATAAAAAGAAATAAAAAATTAGAAAAAGAAGAAAAATAAAAGAAGATGTAACACCCTGGGTTTTGAGGCCCATATTGAATAATGTATATGTCAATTGTTGACAGGCCAGAGTGCCTAAACAATTAAAGGAGGCCAGTGTTCCTAAGAAATGTAATATTTTGATTATTATTAATAATAAATGCATTGTTGGCATCTAGACAGACAAGGAATAGAGTTATAGGGGTCTATGATTCCACAAGAGAGGGGACTTGAGGGGTTAAGTGTTTATTTAATTTTTTAATTACCAATTTTGTGTAATGGGGAGAATCAATTATGTGATAATATTGGGGGATAGCCATGAGGTTCTTGATTCCCAATAATTACATAAACACATCCCTGGTCTATTTGGGGGGTTCGTTCTCTCTCTCACTCTCATTCTCGTTATTATTTCTTTGTTGGTCGCTTCACTCATTTTTTCACTCAGTCACTGACTCATTTATTTGTTCCCTCACTTTCTCACTATTCACCCCTCTCGTCGATATTGCACTCCATTCATTCCCTCATTCATTCCTGTTTCCTCATGTGTTTCTTGGCTTGGGAAAGTAATATGAATTATTGAAGTGCAACCATGGTATTGTTGGTTGTACAGATTGATGGTATTATCCAAACATGAATCGATGCCTGTTGTATGAGATGCTTTGGCATGTGTCCAACTTTGCTCAAAACTAAGAGTCTTGAGAGTCCCAGCATGGAGATTCTGGACCAGTTGCACTGGAGCCCTAGAAGGAGAAGTATAGATTGATGGACTACATGGAAGAGAAGGGAGAGGGTCCATTCTCTTGGGTGGTGTAGGCTGGGCAGAAGAGAGATGGGTACTTGGATTGTTGTGAGTACTGGGAAGCCTATGAGATCTTGAGTGCTAACTAGTTTGGGAAGTCGAATAACACTCTAGAACCAAACTTGTGGATTTATATCCCTGGCTCGAGGGTGGCATTGTTGTTGAGACTTGGAACAATAATTTCTATGGTTGAGTGGAACGTCCATGGTCTAAAACTAGTCGGTGGTTTCTTATATTAAAGATAAGTGCTCTATGTTATAGTATTATTTTTCTGTGTATAATTTATTCCACTCCGTATTTATTTATCGTTGAATTCAATATTTGAGTATGCATGCTTGTTGGTTATGGTTGTGCATGTCGTATGCTTCATTTCTTTTATGTGTAGCATCAATATTGATCAATGCATGTGAATATTTTATGCATCCTTGTTATTTAAAGTTAGGACACGGGTCAAATTAATCTAGAGGAGGGACTGGAAGTTAGCGTGCCTGACCTATGGGTGGTTGGGTACGTTACAAATTGGTATCATAGCTACAAGTTGAAATGTTGGGCCCGAATGGTTTGGATCCATTAGACACGATCTTATGGTTGATACCAACTTAGGACCTTGAAGTCATGAAGATCAGGAGGATTGGCGTTGTAGAGTCCATGCATAAGATATAATGTTTGATATCCTTAGTAAGGGATTGAAGGATTGTGACCATCCCTTTTGAATTTGGGAATGATCGCCACCGTCGGGTCAAGAGAGATCTGGACCATTGGATTGGGGCGCAATTGAATAAGGGTCATCCAATGGAGGTGAATAGGAGGTTGGGGTAACAATTAAGTCCCAGTCATTGTATCTTATGGATCAATCATTAGCCTTCGATCAAAGCCAATAAGAGAAGGAAGGACTTCAGAATTTTTCCACTTTGACGATCTTGATAAGAAGTCTAGGCTTGATTTGTTGAAGGCTGGAGTCCTGAAGCCTTGTTATCCATCTGATGTGATGGGAGGTGCAGAGGGATCCCCTTCGTAGATTATTGGTGTACAAATATGTTCAATATATATCTTACACTCATTTAAATGTCAATTCATGATTCATAATCAATAGAGTTGATGCACTATATGTGCCGATAATAGATAGATTCCTATGTCTGATGAGTATAGCTCAATCAAGAAACATAACACTCTATTTTCACACTTCAAACATAACACTCTTCACACAATTCAAAATTTAGAAAGAAAAACTCATAACAAGCATATGATCTAAATTTCTTTCTTAGGTGATGGACCTGTTCATTTATAGCTCATGAAAGGAAAATATGAACTTTGATTCTATCTCCTAGAGAAACTAAAATAACAACAATTAACATGCAACATATTCTCAAAAGAAAGCATCAATCAATTCTAGAAGAAATAGCAGGTAGAGGAAGACACTCCATTGTAGGTGCATGCAGGGTGAGAGATGGAGATCTAATCTCATTTCATGTAACAACTTAATTCAATAATAACTTGCAAGCAATCCATATCTAATTCCTCACACTCAATCAAATCTTGCAGCCATGAAAAATAATTGTCTAGCTTATATACTAGGAGCATAAACTATTTACTAGTTCATGTAATACAAGAGATGAAATTATCGAATGGCTCCTTGGCTAACACATGTTACAACTCTCAACAAATTCTGAAAATTAACTCAGATTCATGAATGTAAATAATCACACTTCAAAGATTGTTAAACCTATCCTATCATGCATATTTCTGACAACAAGCTAAATAAAATTCCTAAAACTATGGTGCACCAGATTTTTTATACTAGTAATAACACACTAAACACTACTCACACTTCGCCACTTACATTCAGAATATTTTTAATTCAAATAAGAAATCAAGCTAACAACAAGCGTTACATAGATACAAGACTAAAACAAACATGTACAAGAATAAAAACTAAGCTATATTTTACAACAAGCTTACCATGTTAGAACGGTGGGCCCTTATCAATTCCAATATGGAAGCTAGAAAAACTCACAGGATAGTAGGTTCTAAAAATGCACATGATCAACAACTGTAATTCATATTACTTTCCAAGAAAGAGACTTATAGAAAATATATGTTCACAAGCCAATACATCAGCATAACAATATGGAATTCCCCTCCTTTAAGAACCAGTGTTATAGCATAACAATTTCTCCCTCTCAGTACTCCTTCCTTCATATTTATACAAGAAAATTCAATGGGGATAGATCAGAACAAATCCCCCAACTCAGAGTTCGTTCAAACTGTTTATGCACAAAATCTGGGTTTTTCACCAAATATTACAAATTCGAGTTAAGGATCCTTTGATATATGTCTATATTTTATGAATAATGAGAACATATTTCTGGGTTTTGTATTTGGATATTTTTTCTAAAACCCCATTGGATGGTTTCATAATCGATTATTCCATATGCATGAACATCCAGGTGCAATATGATAGTTTAGAAATATTTAATGATTTTAGGCTGAATCGTTCCCCCTGAGTTGGAGGTCCACACGTGCGATATATGAAGATTTTGGATCATGTGTCAGCATTAAAACACATGTATGGACAAAACCCATGTCCCTAAATTTGGATATTCATCGTCATATGCCCGAAAATCGAAGAGAAAATTCAGTACCAAAATGTTGGTACCAGAATCTTGTAGGTAGTTGTTTAGTACCAGAATGCACACAGGTTGGTACCGGAATAGGCTGGTACTGGATTGCATGATGAATTGTAGTACCAGAATGCTGAGATACCAGAATAAGATGCTTATGAGTCAAATTATTAGGATTATACAAGATAGAACACCTTAATCAAATTAATTCAAGAAAGTTAAACAAAACATGCTTTAAATCATCAATTACCTATTGTGAACATGAACTAGGTCATTAGGTATGTGTTTGGGAGTAAATGTCAAGCATGGGCTTATAAAATAGGAAAAAAGGCTTGGATACAAGGTAAGATAGGGCATTATACATGTCAAAATAGAGACTCAACATTCCCCCATGCTTAAGTCATTGCATGTCCTCATGCAACAATGATCTTCAAAATTTCAAAATTGATGATACTCCTCAGTCGATCAAGCTTTCCCTGAAGTTCCACCTTTCTTCAGCTCCTTAAGTTCCTGTTATACATATAAACTTCCTGGCCTATGCTTCACATTCTTACCCATGGAAAAGTAGTTATGATGAAAAAGGGGAGTCATGAGTAATATATTATATCTACTAGTGATTTGACATTAAGTCTTATCCAATCTATTTTCAATCATAGTTAAGAGAATGGCCTGGATATGAATCTAATATGATTATAGGATAATGGCCAAGAGTTTTCAAAATGAATTTGACTAATAGCCCCCCCCCCCCTCGCTGGCTAGATTACCTTTAAAACAAAAGTTCTATAGGCATAGTTTAGATATCATTTGAAGAGAAGAACACATAAAGGAATACATCCCAAGATGATTAACTCGTTTCTGATCCAAGTTTTTAGAAATGAAGATCTTCTTGCTTAGGTAAGGTGAATTACACATACTGAGGGTCCCACTTCTCATTCAACCCTATTTGTTTTAAAGATATAACTCTAAAGTAGATACTTGAAGGTTCTTAAGAACATCGTCCGAGAGATATAAAGGTCATATCCTAGCCTTGATTTGATAGTGATTGCTTCAGAATGAGACCTAAGGTTTTTTGTTCAATTTAAGTGTGCCACTTTATGTTTTTCAACTCCCTTTACCCGACATAGCCCCACTGCTAGCAGGCATGTTCAGTACCCCGACGGGTTTACTGTAGTACCATACAACCATGGCCCCACTACTAGCAGGCTTGTTCGATACCCCAGTGGGTTTACCTATACTTCCTGATACTTCCTTTTTATTATATTACTCAAAAGATTTAGAATAATGTATATTGTTCATTGACAGTTTTAGAGTATAAGGAAGGCAGGTGGTACGAGAGTGTTTTAGAGTTATTAGGCACATAATTAATTGTTTGTAATTATCCCAAGGGTGACATCATTCACATTCGACTTAAATATCAGTTATTCAATGTATAATGGAACATCTCAGATAATGACTAAGAGTTTCCTCTAGTTAATCCTATTAGGGTTCTCATGAAAGTTCATTGCGGTTTTGCAAGGGTGGTCCACCACATGAGGTTTTCATCAATACCTCCCAAGAGAAACTTGTAAAGATAAACTTGGATAAAAACTTTTTTAAATCAACTAGGTTATTATTTAACATAATGGTGTTACCACTTTTCAATGGATATTTCAATTAACAATCGCTTCTTCAAAATGATGAGGTAATAAGACAAGTGCACACATTATCATATAGAGCTAAATGTGGAAATATCTTCTTAAAGGGTAGCAAGGATGATTCATTTAGGGTTGAGTGTAGAAATGTAGGAGGAGGATGCACATGAGAGTAAAAAAAATTCAACACAAGACTTAAATGATCCTTGATAAGAAGAACATGAAAAGATTATCCCATACCTCCAATTACCTGAAGTGAAAATGATGTTAAGCACATGACAAAGATCATATCACCTGGCATTAGGATCAGATGAGTAATGGAGCATGTTTATGGAATTAGAATTTATAGGATTCTCTTTGTGGATGGCATGCTCAGGTCATAACTCAATGGTTTCTTCAGGAGCACTGTCTAATTGTTCCCCTAGCCAAGAGTATTTCTTTTGTATTTTAGCATTCGAAATCAAGAGAGAACTTAATTTTTGAGATTGGGTGGCTTTGTTCTTTCTAGATGTAGCAGGCTTCCCTACAAAAAACTTTCCTTTCTCTAGTCCCTCAATAGGCTGGGATGAGTTGGGTGTAATAGTGACTTCCTTCTTTATCCCTTGATGCCTTTCTCCTATCTTTCTTTATCTTTTTTTCTTGATCCCTCACTGTGTATTCTTTCTTTCTATTGCTCTATAGATTTATACATTCCTTCCTCACCAAAATTATGTTGGAGTAGTTTCTTCCAACTACCACCGTGTGTCCTTAAGGCATGGACAACCAAATTTTTTATCAAGCCATGGTGATGAAGGCTAGTTTTAGGTTTCTTGTAAGATGATTTCACTCCTCTCACCATCCCATTTAAAATTATCTATCAATTTGTGGCCCTCCTTCATGATGGCCTTTAAACTTTTCCAAAAATGCCACCCAATCGACCTGCTCAGCTTTTTCCTTGCAAGCTTGATATTCTTTTGTTTTCCTGTATAATTGAAATATGGGCTCATGCCTGTCGACCCCCATGATAATTTAAAATGATTCCTTAGGGAATATGAGGCATGAATAGAGGAACGAGCGTTGAGTACCATATCGACACAGACTGATCTAAAAATGAAGAAGACTTGAAATCTTGAAATTATTTTGCAAGTAAATGTTATGTGTTAAAAGAAAATGGGTCAACTTTGCAACACATTAATTAAAGGATTACTCATGCAAGATACAAATAGACAACAGCATAATCAATGAACATAAGCACATAAACATAACAATTGATAAAGGAGTTCACCCCTTTCTTGGGCTACATCTCCTGGTCCAGCTTCCAATGGATCATTATTATTAATTGCTCAAAGTTCTCAAAAACATGCCTTAAAATGCTCAAAATGACCAACCGACTGCTCCAATGGATTCAGAGCATCCAAAAACCCCTAGCTGGGATTTTTCGGCACCTCAATCGGTCAAAAAACGAAGAAGTTAGGCCTCCTGGAAGTTCCCCCTTCAAGCTTGTTGTCTCTGCATCTACAAAACGCACCCTTGTTACATGAACCTGTCACACACACAATTTAAAGCATGAAAACCCAGCACCAAGTGCAACTGCGCCAATGGTGCGAACTATGGGACAATTATGGGTGCGCCAACCCCTAAACGCCTAGCACCTGGGCACATTAGTCTTCCATACGTCTGGTGCAAAGGGCTAAGTTCATAGGCAATAATACCATGACACATGGCGGGTCGTTTGAACCATTCAAACCACAATTTGAAAATGTGCCAACCATTGTACTAAGTCATATGGTAATGCAATCGTGACCGGGGGCTATGTTTAAAACCCCACGTGCCAACCATTGGGTGATATAGTATATGGCATGGTCATATACAAAAAAAACGACCATGGGTTGGGGCTTGACCACGGGTCGGGGCTTGACCGCGGGCCGGGGCTAAGCCCCGGCCCGACCCCCCGCCAACTGTCACATAATTTAAATTCAAATATATATGGACTCGTATACATATCAAGTCATAACCGGTGGTCCGTTGGTCGGACGGTCTTTGTGAAGGTGCTATGCGGTGGGGAGGTCCGGGGGTCGAACCCCACAGACTCCAATATATTTTGACAAATAAAACAACAGCAAATACTGGGGTGCCACGTGGCATCCCATGACTGGGCCACATGGCACCCAATCACTTGACCAAACAATGCCACGTGTTTCCTCCCAATTTGACCAATTGTCAGCCAATAATTGATTTCCACGTCACCTCTGCCATGTCAGCATATGGTCGTACGACCCTGCCACGTCAGCCTGTATGAACTATACAGTCAGCGTCCTCTTTTTGCCTGTTTGACATTCCAAACATATTGCAATATCTCTCGCTCCCGACGTCCGTTTGAGATGAAATGAGTTGCAATGGGTTCGCAACAATGAGGCCTACAATCTCGTCCTGTTTAAAGATATTTCGAGCACTTTGAATTTTTGAGCAAAATTTGATCCCCTGATCACACCTCCCCATTGGGAAGATTTTGGACCTCCAAAAAACTATTTTTAGTCTATGTGAAGATGAGGGTATAGTTCCCTCACCCTTCCAACCTCAATCCACTTGGCCTTACTTGGATTCATCCCTTTAAGACCAACTCAAAGATACTCCACATTTCCTTGTTTTGAGGTTCGCATTCTCCTGTCAAGGATGGTGTCTTCATGCAGTTCTGTAAGATACTCTGGGGGAAAATCATCTATAGAAGGAATCTGAACATGCTCTCCTTGATCATCGATTAATAGAGGCTCATACAATTTCAAATTCTCAACATTAACAACTGCATACATCTGCATATAAGGAGGAAAATCTAAATGAAAAGCATTGTTACCAATCTTGTCGACAATCTTGAAAGGACCATATCGAATCGGTTTCAAATTTTTACCTTCTCCTTTAAGCCTCTCCTTGTTGATGTAAATCCAAACTTCATCTCCAATTTGGAAACTGTGATCAACACGATGCTTGTCATGTCTCATCTTGTACTTGACCTGACTCTTTTCCAACTACTCTTGCACCACTTGATGTATCAACTGAATTTGTTCAATTAACTTTTCTGTCCTATCAATGTCATATTGACCATCGGAAACAATATCTTTCCCAAAGATAAAATCTAAAGGAGACTTGGGAAAATAGCTAAAACATGCTTCAAATGGAGACGTTTGAGTCAAAGAGTGCTTAGCTCGATTGTACGCATGCTGAATGTAGTGTAAATGCTCATCCCAAAGTTTAGGACGCTTGCTGCAATAAGCACAAAGAAGATGTACCACTGTTCGATTTACCACCTCTGTCTAACCATCTAGTTACAGATGAAAATTTGTGCTCTTTTTAAGTTTGGTGTCCATGAGTGCCCATAAACTCGACCAAAAACTTCCAACAAATCGAGAATCCCGATCAGAAATAACGAACTTAGGCAATCCAAAATGCACCCAAACATTTTGGAAGAACAACTATGCCATTTGTTCTGCTGTAACCTGCTTAGTACAATGCATCAAAATACACATTTTGCTAAATCAATCAACCACAACATAAAGATAATCATGACTTCATCTCAACATAGGTAAACCACCTACAAAATCCATGGAAATACTTTCCCAAGGTCAAGAAGGAACTGGAAGTGGAGTATACAAACCCAACTTTCGATTGCTAGGTTTACTTGTGGCACACAATGAACATCCTCGAACATATCTTGAAACACTTTCATTCATTTTAGGCCAGTAGCAATATCTTTGCAAATTAGCCACTGTCTTGCCTACACAAAAATGACCAGCAATAAGAGAAGAATACGCTTCTCTTATGATGTTGATTCTTCCCCCCTGTGGAATACACAACTTGCCAAGATGATATAAGAGATTATTATGCACATGATAATCCAATTCTTCAACATGGTTAGAGTGGCACAAAGTTCCATACACTTCTTTGAAATCAATATCTAAAGCATATTGCTCCACATAACTTTCATCCATTATAGGACTATGCTTAAGAATAACTGAAGCACTAATAATAGGCCTTGAAAGAATATCAACGACTTTGTTAAAAATGCTCTTCTTATACCTGATGACCAAATGAAACTGTTGAAGAAAACCCATCCATCTGAAGTGCCTAGCTTGTTGTAGCTTTGTTTTTTATTGTAAATATTGCAGTGGTTGATGATCGGTGTGAATAATGGTTTCTTTCCCCAATAAATAATGTTTCCATTTTTTAACACTTTGAACCAATGCATACAATTCCTTATCATACGTAGGATAATTAATCACGGCACCATTAAACGTCTCATAATGAAAACAAATGGGCTTACCATACTGTAGCAAAACTGCTCCCATTGCATAATTACTTGCATCTGTCTGGATTTCAAAAGGTTGTCTTAAATTTGGAAGTGCAAG
>ML777749.1:2194066-2219730 GCA_009831015.1 Picea engelmannii
GTGTCTCCCTCGACAATCCGGATCTGATGATATCCGCTTCTCAAATCTAACTTAGTGAAATATTTGGCATCTTTTAATTGATCAAGCAAATCATCAATTCTAGGAAGAGGATAACGATTCTTAACTGTAATTTTGTTCAAAGCACTAAAATCAACACACATACACCACATACCATCTTTCTTTGTAACTAACACAATTGGAGATCCACATGGCGATGAACTTGGTACAATGACCCCTTTGTCTAGCAACTCCTGAATTTTTTTTTTAATCTCAGCATTTTCCATAACTGACATTCTATACATACCAATGTTTGGAAGAGGACAATCTTGTTGCATCTGAATTTCATGTTGAATCCCTCTTTTCGGAGGTAATCCCTTAGGTTATTTAAACATTTCATCATACTGATTAACAACTTCAAATAAATCAAATTTTAGCACAACCTTGAAATGCTTCGTTTTCAACATCATCTTTAGGTTTGATCATTAAGAGAACAAAATTCTTACTAGCATTAACTAATCTCTTCATTTGTCCCGCATTTATAAGTGATCAATTCATCTTCTTTGTGTGGGCTCTAACAATGTACTCAACCCCATCTTTAAACAAATGATACTTATTCTCATGACGATGAAAAATAGCTTTCCTATCGTACAAATACGGGCTTCCCAACAAAATACCAAAGATATCCAATGGAATAACATCAATCTCTACCTCATCAACGAAATTTACAGTGATAGCAAACCTAAGTTTACACCTTCTTGTTACTTGTAACTTAGCATTATCACATATCCAACCAAGAGGGTATGGCTTAGGATGTGGAATTGTTTCCAACTTAAGTTTCTTAACAATTTCTTCAGAAATAAGGTTTGCTTGAGATCCAGTATCAAATAGAGTATCTATCTTAGTATGCTTTGAAACAACCCTTATGTGAAAAATTTCAATTCTCGCTTTTTCTTGTTAAGTTACATTTACATTATTGTTACTTGAAGAACTAGTACTTGCAATAGAACCATTACCTTGATAACCCATGGCTGTGATTTTCATTTCATGACCTGGATCCGAACCTAAATCATGTTGAACAGTTGCAGCAGTCTTTGACTTCCCTTTGTTGTTGTTGCCAAACTTCTTGGGTCTTCTTTCAGGATGAATTTTACAACAATGGTCTTCATCATGGCCATCTTTTTAACAATGTTTACATGTGAATTTTTCTCCATCTTTCTTAACAACAAAATTCTTTCTGCCATTACCCTTGAACTTCTTCTTTCCCTTGTCTCCATGGCTGAACGTCTTCTTGTTGCCCTCATGAGTGTCGTTCCTTCCTCTTGCTTCCAAATGAGTAGCATGTACACAAACTTCATCTAGATTTGAAGGATTAAACATGAGTATAGTATGTCTCAAATAACTATGTAAAGCTCCAATATATTTGAGCAAAGTTTCTTGAGAAGAAAAAACTACTCCCAAAACCAAAGCTCTTCTCCTAAATTCCTGAGTAAATCTTTGCACACTCTGTCCTTTAGCTTGTCTAAAATTTTGCCATTCCATAGTTTCCTTTTGTTTATATGCCAATGGATAAAATTGTTTTTTAATTGAAACAATGAAATCATTCCAAGAAATCAAAATTTTACCATGTTTTTTCATATCCTCCTAAGTCTTGGATTTCCACCAAATAAGTGTTGCACTATCCAATCTTAATGAAGCAAGCTGAATTTTGGTTTCATCATATTGAATTTTTTGTATTCTACAATATACCTCAATTTGACGTATCCAATTATCTAACTTCTCAACATTAACTTCTCCATTGTATATTGGCAATTCAAATTTTATATCAAGCTTTAATGAAGGAATTTACGAAGGAGTTTTACCATGTCCCCTTGGAGAATTCAGAAGAGGTCTTGAACTGGTATAAGAAGAAGAAGAATATGGAGGAGAGGGTGGTGGAGAAGCACCATTCCCTCCATTTCTATTTAGAGTTTTGTCACCACTGCTTCCCTTATGCCTTGAAGGGTTGGAGCCTTCACCTTGCGAAAATATGTTCCTTTCCATCAAGATCTTCATCATCTCTCTCATGTCCATGAAATCCTTTCTGAGATCTTCATCTTCTGCAGGAACACATTCATGACTTTCTTCATGAGCCATACTTGGTGAATGCCTCCCAGAAACTTGCGGTGATGATATATGCTTCCTCCTTTTCGGATGAGAACTTGGCTCCACAAGTTGACCTTCTCCTCTTGTGAGTTTCAACCTTGTGAGCATCAGAAACAAAACACTTGCAAACAATCAAGTCTTCAAAAACCAATGCTCTGATACCAACTTGATCTAAAAATGAAGAAGACTTGAAATCTTGAAATTATTTTGCAAGTAAATGTTATGTGTTAAAAGCAAATGGATCAACTTTGCAACACAGTAATTAAAGGATTACTCATGCAAGATACAAATAGACAGTAGCATAATCAATGAACATAAGCACATAAACACAACAATTGATAAAGGAGTTCACCCCTCTCTTGGGCTACATCTTCTGGTCCAGCTTCCAATGGATCATTATTATTAATTGCTCAAAGTTCTAAAAAGCATGCCTTACAATTCTCAAACTGACCAACCGACTACTCCAATGGCTTCAGAGTGTCCAAAAACCCCTAGCTAGGATTTTTCAGCACCTTAATCGGTCGAAAAATGAAGAAGTTAGGCCTCCTGGAAGTTCCCCCTTCAAACTTGCTATCTCTGCATCTACAAAATGCACCCTTGTTACATGAACCTGACACACGCAATTTAAAGCGTGAACACCCAACACCGGGCGCAACCGCACCAACGATGCTAACTGTAGGACAGTTATGGGTGCACCAGCCCCTAACCGCCTAGCACCTGGGCACATTAGTCTTCCATACATCTGGCACAAAGGGATAAGTTCATAGGAAATAATACCATGACACATGGTGGGTCGTTTGAACCGTTCAAGCCACAATTTGAAAATGCACCAACCATTGTACTAAGTCATATGGTAATGCAATCGTGACGAGGGCCTATGTTTAAAACCCTGTGCGCCAACCGTTGGGTGATACAGTATATGGCATGGTCATATACAAAACAAACGACCATGGGCCGGGGCTTGACCGCGGGCCGGGGCTAAGCCCCGGCCCGACCCCCCGCCAACTGTCACATAATTTAAATTCAAATATATATGGACTCCTATACATATCAAGTCATAACCGGTGGTCCGTTGGTCGGATGGTCTTTATGAAGGTGCTATCTGGTGGGGAGGTCTGGGGGTCGAACCCCACAGACTCTAATATATTTTGACAAATAAAACAACAACAAATACCAGGGTGCCACGTGGCAGCCCATGACTGGGCCACGTGGAACCCGATCACTTGACCAAACAATGCCACGTGTCGCCTCCCAATTTGACCAATTGTCAGCCAATAAATGATTTCCACATCATGTCTTCCATGTCAGCGTATGGTCATACGACCCTGACGTGTCAGCCTGTATGGACTGTACAGTTAACGTCCTGTTTTTGCCTATTTGACATTCCAAATAGATTGCAATATCTCTCACTCCTGACGTCCATTTGAGACGAAACAAGTTGTGTTGGGTTCGCAACAACGAGGCCTATGCTCTCGTATGGTTTGAAGTGATTCTGAGCACTTTGAATTTTTGAGCAAAATTTGATCCCCTGATCACAGACCGAGATGAAGTACCAGATCAATGTAGATCATGATAAAGTACCAGAAGGGGATAAATATGAAAAAGACAGAAAGGCATGGGATGAAAGTGTGACTGCAGGTAGTGTGACAGTAAAATGGTAAATAATGCTCATTTGGATGGCAGAGCCATCTAGAGGAGTGTTTATAAATGGATATTTGGTTTACAACAATCACATCTATGGTAATGATGACACAGTAAGACAGGTTGAACCCATTAATGATTTACAAACTCATAGGAGATTTGGCATTAGACCATATTCAAGGGATGTGGCTCGAGTCATGCATATGGCACGATAGTGAATCATGGGATTATGATGTTTCTTTACAAAATAGATAGAAATGCATGATTTTGATCTCGTGAGAGATACAATGACCTCATACTCTTAACATTTCAAGAAATAAGGACGTTTTATTTATACAGAAATGTAGACAAGGATTTTACAGAAGCTCGTGGTAGGGGGTGTATCATGATTTGAAAGTAACCATATGTTTAATGCATAATCAGTCTAATTTCTTTAATAAAATGAAAAAATGTTGAATCTATATATGCTAGTACTAAAATCGAGCAACAACTTGAAAATATGATTAGAACTACCAGTCACCTTATTACCAGTACTGTATCACCTGGTGGTAGTTCTTCTGAAACTTTCGTAGGCTTCACCTTGTAGAAGTAGCTGGTGTTTTCTGGTGTTCTAGAAGAGGACCTGTGATTTGATTCAACTGAAAAACCATGTACATGGAACAAATACCAACACTAGATGTAGGAACTCTGGGTTTGCATCAAAATAATGCAAAATAATTTGGTGAATGGGCTCCAAGATCTATGAGAAGAGGGTATTCTGTAACTAGATGACCATATGTTAAGATTTAGAATCCTCCTCTTTTGGAACCAGGCTGATCACTGCTCTTGTTGGCACTTCCTTTTTATTACAAAAATAATAATCCTAACTACTACAATCTCAGCAACCACTCCCCCATGCTTGAGGTTTTGCATGGCCTCATGCAAATAATGTGAGATGCTAAAAAATGGATGCTCAGAGGGTTTCCAACATCTGCTAAAAACAAACCAATAGCACTAATTAAAACTAGATTCTTATTCATACTTACAAACATAAAATTTAGGGAAAATGTCAAAAGTTGAATTATTAGCTATGAACAAAATAGTTTGGAATTAGCATTTAGTTTCAACTTCTATTAAAAAGATCACTGAATTGATCATCCTTGTGAAATAGTGGTCTTAAAATAGATAGGTAATGATAAAGAACGACTGCATCATTTTTAACAGCTTAAGGAAAAAGAAGAAATTTCAAGAAATATGTCATGAAGAACTCCCTTAAATGTTATCTTCAGTTGACAAGGATGCCTTCTCTTCTTTTGAAACCCTTCCAGTATTATGTCTGCATTTGGAGGATGAAGAGATTCCCTTCTCATAAGATTCCAAACAAAATTATCATAAATTTTAGAAAGAAATCTACTATAGGAATGAAAGATCTTAAACTGACTTCCTATTAGCTTTTGACATTCCCATTTATGAACAGTATGAAAGATAGGCTGCATTGCAACATTTATTTATTTATCTACTATTCTATTCTAATTGAACAAAAGGAAATGTCCTTCAAGTATATCCATGTGCGCAACAGGGTTAGAAATATATCCATACTTGGGTTTAAAATATAAACTTTAATGCATACCAGAGTATGAAGGGCCATCTTCTTTGATGATGAGATCAAGCAATAATGAAAAATAAAAGAGTGGTGTGACCTTATAACTAATTGAAACCATATCTCAATAGGATCATTATATTCTTGTTTCTCTTCTTTGTTTTGGTCACACATCATGTCTTCCTTTTCCATGCCACACATAGTATCTTCTTCCAGATGATTGGTTTCTGAGGTACATGCATGATCTACTGAGAGGCATGCTAAGAAATCCTCAATCTCAGGTTCCAATGGTTGCTCTCCATTGCATTCTATCCATGATTCTTGAGTCTTCTCAACAAATTGACAATAGGAATCTGAAGGGACTTCTAAATCTTATTGTGGAGAGACAACTAAATTCTTGAATGTTGTCAAGATATTCTCTTCCTGAGAGGTGGATATCCCAGCTGCTGCTAGAATGTGAGAAAGTTCTTAGAGGGACATTCTTCAAGATCTTGATCATCCTTGAATTACTCTAGTTGGTTGATGATCTCTGTCTCGCAACACAACTTTAGTACTCAGGGGTTCTTACAGCACCCCAAAAATGATTTATCATTAAAGAAATGAATTTTAAAACTATTTTCAAAAATATAACACACCAAACTTGAACTCCTTGCGTTACTAGGACCCTGTTGTCACCAGGTTATCTGTTCGCACAAGTTAGATCATCATAAATAAAAATAAATTTTCATAAATAAAAACATACTTTCATTAAAAGAAAAACACTTCTTCATTAAAGGAAGAGGAGAACCTAACTTTGGAGAAACCCCACTAAAGTGGACGCGTGGACTCTTCCCGCACGTCTTATCGTCTTCTCTCCACCCTTAGCTCATCCATAAAACCAATCCAAAATCTAATTCAAAGACTACCTATTACCGTTTACAACTCCTTGGCAATGGTGCCGAAATGTTGGTGTACAAATATGTTCAATATATATCTTACACTCATTTAAATGTCAATCCGGGATTCGTAATCAATAGAGTTGATGCACTATATGTGCCGATAATAGATAGATTCCTATGTTTGATGAGTATAGCTCAATCAAGAAACATAACACTCTGTTTTCACACTTCAAAGATAACACTCTTCACACAATTCAAAATTTAGAAAGACAAACTCATAACAAGCGCATGATCTAAATTTCTTTCTTAGGTGATGGACCTATTCATTTATAGCTCATGAAAGGAAAATATGAACTTTGATTCTATCTCCTAGAGCAACTAAAATAACAACAATTACCATGCAACATATTCTCAAAAGAAAGCATCAATCAATTCTAGAAGAAATAACAGGTAGAGGAAGACACTCCATTGTAGGTGCATGCAGGGTGAGAGATGGAGATCTAATCTCATTTCCTATAACAACTTAATTCAATAATAACTTGCAAGCAATCCATATCTAATTCCTCGCACTCAATTAAATCTTCCATCCTTGAAAAAGAATTGCCTAGCTTATATACCAGGAGCATAATCCATTTACTGGTTCATGTAATACAAGAGATGAAATTATCCAATGGCTCCTTGGCTAACACATGTTACAACTCTCAACAAATTCTGAAAATTAACTCAGATTCATGAATGTAAATAATCACACTTCAAAGATTGTTAAACCTATCCTATCATGCATATTTTTGACAACAAGCTAAATAAAATTCCTAAAACTATGGTGCACCAGATTTGTTATACTAGCAATAACACACTGAACACTACTCACACTTCACCACTTACATTCAAAACATTTCTAATTCAGATAAGAAATCAAGCTAACAACAAGCATTACATATATACAAGACTAAAACAAACATGTACAAGAATAAAAACTAAGCTATATTTTACAGCAAGTTTACCACGTTAGAATGGTGGGCCCTTACCCATTCCAACATGGAAGCTGGAAAAACTCACAGGATAGTAGGTTCCAAAAATGCACAAGATTAGCAACTGTAATTCATATTACTTTCCAACAAAGAGACTAATAGAAAATATATGTTCACAAGCCAATACATTAGCATAACAATATGGAATTCCCCTCCTTTAAGAACCAGTATTATAGCATAACAATTTCTCCCTCTCAGTACTCCTTCCTTCATATTTATACAAGGAAATTCAATGGGCATAGATCAAAACAAATCCCCCAACTCAAAATTCGTTCAAACTGTTTATGCACAAAATCTGGGGTTTTCACCAAATATTACAAATTCGAGTTAAGGATCCTTTGATATATGTCTATCTGTTATGAATCATGATAAACTATTTCTGTGTTTTGTAGCTGGATATTTTTTCTAAAAACCCATTGGATGGTTTCATAATATATTCTTCCATCTGCACAAAAATCAAGGCACAATATGACAGTTTAGAAATATTTAATGATTTTAGGATGAATCATTCCCCCTGAGATGGAGGTCCACATGTGCAATATATGAAGATTATGGCTCACAACTCGGCATGAAAACACATGTCTAGACAAAACCCATGTCCCTAAATTTGGATATCCATCATCATGTTCCTGGAAATCGAGGAGAAAATTCAGTACCAGAATGCTAGTACTGGAATCCTGTAGGTATCTATTTAGTACCAGAATACACACAGGCTGGTACCAGATTGCACGATGACTTGTAGTACTAAAATACTGAGATACCAGAATAAGCTGCTCATGAGTCAAACTATTAGGATTATACAAGATAGAACACTTTAATCAAATTAATTCAACAAAGTTAAACAAAACATTCTTTAAATCATCAATTACCTCTTATGAACATGAACTAGGTCATTAGGTATGTGTTTGGGAGTAAACGTCAAGTATGGGATTATAACATAGGAAAAAAGGCTTGGATACAAGGTAAGATAGGGCATTATACATGTCAAAAGAAAGACTCAACATAGATCATGGTCAGTTGGCATGGACCGCTTCAAGATTTTTCACTTCGGGATTTTTAGACTTTGATGAACTGTTATAACCTAGAGTCCCAGAGTGTCGGAGTCCTGAAGTCCCGTCGACCATTAGATGGATGGTTGGACTTAGGGAGTGTTGAGGATCATCATATATATTAAGGGTGGAAGGATAGAGAAGCTTCAAAGCTTCGTAACTTCGCCACTCCATAGTTCGGTAGTTCAAGAGTATGGGGGTTGTCTAGACCGAGAAGCCCCAAAGACCAAAGCATGAAGCCCAGATTTAATCTCAGTCATTGTTTGTGGGAGGAGTGTGAGCCATAATTTTCTTTCTATGTTCGACTATCTGGGGGGTATCATGTGTTGGACTCAGGAAACTTTTGAAGCCCAGAGCTCCAAAGTCCTAGATTTGGTTGATGGTGTGGCTTGTACCACATGGAAAGGGTCTTGTGGGGAGATGTGTCACCCAAATTCAACACATTTTAGACCCCGATCTCTCTATTTTTTAGTAACATGTGGCGCACGTGCCACGAGTCCATGTCACCTTGGGTGACGTCAACGTGTTGTGTTAGCTCCGAGAGTATTGACTTCGGGGGTTTCCAAGTTTCTACCAGGGAAAAGTGTAGAAGCCTGAATTCATGAAGGAACACATCCCCTTGATAAAGGATTCCTTCAAGACCTTTATCGAACATTGGATTAAGTAGTGGAGGATCAGGGTAAATACTTTGGTGGATTGTCACTCTAGGGGAGTTGAGTGGCATGGGAGATGAACATCCCAGAGCCCCAGAGCGTCAAATTTCCAAATTGGTTGAGAGCCATCCATCTCAATTCTTGATGAAGTCACAACCGTCGATTTCCATTGAAGCCTCCAACTGGGGGACAGGACCTTCCATTCAGGGGGAGATCATGTCTCGACCGTCCGATCCTTGTTGGTGGAGTTAGTGAAGACTTCGTCGAAGTGTAGCTCCAAAAATGATTGGAAGTTGACAATAGAGAATAGTCGAAGGCTGAATCCTAGAGGATTTAGTCCCCATGTAGGTCTCATGATAAGGTTAAAAGGGCCTCAGAGGTAACCTATCCCTCGATTATGCGGTTTTCATAAGCCCCCATGTGAAATGACACAAAGAGAGGTGCTAAGGAAAGACTAAGCCCATGGTTTCAATCCATGGTGACATGAGACATGGTTTGAAGGAAGCGCCTATGTAGAATTGAATTTTGTATCTTCTAAAGGATAAAAAGGCACTTTTATATTGTGGAGAAGGAGGAGATATTCTCCATGAATTGAGAAGAAAAAGGACCTGTAGCATTATTTGGAAAATTTCTTTTATATGCATAATTATAACAAAATGGTGGCTTGCACATTTTGTAGAATTAGGAGACCTAAACATATCGGTTGAGTATAAGAATGAATATTTGAGAAATGGAAGAAGGTGAGGGAGCCTCTAGCCATGGTAAAGAGTTCGGAGGTCATATTATCAGAGTTGGTAATGTAGAGAAAGAGTCCAATGGACACAAGGGCCGAGGGGAGAAAGAAACATTGATAAACAATGTGAGAAACCTAAAAATATAAGTGCAAAGATACAAGGTAGACACTGAGAGACTGATGAGATAGAAAAGTTGTTGGATATATTGTCCCGAAGTCCCGAAGTCCCGAAGTCCCGAAGTCCCAAATGTTGGAGTCCCAAAGTGGACACGAGATGCCCGATCTGGAGATCACTTTGCGAGCATCCTTGACCATCAATTTACTCAGTGCAAGGATAGTGTAAGTGGAAAGGTTAACTAACATCAAGCGGTCTCCATCGTGGATGACTTACTCAGCAGGTGGTCACTCCGGAATAAAATGGAGAAGCATTTATACGACACCTTTGAAGTCCCAAAGTGGACATAAGTCATCTAATATGAAAGTTCACCTCGGAGTATTATCAATCATTGATCATACTATAGTGAGAGTTGGAGCTTGATAATTATGAAGTCCGAAGATGCAAAAATATATCGACCGTTGATCAAGAATGGGACATGCGTCAATAGATTGTAAAATCTGGAAGATTGACGAATGGAGGAGAGAAGGGGTTTGAGGTTTGAAATCTTCGGAGTCCAGAGACCCGAAGTAGATATCGACTTTCGATCTAATGTCAGGTATACTCTCGATCGTTGATTAAAATATAGTGGAAAGACATCATAATCATAATAGTCTGAAGACTCAAAGTAAATGGTGGCCTTCTATCTCATTGCTTGATTAAGTCATGGCCTTCGAATTAAGCAATGAAGGATATATGTAAGGATTGAATATAACCATTGATCTGGCTCAAAAATATAAATGTGAACCGTCTGATCTATTCGGCGATATCATATTTGGGATATTTGAAAGGTTTTAAGTCTCGAAGACCTGAAGGGTGAAGACTCGAAGTCCTGACAATCGTCCATCTCAACAGGAGATTGAATTATGATTGTTGATTCTGATATGTGCTCAAGCGCTTTTTTGGCTTAATGTATGGTCACCTCCGTCAGTCATATGGTAAGATATTTAAAAGGCATATTATAGTATGTCGATTAGACTAATAATCCTATGGTTCTATGCCTATGGTCATATGAAATTGGTTTGAAGGGAGCACCTCATACAGATTTCATTCGATAGAAAGTTACACCAGAAAAATATAGAGAATTGATAAATGATCAAATATGGTTTGTTGGTGAATCGAGAATGAAGCAAAAACATGAGTAAAATATTATGAGTTGATCCATGTTTGTGATCAACTCATGACAATAATGAATCGACACATAGTCATGATTAAAACAGAGTTAAATCATGAAAACATGAATAAAGATTAAAAAGGAAAAATGATATTAATTAAAGTTTAGATTATAATTTTAAATGAAAAGGTACAATGGTTCAAATAAAGGGACATGATTTTTTATATCTCACACCATTTTGAAGATTATATAAACGATAAAAAGTGGTGAGAAGAGCGTGTCTCCGTGGTTCAAATTAGAAGATAAAAAATAGGAGCTGATTCCAATATGAAGAATTGTTCATTCTAAGGTGCCTGTCAATGTCTTATTGAAGATCAAGAATAGAAGAAGACATAGCAACAATTATGAAATCCAATACTTGATACAAAATACCATACATGCAAAGGTTGTAGCATTCAAGTAGAAATTACAACAATGGCTTCATGAGTCAAATTCAATGTAGAGAAGAAGATATTGATTTACATTTTAATATAGAGGGTGGTTGGGTGGTGACTACAGAGGGAGTTGGTGCTTCCTTGTCAGTTGTAGTTGATTAAACAGGGGCTCGTAGTGTCCTACCAGTTGGTCTTGGTGAACAAGGGTGTGGGTGCACCCTGATCAGTTGGTGTTGATCAAAAAGGAAGAATAGCTTCCTTCTATGTAACTTGTAAGAAAATGAATTTTGCAGTTAATAGAAAAGTGTTGGTGGTTTTCCCTATTGGGTTCCATGATAAAATCTTGTGTTCATAAGGGTTTTTTGTTCATCATATATTTCTTAATTGAATAATTAATATGTGTGCTTGATATGGATGAAGTTAAAAAGAAAAAGTAGGAAATACTGATTCACCCCCCCCTCTCAATATTGTTGGATATTCCATTAATTAGTATCAGAGGTAGGTTCCTTTAACAACAGTCTAACAAACTGAAAGGAAGATCAAATTAAGCACACATGGATGGACAAAAAATTTATAATGAGAATGGAACTCCAATACCTGGAAAAGTAGAATGCATATTTTGGAGTACAAGAATGGAAATTCATCTCAAGGCATTGGGACCTGATGTATGGAATTCAGTAATCACTGATTACTTCCCACCAAGCAGAGTAAGGACTCCAGCTCGAAAGAAAGCCAACAAAAGTAAATCAATGACAATGAATACAATCCTTGATGGATTACCTGATGATGTCAAAGAAAATATACGTGAATGTAACTCTACAAAGGAAATTTGGGACAAAATAAAATACCTCTACTCAGATGAGAAGTCAAATGAAGCATTTCAATCATAACAAAGTTCAGTCTACAACAATTCTAGTGATGAAGATTCTTTTGAAGAATACTCAGACAATGAAGCAGAAGTCAATCTGGAAGCTGAGCTTGAAATTTCTTTGGATGAACTAAGAAAATATAAACAAAGGTGTAAACAACTAAAGGATCAACTTAAAACTGTTGAGAAATTCAAGAAATGGACTGAAGCCCTTGATAACGTTCTTAGTCTACAAAGATCTCCCTCTAAAAAATTTGGCTTTGGATATGACCACACACACATAATTAAAGGATCAAGTCCTATTACTCATATTTATGTTGAAGATGACATGTCTAGTGATGATACCTCCAAAGAATCTGCTCATCCTCCCAAGAAGATGTATCAAATCAAAAGAGAAGACTCAATCATCAATAAAGGTAAAGACTCTCCACAATCTTCTGATTTCAATACTGTTTATATTGAATTCTCCCTTGCAAGTAAAGAAGAAGATTTAGATACAATAGAAGAATGTTTTGTTAGCATTTATCCCATGAAAGAAGTAGAAGAAGAACTATCAAAGGCCAAACAAAAGGTTGATTGGAGTCTCTGTGAATACCTCTATGACCATAATGATTCAGACTATATCTATCTTCATGACTACACTAAATAATTTCTTGAAAAGAGTCAAAAGCATATCTTGGAAATAAAGGAAATTCTCAAAGACAATGAGAAAATCATATATGAGCAAAAAAATCAACTGGAAGAAAAAAACGAGGAGATTGAGAAATTAAATAAGACATGGAAAACAAAATCTAAAGTACCAAACAAGAAAGATAATGAAAATATTGCTCCTGAAATTGATGAAGTTAATAATAGGAGATCGGTGGGCAAAACTTCTCAAGTTAAGGATGAAGAAGCTTATGATGCACATAATAGTGACGTTGATGTTGAATCTCCAACAATAGAATAACAAGAATAATTGAGTGATGATTATCTAAAAATTCTTTCCATCCTATTTTAATGGTACACTAAGACTCCTCAAAATAAAATAAAATAAATAAAAAATAAAAAATATCTGTCCAGGAAGCTGGAAGGACTATGCTCAATGAAGAAAAATTATCTAATGGATATTGGAGGGATGATGTAAGAACAAAAGTATACATATTGAACAAAGGTCAGCTCAGTATTAATAGTAAAAAGACTCGTTATGAACTATGGTTTGGAAGAGGTCCATCGGTAAAATATTTCAAGGTCTCTGGAAGTAAGTGTTGCATCATAAGGCTTGATAAGAATCTCATAAAATTTGATGCTAGATCTGGTGAAGGTATCCTTCTTGGATAGGCTTCTACCAAGAAAGCATACAGATGCTACAATCTTAGGTTACATAAGATTGTTGAGAGTGCAGATGTCAAGGTGGATGATATAAAATTATCTTACTTAGAGATAGATGAGAATCAATGGGAATATCCAAGAGTTGTCTAAATAAGATGAGTTTCAATTGCGCAATGTTCTAGTAGGACAACGACATCTGCAGAAGCAACATTCTAATGTACAAAATGAGGTACATGGCATCTTGTAGAGATAGCAAGAGGAGAAACCATGTCAAAAAAAGCTACCCTTTTAGAAACAAAGGGGGAGAACAGTCAATAAAAACTCAAGGGAATTTTTTGTTTAGTAAATAAGAAAGTGATTAGATTAAGTTTTGAAAGGACTCGATCACTAGAAAAATTGGTATAAAAAAAAGGACTACTCATTTGAAACACAAAAAATCTCAATCAACTGAGATAAGAAGTTAGTAAATTAATAGGGGAAGAAACCTTGTGAGGAAGAGATACCTTTTCATAAACAAAGGGGGAGAGTAGTCATAAGCATAGAGATAGCATATTGACAAGGGGAGTCATTCAGTTATGGCAGGCAGAACATGATTCCAGGAAGAGTTACCCAAGCTCAGATTCTGGTCAGTAGGAAACAAAGATTTACTACCAGAGAAAAAACCCTTTTCCATTGATGTCAAAGGGGGAGATAAACTTCATAAGAAGAAAAATTCATAAGAGGAAACCATCATCACAGGGGGAGTTTTGGATACGAAGTTAGTGTGTTTCCCTCAATGAAAAAGGGGGAGATTGTTGGATATATTTTCATTGATGTCAACAGTCAATGTGATGATATGTTTTTAATGATGAATTACCATAGATGATATTGTCATAGATGTCAACAATTATATCAGTCAGCTGAAGATGTCAAACAATGTGCAGAGATCGAAAGCATAAGCTGAGGAGGAGGAGTGAACATGAGGAGAGAACAATATGAATATCAAAGATCGGAAGGGAAAATGAAGTACATAATCAATTTGTGATTATTGTTGATCACAATAAGATCAATAATGTTCCTATGATCAAAGCTCGGGAGAATTAGCAACTGACTATCAGTGCATAAAAGTTTGCACAAATAGTTATTAAAACTTAGGAGGGTTAGTGAATGAAGATCGAAGATTAGAAGGAAGAATCACATTGCAGAAGTATCGTTGGGATCTATGGAAATATTGAGAAGTTGACCATTGCACAGGAAAAGGTGAGAAGTCTCTGCAGTCGTCCGATCAAGGAAATTGACGGTGTTGATTGTCTCATGTAACAGATGATAGCCACATGAGTAACCATGGGATTGAATATCATTGGAGGATCGTGACTGTCGATCTGCAAACCAAATCTATGATAGGGATAAATTGTGGAGATCGGAAGAAGAATTAAACTACTCACTAGTTACAATCCCCCAATTTGTCTAGATCACTAGATCTCATAGCTTTAAATATCTATGACTGTGGTTGATTCAACAAATGACCATCTTAAGTCATATTAAATCGTAACTGTCATATGCGTAATTTCCAGATCAACGGAAGGGATGAATTGTGGAGATTGAAAGGAGAATTAAATATCACGCTAGATCCAATCCCATAATTACTCAGGACCATCCGATATTATAGCTTTGAAGATCAATGATTGTGTTTGAACTCTCCAATAATGCACATCTTCCCATTGCAGAGTTGGGTGACGAGTTAAAACACTCGCAGATTGGGGTTGTGCAATCATTCTTGATCATGGATCTACTTCAAGAATATTCACAATTGTTGTATCATGTTAAAGTGGAAGGACATGATAAATCTACAAGAGCTACATCCCCAAATAGATCGAATAATTTATCTAAATAACCTGATCAACGAACATAATTCACTTCGGGTATAAAGAAGCGAGGAATGTACGGCTTGTTAGTTTGAGATTTGAAATACTCGGAGCCTAGAAATACAAAGTGAATAAGGACCATTGGATTTAGAGGACATACAAGGACCATTAGATCAGGGTTTTTAGTCAGTAGACCACGTCAACAAGGACACGTGCCAGACCATGTCATCAAACCATGTCAGTAGTCTACATTAGCAAGGACACGTGGCACAGTCAGAGAATGACAAGTGTCAAGATGAATCAACATTTCTGGTACGTGAAAATCATGAATCAGAGTGACATGTGGAAGCTACTCTGCTCGTGACACATCATCAAGTGATGTAAGAAACTTACATCACTTCGAGAGTTTTTCTTCGAGAGATATACCACCAGTACTTGCCCCAAGTCCTGAAGTCCCAAATGTCGGAGTCTCGAAGTGGACACGAACTGTTTGATCTAGAGATCACTTCACGAACATCCTCGACCATCTATTTACTTAGTGGAAGGATAGTTTAAGTGGAAATGTTAACTGACAACAAGAGGTATACATCATTGATGACTTACTCAGTAGGTGGTCATTCTGGAAGAAAATGGAGCAACGTTTATACGAGACCCTTGAAGTCCCGAACGTCGAAGTCCCGAAGAGGACATAAGTCATCCGATCTAAAAGATCACCTCAGAGTATTCTCAACCATTGATCATACTGCAGTGAGAGTTGAGGCTTGAGAATTTCGAATACTGGAGATGCGAAAGGATCTCGACCATTGATCAAGAATGGGACACGCGTTAGCATATTGTAAGCTCTGAAAGATTGACGTACGAAGGAGAGAAGGGGTTTGAGATTTGAAATCTTTGGAGTATAAAGGCTCGAAGGAGATATCGACCATCGATCTGATGTCAAGTATACTCTCGATCATTTATCAAAATATAGTGGAAGGATAGCGTAAACATAATAGTATGAAGACCCGGAGTAAATGGTGGCCTTCCATCTCATTTCTTGATTAAGTACTGGCCGTCGGATTAAGTAGTGAATGATAGATGTAAGGATCGAATATAACCATTGATGTGGCTTTGAAATATAAATTTGAATCATCTGATATTTTCAGTGATATCGTATTCGGGAGATTTGAAAGGTTGGAAGTCTCAAAGACCTGAAGGGCAAAGACCCAAAGTCTCGACAGTCATCCATCTTAGCGGGAGATTGAATCATGACCATTGGTTCTGATATGTTCTCAAGCGATTGTTTGTCTTAACGTCTGGTCACTATCATTGGTCATATGGTAAGATATTTAAAAGGTAGAATAAAATATGTCTCTTAGATTAGTAATCCTTTGGTTTTGTGCCTATGGTCATATGAAATTTGTTTGAAGGGAGCGCCTCATACAATTTTCATTCGATAAAAAGTTACACCAGAACAATACAGAGAATCGATAAATGATCGAATATGGTCTGTTGGTGAACCGAGAATGCAGAAGAAACATGATTATGATCTAATGATTTGATCCATGTCTATGATCAACTCATGAAAAAAATGAATCGATACACAATCATGATTAAAAGAGAGTTCAATCATGAAAACATGAATAAAGAATAAAAAGGAAAAATGATATTAATTAAAGTTTAGATTATCATTTTAAATGAAAAGGTACAATGGTTCAAATAAAGGGACATGATGTTTTATATCTCACACCAGTTTGAAGATTATATAAACAATAAAATGTGGTGAGAAGAGCATGTCTCTGTGGTTCAAATTAGAAGATGAAAAATAGGAGTAGATTCCAAGCTGAAGAACTGTTCATTCTAAGGTGCTTATCAATGTCTTATTAAAGATCAAGAACAGAAGAAGACAGAGCATCAGTTATGCAATATTGTACTTGATACAGAATACCATACAGGAAAAGGTTGTAGCAGTCAAGTAGAAATTACAACAATGGTTGCATGAGTCAAATTCAATGTAGAGAAGCGGAGATTGATTTGCTTTTTAATATAAAGGGTGGTTGGGTGGTGCAAGGGTTGGTTGGTGCCTACAGAGGGAGTTGGTGCTTCCTTGTTAGTTTTAGTTGACTAAATAGGGGGTCATAGCCTCCTACCAGTTGGTGTTGCTGAACAAGGGTGTGGGTGCATCCTTATCAGTTGGTGTTGATCGAAAAGGAAGAATATCTTCCTTCTATGTAACTTGTAAGAAAAAGAATTTTGCAGTTAATAGAAAAGTGTTGGTGGTTTTCCTTGTTGGGTTCCATGATAAAATCTTGTGTTCATAAGGGTTTTTTGTTCACCATATATTTCTTAATTGAATAATTAATATGTGGGCTTGATATGGATGAAGTCAAAAATAAAAAGTAGGCAATATTTATTCACCCCCCTCTCAGTATTGTTGGATATTCCATCAAAAGTCAGATAGATTTCTGAGTGTTGCAAAGCTTAAATTAGTTGCAAATACAAACAAAGAATGGATCAAATAAAGAGAAATAAGGATGGCATCTGGAAATAGGAGATAACCACATTAAGGCTGGTTATTCAAGAAGTGCTAGCATAACTCAAAAAACCACTCACCTCCTTACTCAACAAGAAGGTCTCATGCATCTAAAGACGCCATAAGTAG
Organism: Picea engelmannii; assembly: GCA_009831015.1. Taxonomy (NCBI): domain Eukaryota; kingdom Viridiplantae; phylum Streptophyta; class Pinopsida; order Pinales; family Pinaceae; genus Picea; species Picea engelmannii. Next base: position 2,212,139 of record ML777749.1, read on the forward strand.
TCCATAGGTGTCTCCCATTAGGAAAAAAATAATAAGGAGTGAAGTGGATAGTTTTCAAGGAGAAATGATGAATATTAGGCTGTCATCCTTTGATGGTGAAAGGGAAAGGGAAGATGATGTTGAAGCATGGTTGCTTGGACTCAAGAGATATTTCCAATTGCATAACTATTCATCAAACCTAGAAGCCAGAATTACCACCTACCATTTACATGGGAAATTTGTTATGTGGCGGGATCAACTAAAGAAAGTGGAACATATTAATGAGAATAGGATCACTTGGAAGAAATTCAATAAGTATTTCCAGAAGGAGTACCTCTCAGACTATTTCTATGACAATAAAATGCAAGAGTTATTTGAACTCGGGATGGGAAGTAGGACTATGGAAGAATATGAGAATAAGTTCTTTGGGTTGTTAAAGTATGTCAGGTTCATAAATGATGAGAAGGTGAAATTACAAAGGTTTTTGAGTGAGATTCCAACCTTTTATAAAGAAATGATTCGGTATGATGAGCCCAATACCTTGAATAATACCATCATTAAGGCTAAGTACCTATATGAGCAAGTCCAGGGTAGAGAATCCATGCAAAAGTCTTGGAAGGATAAAAAGAAGGAGAAGTCTGATCAGAGGAAGAAGGGATTAAAACCTCATTTCAATAGAAACGAGCCTATTAAAAATCATCAAGATCAATATTCCAAGGATGAATCCAAGAAATAAGACTTCTTGGGAAAAAGGGAAAGATCACCAATCCAATGTTTGGGATTCAAAGAAGATCACATGTACAAGAATTTTCCACACACAAGGTATGGAGTTAAGACCATGCATAACATTCAAGAGGATACAACAGTCTAAGACATGGGAAGGATTTATGCATCATTAGATGTTCGACAAGTAGAATACCAATCCAACATGATTGATGTGGAAGGTAAGATCATAAATCAACCTGACGCTATTTTAATTGATTCAGGAGAAAGTCATTGTTACATTGATCCTAAAATAGTGAATAGATTATATTTGGAGAAAAGTAAGCTTGGAAAATCAAGTTTGGTTCAGCTAGCCACTGGAACCAAAAGGCAAATCCATGAGATGGTCAGAGGTTGTTCCATAAGTCTGAATGGTGTGAATACTAGTGTTGATCTAAATATCATACAATTTGGGTCTTATGGTATTCTAATTGGAATGGATTGGTTGGAAAAGTGTCATGTTGTTATAGATTTTCATAGAAAGACATTTACATGTCTTGATGGAGATGGAAAACAAAGCACTATGAAAGGAGTTCCAAGACCCATCTCTGTAAGAGAGATTTCAACTTTACAGCTGAAGAGATGTCTCAGAAAAGGATGTCAATTGTATGCAGCCGATGTGGAGAAACCAGAAAAGAAAAATGGGCCAAGACTTGAATATGTTTTAGTACTACAATAATTTGAATATGTATTCCAAGAAATACCAGGGTTTCCACCAAAAAGGGAGATATATTTCTCTATTTATTTAGTGCTAGGATCTACCTCAGTGTCAAAAATGCCTTACCAAATGAGTACACCAAAGGTAAAAGAATTACAAATGCACTTGGAGGAATTTCTAAGGAAAGGGTACATACGGAAAAGTGTTTCACCTTGGGGAGCACCAATACTCTTCATCAAAAATAAATATGGGACCTTGAGGTTGTGTATTAACTTTCGACAACTCAATAATTCCACTGTGAAGAACAAGTATCCTCTACCCATAATTGATGACCTCTTTGATCAAATAAGAGGAGAATAGATATTTTCAAAGATAGACTTGAGATCAAGATACCATCAGGTAAGAATCAAGGAAGAAGACATCCATAAGAAATCCTTTAGAACTAGGTACGGGCATTATGAATTCGTAGTGGTTCCATTTGGACTAACCAATGCACCATCTGTCTTTATGTGCATAATGAATGGCATATTAAAAAATTATTTGGATAAGTTTGTCATAGTATTCCTGCATGACATACTTGTTTATTCCAAGTCTAAAGAGGAGCATGAACATCACCTAAGACTGGTATTTCAAGCGCTGAGAGAAAATCAGTTGTATGCCAAGATGAGTAAGTTTTATTTTTACCAAGAACATATCCATTTCTTGGGACACATTATTTCAGAACAAGGCATAACCATGGATCCATAGAAGATTGAAGACATTAGAGGATGGCCAACACCCAGGAATGTTTCAGAAGTCATATATTTTATGGTGTTATTTTGTTACTACAAAATGTTTATAGCAAGGTTCTCTAAGATTTCTCACCCCATCACATCTTTGCAAAAGAAGGGAATTAAATTTCAATGGACATCTGAGTGTGAAGATAATTTTAATATGTTGAAGGAATTACTTACTAGTGTACCTATTTTAAATATTGTTGACCCAAATGAAAGTTTTGTGGTATGTACAGAAGCATGTAAGGAAGGAATTGGTTGAGTCCTCACTCAAAATTGACATGTCATCGTCTACGAGTCCATAAATCTTAAGGAACCTGAGAGGAACTATGCTACACATGACTTGGAGCTTGATTCCATTGTTCACGCATTGAATATGTGGAGGCATTATCTCATGGGAAATATATTTGAATTGAGAACAAACCACAGTGGTCTGAAGTATCTTTTTGAAAAACCAACTTTTAATGTCAGGCAATTAAGATGGATGTAATTTTTAAGTGAATACGACATTGATATCAAGAATATCAATGGAAAATAAAATAAAGTTGTTGATGCACTTAGTAGAAGAGTACCTCTCATGCATGCTACAATTGCTAGTATGCATTAGTCAGACTTGAAGAGTAGAATCTTGGATGTTGTTGTTATAGATCAACATTACCTACAGGTAAAGGAAATATTACATCAAGGAGATGTATAATAGAAAATTAAGGATTATGAGATGAAGTAAGATGGATTACTTATGCATAAAAATATAATTTATGTTTGTAGTTCTGGAGAATTTAGGAATATGGTATTAAAAGAAATGCATAATGTTCCATATTTCGGACATCCTGGTAAACATAAAACAATTACAATAGTAAGAATCCAATTATTTTGGTCGAGAATGAAAAAGGATGTTGCTGGTTACATCACCAAATGTATGGAATGTCAGAAAGTGAATGTTGAGCATAGACACCCAATGGGTTTGCTACAACCATTACCAATTCCAGAAAAGAAGTGGGAAGTGATAACCATTGATTTTATAACTAAATTGCCAGGACAACAAGACAACATGATTCAATCATGGTAGTGGTTGATAAATTGAAAAAGGCTTCTCATTTTGTTCCTATGAAAACAACTCATACAACAACTAGTATTGCAGAAATTTACATGAGGAAAATTGCTAGGTTGCATGGGATACCCAAGACAATTGTCTTGGATAGAGACACAAAGTTTAATTCAAATTTTGTGTCTTGGATAGAGACACAAAGTTTAATTCAAATTTTGGCAAGGGATTATTTAAAGTATTTGGTACAAATCTGAACTTTAACATGACATACCATCCATAGTAATATGGGCAGACATAGAGGGTCAACCAAGTAATTTAGGACATGTTGAGAATGTGTGTGATGGATAAGCCATCTAAGTGGGAAGATTAATTGCACTTGGTTGAGTTTGCCTATAATAATGGGTATCAAGATTCATTGAAAATGAGCCCATTTGAAGCTTTTCATGGTGGGAAATGCAATACTCCAATGAGTTGGGACAACCCAACATATAGAGTGGTACTTGGGCTAGATTTTCTCCAGGAAATGTAAGACCAGATGGTTAAGATTAAGCAGAATTTAAAGGAATCTCAAGATAGACAAAAAATTTATGCAGATAAGAATATGACAACAATAGAATTTAAAGTGGGGGAGAATGTGCTTTTGAAAGTAAATCCCAAGAAGATCTCTTTGAAGTTGGGTAGTTTTACAAAGTTGTTGCTAGATTCTATGGTCCATTGAGATATTGGATAGAATAGTGCCAATTGAATACATGCTTTCATTGCCTACTTCCATGAATGTGCCTAATGTATTTCATGTCTCTTTTCTAAATAAATATGTACATGATCCTAACCATGTTATTGTTTGGAATCTAATTTAGGTAGAGATATAGGGAGACTCTTAGGTCCATCTAGTGTGAATATTGGAAATAAAAGTCAAAATTCTTCGGAATCGAGCTATAGAGATGGTACAATTTTAGTGGAATTGCAGCGGTCCTAAATATTCTACCTAGTAGCATGAAGATGCCATGTAGGCAGAGTACCCACAACTTTTTGAATAAATTTTGGAATTTTTATTCCTATTTTTTATATGCACTGAAGACAGTGCCAAAATAAGGGGGAGGGGATTTAACACCCCAGGTTTTGAGCCCCATATTAAATAACATATTTGTTAATTGTTGAGAGGCCAGAGTGACCAAACAATTAAAAGAGGTCAGTGTTCCTAATAAATTTAATTTTTTTATCATTATTTATAATAAATACATCAATGGTCGCTAGACAGACAATGACTAGAATTATAGGGGGCTACGATTCCACAAGAGAGGGGGATTGAGAGGCTAAGTGTTTATTTCATTTTTTTATTTACCTAGTTTGTGTAATGGGGGAAATCTATTACTTGAGATTCTTGGGGGAAGGCGATGAGGTTCTGTATTCCCAATAATTACATAAACCCATCGCTAGTCTATTGGGGGCATTCATTCTCTCTCTCACTCACATTCTCGTTCTTGTTTTGTTGTTGGTCACTTCACTGATTTTTTCACTCACTTAATCAATCATTCATTTGTTACCTCACTTTCTTGTTGTTCACCCCTCTCATGGATATTTCACTCCATTCATTCCCTCACTCATTCATCTTTCCTCATGCATGTCTTGGCTTAGGAAAGGAAGACAAAATGTTGAAGTGCATCCATGATATTGTTGGTTGTTCTAATGTCCCCCACCTCTTAGAGAGGTGATGAGGAGACTCAGTGGCCTGGGCACCCCCACTAGGTCATAGTCTCACACTGAGGGAGGAAAAGTCAAGAAGTTAAAAGTTATATTTTTAAGTTGACTTAAGAAAGGAAAAGGATAAAGGAGTAAAAGATAACTCAACAGAAAAATAGAAGATTAACCCTGGGAGTTAACCTAACTCAACAGAGAATTAGAAGGAAAAGTATAAGTAAGAGGCTGGGGTGCACCTATTAGGCATTCTAGTTTTGGATTAGCATTTTCTATTGCTCTTGATCATTCAATTTGGGGGTTTGATGTACAAACCCTTGTGAGCAACTCAGTGGTGAAATATCCACTCACCTTGTTCTGTAGCTTGGTCTCGGGGATGAAAGACTCCTCCACACCATTCTAGTCTCAGTCCATCTCCGTCTAGTGCTTCAGAAGGGGTAGGACCATCATTTTGAGGGCTTTTCTGGAGGGTTATCATCATTCTACATTTGTCTGCAGATTGGGACATCTTGGAGCCATAGGGGACGTCCTGTAATTCAGTAAAACTCATATCTAGGGAGATCTGCTTGAGATCTGAGTCTAAAGCTTCTCCCACAGGATTCTCATAGCCTGATCCATATTCTTGGAGAGTTTCAGAGTATTTGGAGGCCTCCTTCATCATGGCTGAACCAGCTAGGGTTTCAGTCATCCAGTGGGGCACCCCATTCAGTGGGAAATTCATATCTACGGAGATTGAAAGGGATCTTGGAGATTCAGGCACCTGGGTTATTCTTACCATTGCCCGATCTATATTCTTGGAGAGTTTCATAGAATTTGGAGGCTTCCTTCATCAAGGCCAAACCAGCTAGGGTTTCAGTCATCCAGTGGGGCACCTCATTCAGTGGGAAATTCAGATCTATGGAGATTGAGAGGGATCTTAGAGATTCAGGCACCTGGGTTATTCTTACCATCACCCGATATATCAATTGGCATAGTTCTTAGGGTGATTGGACACTTTTGGCAGCAGGGCCAAGGTATTGAGGGTTTCAGCCTTCTATTGGAGTGTGGCATTCATATCTGATTGTATTGATCTTCATTTCTTATTCAGCCTTTGGAGGCATTATTTTGTATTAGAGGGAGCATTTTGTAGAAGCTCATATCTATTGCTTGTACGACCATCTGAGGTTTATGCCAGATCGTCCATCTATTGTATTGATCTTACAATGATCATAATAAAAAGGTGAGATCTTTGAGTGTGCTTCTACATCTTGAATATATTGTGATCTCCATGTGTTGATGAATATTGTATGCACTTAATAACTCAATAAATTAGTAGTAGTTAGTGATTCCAAGAAATAATTTGGCTTGGGATCATTATAGTGGTATCAGAGCCTCGATCCTCCAAACTTGTGGAGAGATTGGTGCATGCAAAAGTACAGGGGAATTGTTATGGGTCCGAGAAAGAAAAACAACATTGAAACAGAGGCAGAAATGGAAGGGTTAGGAGACGACCATGAGCCTCAGGGCTTGGCTTTCTTAGTAGCCAAATTTGGTAAGTTCCAACAAAACATGAACTGCACAGAAAGCACATTGGTCCAAGAATTGGATGAGTATCAGGAAACCAACAAAAGGGGACAGGCCGAAATCTCTGAAACCTTGAAAAAAGTTGATGAGAATATACAGAAAAATGAACAAGAACCAAACTAGGATAACTGACCTTCTGATGAAAGTAACCCATCGAGACAAAGATCCCGATACATATGGGAATAAAGAGGCTGGAGGGTCCGGTGGAACCCATGAGGAAGCCAGATATAACCCAGAGAAAGCACCGGGATCCGAAGGAAGTTTTGGAGGTGGCATGTTCCATGGGTAGATGGGAAGCAAGATCAATCATAGGCCATATGTGCCAGTGTTCATGGATGAACCACTAGGCCAACACTCAGGTAGTAGAGCTAACCCCAGACCATACATTCCCACATTCACAAATGAGCAAGGGAAGCAGGAACAGGTTGAAGATTTTGTGGAACAATTAGCCAGGAGTACCAGGGAATACTATAGCTTGGATATGAAAGTTCAAAGACAGATGTCCCTAGACCAGTATTTTCAACTCAGTTTCAGAAACCAGCCTAGGACGAACCACAGGGGCAACTTTGAGTTTGAGCGAAGGGGGAAAATAGAGATTCCATACTTTGATGGTATAGCTAAGATGGCAACACAAGCATGGGTGCAGAAGTTGGATACTTACCTGCAGCTTAACCCCATGAGAGAGATGGAGGCCATCAAGTTTTCCACTATGTACTTGGATGGCAAGGCCCACGAATGGTGGTACCATGGGCTCACCACACTCGGCCACAACCAGATTGTATCATATACAGAATTCACTCATAGGCTCATTGATAGATTTGATCTAGGAGATCATGAGTTACATTTTCGGGAGCTCACCCAACTCAAGCAAATAGGTACGGCTGAGGCATACATTGATGAGTTTCATAGGTTGGTAGTGATGGTGCAAGATATTTCCCCAACTAGGCTCATGATGCTCTTTACAGAAGGACTGATGGAACCCTTGAAGGGTTGGGTTAAGGCCTTCAAGCCTACCAGCCTACAGGAAGCCATTTGGAAGACGAGGGATCTGGGTCCAGTTGCTAAACCAAAATTCATACCCAAACCACCTCTTAACAATGGTGGAAGAGATCAA
>ML777749.1:2230004-2256562 GCA_009831015.1 Picea engelmannii
TTTAAGTTGACTTAAGAAAGGAAAAGGATAAAGGAGTAAAAGATAACTCAACAGAAAAATAGAAGATTAACCCTAGGAGTTAACCTAACTCAACAGAGAATTAGAAGGAAAAGTATAAGTAAGAGGCTGGGGTGCACCTATTAGTCATTATAGTTTTGGATTAACATTTTCTATTGCTCTTGAGCATTCAGTTTGGGGGTTTGTTGTACAAACCCTTGTGAGCAACTCAGTGGTGAAATATCCACTCACCTTGTTCTGCAGCTTGGTATCGGGGATGAAAGACTCCTCCACACCATTCTAGTCTCAACCCATATCCATCTAGTGCTTCAAAAGGGACAGGACCATCATTTTGAGAGCTTTTATAGAGGGTTATCATCATTCTACATTTGTCTGCAGATTGGGACGTCTTGGAGCCATAGGGGACGTCCTGTAATTCAGTAAAACTCAGATCTAGGGGGATATGCTTGAGATCTGAGTCCGAAAATTCTCCCACGGGATTCTCATAGCCTGATCTATATTCTTGGAGAGTTTCAGAGCATTTGGAGGCCTCCTTCATCAGGACTGAACCAACTAGGGTTTCAGTCATCCAGTGGGGCACCCCATTCAGTGAAAAATTCAGATCTACGGAGATTGAGAGGGATCTTGGAGATTCAGGCACCTGGGTTATTATTACCATCTCCTGATATATATTCTTGGAGAGTTTCAGAGAATTTGGAGGCTTTCTTCATCAGGGCCGAACTAGCTAGGGTTTCAGTCATCCAGTGGGGCACCCCATTCAGTGGGAAATTCAGATCTACGGAGATTGAGAGGGATCTTGGAGATTCAGGAACCTGGGTTATTCTTACCATCACCCGATCTATCAATTGGCATATTTCTTAGGGTGATTGGACACTTTTGGCAACAGGGCCGAGTTATTGAGGGTTTCATCCTTCTATTGGAGCGTGGCATTCTTCAGCTGGAGAGTTTGGCATTCAGATCTGTTTGTATTGATATTTATTTCTTATTCAGCCTTTGGAGGCATTATTTTGTATTAGCGGGAGAATTTTGTAGTGGCTCATATCTATTGCTTGTACGACCATCTGAGGTTTATGCCAGATTGGCCATCTATTGTATTGATCTTACATTGCTCATAATAAAAAGGTCAAATCTTTGCTTGTGCTTCTACATATTGAATATATTTTGATCTCCATGTGTTGATGAATCTTGTATGCACTTAATAACTCAATAAATTAGTAGTAGTTAGTGATTCCAGGAAAGAATTTGTCTTGGGATCATTACAGTTGTAGAGATTGTTGGTGTAATCCAACCATGAATCAAGGCCTACATGTCTGAGATGATTTTTCCTGTGTCCATATTTTCTCACAACTGTGAGTTCTAAGAGTCCCAACATGGGTATTATGGACCAACTGCACTAGTGCCCTAGAAGGAGAAGGACAACATGAGGGACTCTATGGTAGAGAAGGGAGGGGGTCCATTCTCGTGGGTGGTGTAGGATGGGTAGAAGAGAGTTGGGTAGTTGGAGTGTTGTGAGTGTTGGGTATCCTGTGAGATATTGAATGATGACTGGTTTGGGAAGCTGAGTAACACTATGGAACCATCCTTGTGGATTCATAGCCCTGGATTGAGGGTGACATTGTTGTTGAAACTTGGAATAATAATGTCTACGGTTGGGTGGAATGTCCTTTTTCTACAGCCAGTCGGTGGTTTATTTTATTAAAGATACATGTTCTTTGTTATAGTATTATTTATCTATGTATGATTTATTCCACTGTGTATTTATTTATCGTCGAATTAAATATTTAGAGTATGCATGTTTTTTGGTTATTATTGTGCATGTCGTATGCTTCATTTATTTTATGTATAAAATCAATCTTAATCAATGCATGTGAATATTTCATACATCCTTATTATTTAGAGTTAGGACAAGGGGTCGAATTAGTCCAGAAAAAGGATTGGAAGTTAGCATTCTTGGCCTATGGGTGGCTAGGTATGTTATAGGCTAGGACCTTTTGAGATAAAGTATGTTATAGATGGAGGTGTTGTGCAACTAGAAGATTTATAAGGAAAGGAAATGCAACGATTGGTGAATGGTAGTCGACTAAAAATGTATAGGGATAGTCGACCTTCCAACCCTCAACAATTTCCATGAAAAAAATATACATGTACAAATTGTATATAATGGGAATCAGAAAGGAATAAAACGAAAGAAAAAGGAAGAAAAAAAACTAGAAAAAGAAGAAAAGACAAAAGACAAAGTAGATAAATAAGTAGTTTTTCAAACAAAAAGTGGTTGGAAAAAAGAAAAAGGTAGTAAAGGGAAAAGTGGGATATGACAAATCATTTATGACAAGACTTTTAAAAGAAGGAAACTTGCAAGCTAAGCCTCATTGTGACTTAGAGAAGATGAGAGCTAAGGAGAGAAGGACGAGCATGAGTAAGCACTTTCGAGGAGGATAATTTATTTGAGATCTAGTAGGATGGAACCACCAAAGGTTGGAGCTCCCAATAGGGTAACAAGAAACAAACACAGTGTTGTGAAATCCACATAGGAAGTAGTTACAGAGGTAGAAAAACCAATGAAAATGGAAGGAATTGCCTATGTGGAAGTGATCCCATCACCCATCAAGGAACTAGTAGCCCAAAAATTGTTTAAGAGAAAGATTCAGTCACTAAGCAGATGGATTTGGATCCAATAGAATAAGAAAAAAACACCATATAGCATTTGTGTTTGGGATCACCGCAACAGATGAACGAAGGAGATGAGGAAAGAATAGAATCAGATGAGTGTAGGGAACATGCCAAAGTAGAACAAAAAAATGTCATAGAAGTAGCCAAAAAAAAAGAAAAATAGGTGAAAGTATAATATATTATAGGTGAACCATACTCCGATGCAGAGGACGAAGAGGATGCACACTAGGAATAAGGGCCATCCATTACACCATAAAAGAGGAAGGGGAAACAACCAATATAGAGGTCACTACAAAAGACGGAAGAAGTCACAATAACACTACCACATGTACTATAAGGAGTGACAATTCTTCCTAACATTTTAGGATGTGTAGAAAAACTGAGGTATGCAAACCATGATGTCGCAGACAGAGATAAATTCCATGAATTTGAGCCACATGTATACATGGAGAGTAAAGGTATCAGTGTGATAGGAATTCTAATAATGGAACCAAAGCAATGGATTATAGGATTATACAACACATGGATAATGAATCGACTGGAAATCCCTCATTTTGGACGAGGCAAGGATGTGAATAATTGCATCAAACAATTGTTGGAATTAGTACATAGGGGTATTCCATGGTTGGATAGGCCAGTATCAATCTATTTTGATCTAATTGTAGCAATCACAGGGCTTCGAACTAATGGAGAGAAACTTGAGCAATATCTGGATGAAAAAACTAAGGAGAATACACTAGCAGACAAAATGAAGAAGACTTATGGAATAGTGAGAGGGTCAAGGGGAATTGTGATTAACAGGATTAGTGAACTTGTGACAAGAATGGAAACTAAGATATTGGCATGTAAATTTTTGAGTAAGTGTCACAAGGAAGAGGCACCAACAAGAGTGATAGTAGGAGTCACACAGTGCGTGAAGGGCACTTTACTTAGCTAGAGTCCATATTTATTTAACCCATTTCTATATGATTGAAAATATGCACAAGACTTAGGAACATAGTTTCGTTACTCATGGATGATCATACTCATAAGATTGGTGGGATGGATACATCTGAAACACAACATGTTTTTTCAAAGGATAGGAAAGTGTCGCTCAACACAATATGCAACACTCTGGAAAAATTAAACTGCAAAAGAAAGGAAGGCCAACTCAAGTATATTTTTGATGTATTTGTAGGAGATACAAGAAACGTTAGTTGAGACATGGAGGATACCACTAGAAGTGGGGGAGAAAAAAGACATAGAAGTTTTTTAGGTATCAAGGCATAATGTATGGATCCAGGCAAAGAGAGATCCAAATAATAATTGGCTACAGATGAGGTACTGCATCATTGGAGAGGAAGTTCAATGGGATATGAAATATTGGCAAGAGGAGTAGAAGGTACCAGTAACCTCAAAGAAGGGAAAAAAGGAAGGCAACTAGTAGAAGTTGGCACATCACAAAAATCCAATAGTGCAACAACAAACACAAGGAAGGTTGTTGAGAACACAAAGGAGATAGGATGAAGTGGAACAATGAGAAAACCAAGGAAAAAGGATACCCAAAAAAAATAGTGCAAGGGAAGGATCATGACAAAGTGACTAATCAAGGGGAAAAATAGAAGGACCCTAATGGAAGCACACAAAAGGAAATAATTGTTACTACACAAAAGAAACTAGCATGAGGAGGAGAGATCCCAGACATAGAAGTACCTACAACTTTAGCGTAGACATAAACCTTACCAATAAACATGATGGTTCTATAGGAATAAGGAAAGAATAAAAAGATAAAGGTGCATAAAATCATTCCAAAGCTAACATTGACAGAGGATGATGTTGAACTACTAGCGTAGAAGGTGCAGAACTGCACATCAGAGTCGTGGGATGATTCTAAGAGGCAAAGAGAGGATATCATAAATAAAAAATCATAAGTGAAGGAAAATTTGGCACAACTACAAGTGGAGGAAGAACAATAGAAGGAAAAGGAACATCTAGAACATACTCATAAGGAAAAGAGAGTTCTTTTGTAGGATACGATCCATATTATAGAGGTGGGTAGTGAAATGTTTGTTATCACTCAGGATATGATGCCTATATATGAGGATATGGCACAGAATGTCATGAAGTTAATTGATCACTTGGACTTGGCATTGGCCAAGGTCCCAACTAAATCACTATATAAACTTCAACTAAGTGTCACATAGGAGGTCCAATCAAGAGCACATGAAGATGCGACATAGTTACAAGTGGCCAAGGACATAAGGGATACCATGAAGATAACAATCCATGAGATATATATTGAGAAGGATGAGGCAAAACAATGCATTGGCCAAATAGAGCAGTGCATAGAAGAAGTTTTTAGGTCATTTCTAGACAATGCGCAAGAAGGGGCGTATTTATAGACATAAGAGAAGATTGGAAGAATAACACACTCTATGCAGAGATATATGAGTCATACCATAGACTTGATGGAACTACTGAACCCAAGCACACCACCAGGAGTGAGATCACAGAGAGGGAAGGAGGTGGTCGAACACATGGAGAACATGGTGCAAAATATTGAGGAAGTTTCAGAGTTATATGAAAAAACTGCACAACTATGGACAAGCCTGTAAAAGGATGAAAATTTGTAGGAATTGGAAAAGACGAAAGAAGGAGTCAACACAATTGTACATGATTTGAAGAAAAATAAGAAGGCAATGAACATACAAGAGAGGATGAGGAGCACACAAGAGATATAAAAAGTACATGAAGAACTAAAGAATGTGCAAGAAGAGAAGCAATAGAGGTAGGCTCAGTTGGACCCTTTGCAAGAACATGTAGAGAAGATACTAATAGACATGGATGTAGTCAAGGGACAAATGGAAAAAAGTAGAGTGGAAGCTAAAGAAATACTCAAAGAGAATATCACTACGCATAATGTGGAGTCTGTCACTGAGAAGAGAGCATAGGTGAAGACTCGTATTGAAGAGGTTTCATGGAGATTCCATAAGTTGGAGAAGTCTATCAGAGATGTAAACAATGCTTAAGTGGCTCGGGATGAGCCACAGGTTAATTTTGGGGGCCTATTGGAGTAGGCTATTCTGGGAACAAAGTTCGAGGAATAAGGAAGAGTGCGGAAAATGACATAGAAAGTTAAGGAATGAAGAAAAGATGCAGTGTATGATGGGAATTAAGGGAAATCAACGCAAGGAAAAGAAGAGTCAAAGAAATAAATGATTCGATTGAATACCAAGCACGCATAGGAGGGTGTAAATTGGAAAAACCTAATCCACTAGGGTTCGGGTTTTGGTAATCCATTGTAAGGGTTTTTACCCACTTTTGGTAGTATAAATATGTTACACATTATTTTCATCACCCTCATGATCATTAATGATGTAAACCTATGTGTTGCCTTCAGAGAGGTCAGTGACCTGAATTCCTTAAGAAAGAAGGGAGAAGAAATTTCCTTGAGAGAAGTTGTGTTTTCCTCTGTAAAAAACCTATTTTGGAGGATTTCTATGGGTTTCACCATAGTTGGGGTGCAGAAATACTTGATTTCTGTAGGTTTCACTATAGCTAGGGTGCGGAATTTCCACAGGCTGCACCATAGCTAGGTCACGACGGCCTTCGTATGTGGGAAAAATGAGCATTTTCTTGATGCTTCTAGAAGCAAAAGATTTTATGGTGAGGTGGCCTCCAAATGGTTTGGATCTTACTCGCTTTCATGATTTAGTGGAATCATCCTAACCTCCTCACCTTATTCTCTTCAACTTATAAAAGGAGAGGAGCTCTCATGGAGATAGTTATTTGGATTTGGCTTGGAATTATTAGCTTGGTTAGAGTAACTTTGAGCTTTTCTTTTGTCAAGATAGATGTCAGATCTATAATCTTAGAATTCTTGGATCAAAAGTGTGTGGGAAGTAAGGAAATGTTGGAAGGAACCTTACGACATCAAGGCATCTGGTTGTAATCTCTCTTCCTATTATTAATATAATATAGTGGCATGTTTCTTTCCCATAGAATTATCTTTATTTTATTACATAATTCCTTGATCATATGCATAGGTTGTCATTGAATATAATCTCTCTACTTTCACTTTGGTTGGTTTGTGTCTCACTGCAGGATCAGTATCACAAGAGCATCGGAGCGAAACAGGAACAACAAAGACATAAGGAAGCAACATTTAAAGGTATGTGTATTGTCTTTTGTTCGGTAGTAAATTTGATGATTAGAGCCTAGGGAAAGTGCCATGTCTTGTCATGTTTTGTTCTAGATCTAGGTGGATCTAGGGGGATTAGTTTATGTCTGCATTCATCGATTTACCCAATAACAAAATTGGCGACCATACTGGAGAAACGAATGTTTTCCTAGTTTTCCTTGTTTTCTTTTTTTCATTGCTTGGTTTATGTTTTATGAGTCACTTGAGAATCCATTTTGAATATATGACTGTTTGAATTCACTGTAAAACCTTCTTAATTTTAATTTTTTCCATTTTTTGTTTGATTTTTGCACCCTGCTTTGAGGGACAGTGCAGTGACTTAAGATTTCCACACCCTACCAGTTTAGACTAGTGTGGAAATTTCGTGCCCTACCCATATCTGGCTCGTGGAAATCAGTTATTTCCGGACTGTGCTAGTCTTCCAGCCTGTGGAAATTGTGAAAGAGTTTGTATTTGGTGGTTTTCCCTTCCCAAACCTTGGATTTGGTTTTGGGGTGAATTTTTGGGTTTGATTATGATTTTTTTATAGTCTAATTGATAGTTTTTGAGATTCTTTTAGCCATCTTTGCTTTGTTTTCTTTTGAAAGATTTGATCTCTTCCTTTGAGTGTCTTTCAGTTACAAAGCCTTGTTTTTCTTTAGAATTGTTTAGTGAAAAGAACATTTCTTTTTTTTGAATAACTTGTGGTAAAAGAGAAACTTTGTTTGGGTTGTTTGTGTTTTGAAGTGATTTGCTATTGCTTTTATCTATCTTTGAAACAAAAATATTATTTCTTTCTTTGCATTAGATTGGGGGCATTTTTTCATTTGAAGTAGTGAAATTGCATGATTTTTGGTCTTAAATCATGTATCGGTGTACAGTCTATTTGTCGCATTTCTTGAAAATCTTGATATTGATGAGTTTAGTAAATTTTGGGACATTGTGCATCTGAGAATGATAAATTTTTTCTCCTTCTTGTGGCATATCTTTCATCGAAATGAAAATATTGCATCTTCATCTGTTTGCATAACTTTCGAATCGGTCAAAACACCATATTGTCCACGCCATTTTTTCCTTTTGAGTAACAACAGCCACAAAATAAAGCGCTTATAAAAATTGATTAGACATTTTAATATTTTATGGTAGCAAACCTACATTAGATTAGTTGTAGGGATTTGAAATAGGTGTGAAACATAACTTTCCAAAGATGAAAACAAACATAGAATCTTGAGTTAGGGAGAGGTAAAATCCACTTATTACATTTTGTCCTAGGAATCCCTTCTAACACAAGGGTCAATCACGAGGTTGCATTGAGACTGGCAGAGTTACTCACCCTTATTTTTTGGTCTCGGTGTAGAGAGTGTGCGTATTATGGGGGTCGCTTGAAGGTATACCCACAATGATGAGTGGAAGCCTTTCAATTTGATTTCGAGCTAGATACCCTGCCCTTTCACGTGGATTGGACTTTCGACTATTTCCCCAAGCATCACTGTAGTAATTGATAACCTTAGTGGCCTTTCTCTCTAGGTTCTTTACACGAGGTGACTATGGAGGGGAAAGTCTTCAAGGTACCTGGAATCGACGTTGGCCAAACTCACTTGGGCTCCTTGGAGGGTAAATCCACAATTACTGCATGGAATCTTGCACCAAGGCATAAGTCCTTTAAGCAGGTCATCAACGTAAATTTTCCACCCACTCTATCCCATCCCTTTCTTACTTTGTTCCCACGACGTTGGATTTCATCACCAACTAGTGTGCTCATTGTGAGAAGGTTTTGTTTGTTTGCTTACTTCCTAGATTTTTAGTGTGTGCTGTTTGTTTGCTTACTTCCTAGATTTTTAGTGTGTGCTGTTTGTTTTCCCTAGCAGACTCTAGGTTAGATTTGTTTTATATGGTTCCAGTTCCCGAAATGACCAATGAAGGAACCCTTGCTCCAGGGGAACCTTTTTTTTTTCCTTCTTATGAAAACATTCATCCTCCTCACATCGCTACTTTGAGCCTTCCGGGTCTCACAATTGGATTACTGGTATGGTTGTTTTCCACTCAGGTAATCTTGAATGTCATTGGTGCTTCGGTTGTAAGCACTTCCCCCCAACGAAATCAACCTCATGTTGATCCTTCACCTTCTTCACCAGTAAGATCTTCTTCACTTTCTTCCCTTGCAAGATATTCTTCCATTTCATCTTCTTTGCCGAGTGAAATCTCTAAAGCTAGCAACCTGGTGGCTAAGAAGAAGAAGAAACCGAAGACTAAGAAGAAGAAAAATAAGAAAGGATCCAAACTTCCAACCACTTCCAGCCATGTTGGAAAACAACCAGTTACTGTTAATCGTGTTGGGAGTGTTGATGATGTCAAGATCACCCAAACAACCCATAAGCCCAAGTACCCCTACAGGATTTGCAAGGGTATCCATCTTCTTAAGGATTTCCTTGGTCTATCTAAGATTATATAAGCATGGTCTACACAACCTCTCCAACCCATGTCACCAGCCTCTAAACAACACGTTGATGACCTCCCGTCAACTAGTTAAAATACCCTTGGGAAGAAGAAAACTCGAGTCAAGTTTCCTTGTAGGTTATGCGAAGGGAGTCATCAAACTCACATTTTCCCTCATATGGATGAAGCTTCAAAATTCTTGGAATACATGACTATTTCACAACCTCAACTTCTAGCTTCTTATTGCAAACTTTCTCTCAACTCACCTGTAGTTGATGAAATGGTCAACCCGGTTCCCTCATCAGTCAGTTTGGTTGATCAAGTGGTCAATCTGGTCACATCCTTAGTTGAACTAGTTGACCAAGTGGTCGATCCGATCCCATCCTTGGTCAATCCAAATCTCCTGTTAGAGAGTGAAACCTAAGCGGTCAATCCATCTCCACCCATCGACCCCATTCTCCCCTTGGAGAATGAAACCTGACTAGTCGATCTGATATCGTCATTGGTCAATCCTACTCTCTCGCTAGATAGTAAACTCGATATTTCCCATGTTTTTCTCATTGATATAGAATCTACCATGTTGGGGGGTATTCCTCGTTCTCTCGTGGAACCCCCTCCAAGTAATGAGGCCATCCATTTTGATTGGGGTGTGCTAATTGGACCTCGTCTTCCCTCTCACATTCCTTTCTAGATTACAGTGCAAGTTTGTGGTCAGGACGTCGCTCAGTTGTTGATAGATGAAGGTGCATCCATTAGTATTTTGTCCTCATTTGTTTGGCCAACTTTGGGTTGTCCTCAGATTGTTCTAGTTACGCAGAATCTCTTAGCTTTTAACATAAGAACTAGTCAACCTTTAGGAACCCTTCCTCAGTTTCCTATAAATTTGGGAGGGAAAACTGTCTTTATTGATTTCATGGTAGTCCAAGACCACTTGGATTTTTATTTACTCCTTGGACGAGATTATGTCTATGCCATGAAAGCTATTATGTCCACTCTATTTTGTGTGATGTCTTTCCCGCACGATGGAAGAATGGTGACTATTGATCAAATTTCATTCATTGGTCCTAACTGGATTACCTCCCTAGATGGTTCTTATATGTCGATGGTATGGCCCCTACCACAAGTAAATTATGTGGCATTGTATCCCATGCCTTCAACTACTGATGACAATGAATTAGATCTAGTAGTTGACATGGTGACCTCTTCGATAGGGCTATTGGAGCCTAACCTCCTTACCCCTCTCGCGACCCTCAACAAGTGTTCCTTCCAGAGTGTTTTTCTTCCGTCAAATCAAGATCTCTTGGAAGCCATGACCGATTTTTGTCCCTTGACATGGTGTCCCTCCAGAGCGTTTTCCTCTTGGAAGCCATGATCAAGAAATGAGTTGATCATGATTTTCTGATTTCAACCTCATTAAAAAATAAAACCATCTTTGAGCATGTTTTTCTGATTTCAATCTTGTTAAAAAATGAAACTAGTTGTGAGCATGATTTTCTAATTTCAAGCTCGTTAAAAAATGAAAACAGCTGCGAGGATATTTTTTGCGTCTCTGTGGCGACCTCATTAAAAAATGAAACATAGGTTATGAGCATAGTTCTTGTTTATGTCTCAAGCTCGTTAAAAAATACAATAGTGGTCTGGGGATTATGCCTAGAATCACGAGCATAGTTCTTCTCCTGTGTCAAGATCGTTAAAAAATGAAATATTTTTCCCCCTCTCTTTTTGAGTCAAGTCCTTTGTCTAGAATTTGAAGTTTCATTTCATCCACCTGTGCCATTGGACGAAACGAAGATTGGGGGGAAATACTTTCAACCTCTAGACTTCATGCTAAAGTAGAGCCACTAGCTTCTTAAGCTGGGGGCTAAGTACCAACCATCCTTGTCTAATGCGTTGGGAAGTCAAAGCATAGTTTTCTATGGTTCAATCTTGTGTAAAAATGAAACCACTTACCTCAAGAAAAGTTTCCTTGGGTTCAAGCTTGTGTAAAAATGAAACCAGGTCCAAGCATAGTTTTGTTTAGTTTTTAATCTTGTGTAAAAAGTAAAATCTATCCCAAGCACAGGTTTGTTTTGTTTCAAAGCTTCTGTAAAAATGAAAACAATCCCGAGCTTAGTCTTTGTTCTTTATCATGCTCGTAAATACATGAGAATAAATTACCAAGATAAGTCTTTGTTCTTTCTTGTGCTCGTAAATCAATGAGAATGTAACCGAGTATACTTTTATCACTTTTTTGAACTCGTAAAGGTTATATGAAAAAGGAACCCACTGGAGTTCCCTTTAAACTCTTTTCAGACTCTCTAGACATGAAAAGATTTCCAAGCGACCTTGTTCTTTTCACTCTCATAAAAGTATTTGAAGAAAACATTTGATGGGAAATAGTTTATCACTTTTTTGGTCCTATCGAACTACTTTACAAAAAAATAACTGGGAGAGTTCTCTTTAAGTGTTTTTCAAACTCTCAAAATATGAAAAACCTCAAAGTTTTCTATCTTTGGACTCATTAAACAAATATCGAAAGGCCCATATGGGACCGAACCACTCCTTCCTAGGCTTCATTAAACATACTCTGAGGGACTCGTCCGAAGGATGAACTTACATTTACAAGCATATGTTATCCTCCTCAAGCTTGCGTAAAAATTGGGAAAGAAATGTGTCTAAACCTGTATTCCATGGAATAGTCATTTTTTAACCTGATACCCTTTCACTTGCTTTGTGTCTAGGTTGGAAAATTCGCTTGTCTCTTGATAATAATCCTTTATAAGATTAAAAATTGGTTTGTGATCCCTGTTGTTGAGTCAGTGTTTCCAAGACAGTTGTCGTGTCATCATTATTGTCAAAGAGAATTTCAACTCGAAAATCCTTCTATTGCGTTAGCCTTTTCTACAGTCCTTAAGCCTTCTATTGCGTCGACCATCCTTGAGGCAGTCCTGAATCACTTTTTACTCTTATCTACATAAAATATTTTTACCCGTTTCATGTCATTGATGGAGGGTACATTAAGGCCTTCCTTTGACGAGTCTTTTCTTGTCGACTTCAACTCATTATTCATGAATCAGACCTAGAAACAAATTGGTACCTTGGAACTTGCATGCCTCAATGGCAGGTTTCCTTGCTTTCGACAGTGGATTTTCATTATTGACCCTGATCGAGAGATTCCACCAAATGTTTGACTTTAGCTCATTAATTCACATTCATTGGATTGTACTAGAGTACCTTGGGAGTCATTGACATTAATGGTGGTTTCCCTCGCACTTGTTAACGGTTCTCATCATTGACTGATAATCAAGTGGTTTCTACCATGTTCGACTTCAACACATGTATTCTCATGTTTATATTCATACTTAGAGTGGTGGAGATGAAGACCCTTAACCTTTTCTCACAGATTCGGGTCACATTGGAGTATATTTAGTTTGTATTTTTGCATATATCTACATTGTATGTCTCATGGCTATGTTCAAATTTGAGTCTTTAACACATAGATCCACAGTGTATTTTTGGTGGCTATGTTCATATTTGAGTCATAATGGCATGGATCCACGGTGTATGTTTGATGGACATGACCTGTCTTACTTGACATGGATCTTTGCATGTTGGCATTTATGATTTGATTCATTTGTATTCTATGTATGGGAATGCCTACCTCAGTTATGATATATTATTGTATTGTGTTTCCTTGTTTGTTGACAGGTTTCTGATCGACGTGTTCCATATTCCCTACACACACTTGACAAAGTATTTCAGCTATCACTTTGTTCTAACTTCATACTTTGGGAGGCTCTCTATTACACATTATTTTCATCACCCTCATGATCATTAATGATGTAAGCCTATATGTTTCCTTCAGAGAGGTCAGTGGCCTGAATTCCTAAAAAAGGAAGGGAGAATAACTTTCCTTGAGAGAAGAAGTTGTGTTTTCCTATGTAAAAACCATATTTTGGAGGATTTTCGCGGGCTGCACCATAGCTGGGGTGTGGACATACCTGATTTCTATAGGCTTCACTATAGCTAGGGCACGAAATTTCTGCAAGCTTCACTATAGCCATGTCGCGGTGGCCTTC
Organism: Picea engelmannii; assembly: GCA_009831015.1. Lineage (NCBI taxonomy): Eukaryota > Viridiplantae > Streptophyta > Pinopsida > Pinales > Pinaceae > Picea > Picea engelmannii. The sequence goes on from ML777749.1 coordinate 2,243,346, forward strand.
GTACGTGGGAAAAATGAACATTTTTTGGATGCTTCTAGAAGGAGAAGCTTCTATGGTGAGGTGGCCTCCGAATGGTTAGGATCTTACTCACTTTCATGATTTAGTGTGATCATCCTAACCTCCTCACCTTATCGTCTTCAACTTATAAAAGGAGAGGATCTCTCATGGAGTTAGTTAGTTGGATTTGGCTTGGAATTATTAGCTTGGTTAGAGTGGATTTGAGCTTTGCTTTTGTCAAGATATATGTTAGATCTATAGTCTCAGAATTCTTGAATCAAAAGTGTGTAGGAAGCAAGGAACTGTTGGAAGGAACCTTATGACATCAAGGCATCTGGTTGTAATCTCTCTTCCTATTATTAATATAATACAGTGGCATGTTTCTTTCCCATATAATTATCTTTATTTTATTGGATAATCCCTTGATCTTATGCATAGGTTGTCATTGAATATACTCTCTCTTCTTTCACTTTGGTTGGTTTGTGTCTCACTATAGGATCAGTATCACAAGAGCACCAGAGAGAAACAGGAACAACAAAGACATAAGGAAGCGACATTTAAAGGTATGTGTATTGTCTTTTGTTCGATAGTAAATTTGATGATTAGAGCCTAGGGAAAGTGCCATGCCCTGTTGTGTTTTGTTCTATATATAGGTGGATCTAGGGGGATTAGTTTATGTCCGCATTCACTGATTTACCCGATAACAAAATAGGCATCGTAGGATCTGAGAAGAGGATGTGAGATCATCTTTAAGCATAGTTGAGAGTACCTTTGAGAACTTGTCTGAAGTTTTGAGCTAGTCTTTGTGGAATGTTTTGGTGGAGAGTTGTACAGCTCATATGGAGCCTATTTTGAGTTGAACATGAGGGTCAAGTTGCAATATTTGGAGCTTGGTTTGATGTTGGTCAGCCTCACAAATACTTATATACTACTGATGTAATGCGGGCAACACAATATTTTGAAGAAGATGAATAAAAAAACATAGAATTCCAAATCTTTGTGGATGTAGCCTAGGAGTGTGAACTGTGGTAAAACACTACGTTAATGTGTGGAATGTTTTCCTTATGGTTTTCAATGTATTTTATGATGAATAAATGGGTAAATGAATGAATATGTTAAGGTTAATTTTCCACACACACTAGAATAAATATGTTACTTTCTGCAAAATGAATTTTAACGGTTATATAATAGGTAGATCTAAATGATGGTGTGGTAGAATGAATGTTGAAGTAGAATAATACCTACCTAACATCCCCATGAGCAATGTCCCTTCTATGACTACATACATTTGGGTATTCTAGTCACCCATAATCCATCTCGGGTGAGACTTCATTATGCACTCTCTGTGCAATGTTTCCTTCTAGTTTACCAGAGGGGCCGATGGTTTCTAGGGTTTTTTTGGAGAACTATGGTAGAACCCAGGTCAACCCATACTTCCAACAGGCATGGAAATTTGAAAAGTGTGAAGTTTTGTGGGAAAGGTGGGGCTCGTCAGAGTTGTGAAATCAGAAGTCGTCAAGGTGAGGTTTAAACTATACTTCAAAGACATGACATCGAAGGAATATACCTTTATCCTGGAAAGATGTTCCAAATGTGAAAGTTGAAGGGCCTGGAAAAACACTGTTGGAGTTAGAGTTTCAAAGTTCAAAAAGATGAGAGACCAACTAGACTCCAACAAGGATGGTATCAAAGGAATATTCCTTCCATGCCTTAGGGTAGTTAAGAGTCTCTAAAGAAATAAAAGGTAAGTTATTCAATATCAATAAATGGGGAAAAAGGTCCAATATTAAGATCCCACTTGGGGGTGTTGAGTATACGTCGGGTATGAATCTATTTAACTATGGTATGTGATTTAAGGAATTTAGTTTATGTATTAGACATATTGGAGCATGAGGGTTGGATTCTTGAGTGGTGTGTGGTGGGAAATACTCCAACGAAGATGATTCTAAAAGACCTCTTTCCGACAAGAAAATAAAAAAGGTTTCTATCAGAATGAAATATACCATGAGGTTTATTACAAATCTATCACAACTAAGGATAGAAGTGAAAGAGTGAGATCAATCACGCTATCTAAGTAATATAGGGATGAAGTCCTTACTGTGAGAGGGAAGAATGATAACATTTGGGTAGAGGGTTTGAAGAGTGCAGTATCAGGGGGATTGTTTATGACTGCATCCAATGGAATGTTATTCACAAAGAATCCATAAACTGTATAAGCGATAAAAAAAGTTCTTCATGGTCATATCTCCTTAGTGAAGTAGGAATGTATGCCTTGTAAGAAAAATTTAGGAAATAAAAATGGGGACCCATTTAAAAAGTTAAAATGGGTTGTTGTGGGATGTGAGCCACAACAAATGGTGACTTACTAGGAAGAACCAATTATCTCTGAACTCAAAAGTGAGTGACTTCAACCATATCAATGGGAAATTTACCTTTAAATAATTCATATTGCAGAAAGATTGAGGACCCCACCATCAATTAGCTCGAGGACAAGAAAAAAAGGGAATTTTTTTTTACCATTGATCTTCCATATAATTCAAGTGGGAATTAATGGGTGTTTATTTTATACATCCACAGTGAAACATTGAGAGTAACACCACAAAGGAATTCTTATCAACTATTATAGACCAAAGTATTTTTCTCATCTCTCTTTCCCGACATTGCTTCATTGTTCACACAGATCCATAGCCTTGACAAAGATGCCTTGGTATTATACAATAATGGCCTTGTTTCCAACGAGCATCCATAGCCCCGATAGGTTTACTTGTACTTCCCACATTTTTAGTAGTGTTTTCAACTTCCTTATGATTGTGCTTTTATGAATTCACCTTTTAGATATAATATTTATGTATTTATTTTGCAACATAGGTGAAAGTAAATAGGAAACGGGGTGATACGAGAGTTACTTTGATATACTAGTCTCAGTCAATAATTTATTTTTACGAGTCCATAAAAATGAATCATCGATGCATTTAGAATTAGGAATATCAAGGGAAGAATCATGGAAATTGTGACATCCCAAGCCACCCATGCCGAGCCATGGTACTCCAGAAAACAATTTTATTCTTTCCTCAACATACTGTAACATACCCATCATCCAACTGATCTATGCCACATAAATTTTTCGAACTGCATGCAATTAAAACGTATACACACAAAACTCTTGCATAAATTTATATATAAAATGTAAAAAGACAAATACATTATGTAAATGAATAGATTCATACTGAAATAATAGTAAATGTATACATGTAGCATATATAGAAAATATCCATAAATATAAAGACAATTGTAAACCACACAAGATAAACCTATAAAAATAAACACATAAATAGTAATGCAACATGTAAATTTATCACAAAATTGACACTTATCTTGGTAATAATGTCACCAATTACATGTAGACCTTCCATGAACCTCCCAGCCTTATACCACACTTCTCATAACTCTCAGTAGTGGGTCACCCCAAAGCTGGGACTAAACTCCACTCAAGTAAAGGGATTTTTAACCAGGCTAATGGATCATAGACAACAAGAAAGACTTTGTCACAAGTACCAAATCAAACTAATAGCCTACAATCCCTCATTCCCCACATGTCTGTCCCACCCCAGGAAGTGTGCCCCTTCTCTGATCATTATTCCTTCGGCTGCCCCACTTCCTTTCTAGGTTTCAGCAATAGGCCAGATAGGATGTCTCAGAGCCATGTAGCTGCAGTTTATCACCTTTAGGAAATCAATTCCCATAAATTCTCTCTCTGAATATTGCTCATGGGTCTGACAACCCGCCTCTTCAATATCCCACGGGCCTGAAAACCCACTTCTTCAATCCAAATCCCACCCTAACCAGGTACACAAACAAGTATGGTTATGGATATAGGTCCAGGTACAATGACATGAAAGTATGGAGGATAACTCAATGAGTGTGTGAATGGTGATGGAATTTTCAAATGGATGACTGAATGATGGAAAATGAACTAATTCCAAACTATATGTATGCATTTTTCCAACTTGACACTTGTCATGGTGGGAGCTACTTTGGACCACTTGTCCCCATCCTTCGAACTTAGGATAAAATAATTTTCCATAATTTATGATTTAAGGAACATTAATATAATATTCCTTTTTTTCTTAAGCTCCGTAGGTTACCCCTTTTTCTTAACTTTTATCCCCCCCTTTCCCTAACTAGTGGAGTTTATTCCCCCCTGTTGGCACAAGTTTGATCAGACTAGGGTCCTTCTCAGGTTACCAACAAAAGGTATCGAGTAGTCTAGAGTGTTGGCATTTTCATCTCCTCTAAAGAGAAGAAGTCTCACCCGAAGCGATGCAAGAGATTCACAGAACCTTCATGACTGATCCTGATCTTGTGCAAGAGATGTGAACAAACACAAATCTTATGTGTGCAAGGTTCAAACCTACTTACGTTGTGAACAAGAATTTAAACATAGAACCATCAAGTAGAACTTATAAACCATAAAGATGTACTGTAATGCATAAGTAAAACACACAGAGACACATCATATTTTGAAAATTCAGGTCCTTCTTCATTTTATCTTCAGAATATTTCTTTAATTACAGACTCAGAAATACACAGTAGTTCTCTGTACAGACTCTTGGCTCTAGACTCATGTCGTAGATATCCAATTCTCAGACTAATATGTCGATTACATTACAGACTCGGGACTTGACTCAACTCAACTAACAACAACCTCACCAAGAGGGAAACATCAGACTAAACTTAATCACAATCCATCCTAACCAATAGCTAACCAACCCTTTTTAAAATCATGCTCATCCCTATATATAAGCTAGGTTGTGTCTTTTGTATCGGCTTGCACGCTTTCTTGTTCTGTTGCAACCATTTTTTCTTAGCTGGTGTTGCACTGTCTTTAACAACTGATTTATGTTTCTCTTTCTTACTCTATTGTCCATCTTCTTCTAAAGCTTTCTCAACTCATGCTCAGTAAAAACTTGTGCAAATCCTTATCCCAAAAATCAAGGGCCCAGTAGGCTCCGACCACAACCCTTGACTCTCCCTTGATTCAAGTTCTTGGTTATTTCACAGATTCTAGGAGCATCTGTTGTTTTCCCTTGTCCTCCTTTTCTTCTTCCTTCTACTTTTATGTTTTTTCTTTCTCTTATTTTTCCTCTTCAAATGAAAGACCCAACTCTGGGACCAACTCTAAGGCTTTCTCCTTCACTCCTTGAAATTTTCCAACTTTATCCTTCCACTCCCTGGCAAGGAGTGATGCCTCTGCAACAAACTGTTGAGTCACCACTTTACTACACCCCTTTGGCATGGACGTGGCCAAAAATTTCGACTCAAAATCTATTGTTGCATCAACTTGATGCATCTGCATGTACACTGTCTAAATGATAGGTTGGAAGTTGCACAACTCTTTCTTTTCTATGGACCATGCCTCAAACAGGGCGTTCAGTTCATTGTCCTCCTATTGGATTTGGTCAAACTTCTATTGTTGCTCCATCGAATCCATCGTGGCCACAACTTCTTCATTCAACACCTGGATCTTGGTGTGCATCTCCTCCAAGACCTAGTTGCGTCAAGTGATGATGCCCATCCAATCACCGACTTCCCTGAAAAATTTTGTGCATTCCCTTATGTACTTGTGTAGTGATGCTCGAGCATTGTTAGCTTGCAATATTATCTTTTGCATATTCTCTTGCAACTTATGGATCTATTTCTCTCCTTCTTGTTGAGTCTATCATAACTGTGCTTCCAGATTCTCAACGCGAGTGGCAAGTTGTTTCCATGCTCCTTGGAGTAGCTCAATCTGATTTCCTGGCTCGCCTTCATCATTGGATTCAGACAATTAGGGTGTAGCCTGGCGAATCTCCAGCCAGGCTTCAACAAGCCCTTATTGCACTCTTTCTAGTCTGTGATTAATTTGGGCCCTGGCCTATTCTTCTTGTTGTCTTGATGATTGTGCAAGGAACACTTCCTCCCTCGCAACCTTGACATACCTCTCGACTTGTTGGAGCATTTCCTCCAGTTGATCAATTGATGCTCTGATCAATCCAAATAAGTGCATTGTTGGCCACTATACCAGGTCAGTGGATGAAGGGGTTGCGTCTCTGGGTGCTTGTGTCTGCAGTTGAAGTCCACTGGTCGTTGAATGTTCTGAGAGGGTCTCTACCTCCTCCTCTGTTGATGGTCTTGGTATGATCCTCAACCTTAGAACTAAGGGAAAGAGAATAAGAACCTCTGTTTTGGGTATCCATAGTTGCATCAGTTCTGTGCATTGTTGAGGGTTTTGGAGAGCCTGATCCATCTGTTCATGCATGGATGTCAGACTCTGCCTAGTTGTTGATTCTAGTTCCTTCTGAGCCTTTGGTATCTCCTACTCTTTTGCTTTGTCTACTTCCTATGTTGTGATTTCTTGGGCACCCTCACCCTTGGACGGTGAGAGGATTTGCTGGTTTATTTGGGCTTTTGGATCCTCCACAATTTGGGTGTCTTTTTCTTCTGTCGAAGGCTCAGTCTATTGCTCCTGGATGTATGGGTTTGGATGAGTCAGATTCATGCTCTACTATGGTACTTTGGAGTTTAGACCAGAAACTTCTTGTCTCGGCTTAGTCGAATCTTAGGTTATTTCTGGGATTTATCGCTCTACTTTCTCTCACTGATCGAGTTGCATAGACTCCTGGTTTGTAGTATGTGGTGGATTGGTGGTTTCTAGGGTTGACGACTCGGGTTGTGGTGATGACAGAGGGTGCTCAGTGATTATTGTGGATGGAAATGTTTCAGGCTCAAGTTCATCATGAATGTGGATGATGGGGATTTCTTTGACCATTGAACAGGTGAGGGGGATAGCTAATGCAATGGGTTGGGGGTTCATATTTTTATTCGACAAAACCCTGGTTCTGGTGTTCTTCACCATTGGTTCATTAAAAAACACAACACTCAGGATCTAGTTGATTTCCTCACCTGACAACACAACATTAGTTGGCAGCCGATGGAGGATCCCCAACATTCTTTTCTTATGCTCCAATGGCTGTGTCTCATCTTCCTCTTTAAAGTCTGATTGTGGTGGAGCTTCTTTCTTCTATGGCTCTAGGCTTGAGCTCGGTCCTGCCCATGCTTCTTTGTCTTTCTTCTTCAACAGATATATATGCATAATATAGTGCATCCCTGACTTGTGTGGGTTGAACTTGACTCCTTTCCATGATATTACTTCTTTGTCAAAGGCCTCCTCATCTAGATAGAATGAAATCATCCTTGTATGGAAATATTCCCTACTAACATGTCTTGGTTGTATAAATGTATGGTGTTGGTTCATGATGAAGGCAATGTTTCATGTATTTCAGTTGAGGATCTCCTTCAGAATATGCAACCTCTGTTTTGCACCTATCAGGCCATTATACCACTTAGTAAATGTTGTGGTGTTTAAGGCTACATTCTCTGAATCCGACCTAGACTGTCAGGGCTGGAACATCTTCACCATGCACCCCTTGTATGGTAGCATTGACGCCCTTACCATAGGTGGATTTCACTTGAACATTGCGAATGATAGCAACAAATATTCGTAGGTGAAGGTTCCTTCCTTGTCTTGCGCTTCCTCGCATGCCACTAGTAGCTCCTCTAGCAGGTAACTACACCAATTGAACATAGTGTCGTTGGTGAAAAAGTATGCTACTGATAATGCATCTAGTGTGCATTTTCCCTTGTAGTATGATCTCATGATATTGTTGGATATGATGTAACAACCAGTCCAGACTATCTCTGGTAATATGGGGTCGATTACTGATGTGGTCCCCCACTCTTTGTGTTGAATTTTTCATACATTCTGAGCTCTCCTTTCTTGTTGTCGTGCTTACCAGGACCTTGGAATCCTTTCGACAGATATTCTCCTTCGAAGGATAGTCAAATAGGTTGATGGATGTCTTCAGCATGGATTGGATACTGCTTATCCAACCAGAGACTTCTATCATGCACCTACTTATTAGAAATTTTGTGCATCGTGCAACGTCAACAATGGTACCGAATATTGGTAGGTCTCTAAGGTTCATGATGGTCGAATTGAATAAGCTGAAAATTTATAGTTTTGGCATGAATTGCATGCCTCCTAACTCATCTGGAGCCATCTCCCAAAATACATCTATGTTCATCTGGGGGAACAAAATTGGATCTGTTGGGTCAAGATCAAGGAGCGTAACATGCTCCAACTTCCCTTTGAGATCTCCCACGACCTCAACTCGGGGGTCGCAGGGATTTTTTGGTACCGCATATTTAGACATGGTGCTTCGACTTGTTGTGGCTCTTGACATTATGGATTTTGAGTTATCACAACTTCTGTGGAAAGCTAAGGACTAGGGTCACGACTACAGGTTTCACAATTGTACAGGATGGTTCGCTCTACTGAATTCAGAAATGGCTATGTTCTTTGAAAATGATGCGTTCTCGAGCGAGTTCTCAAAGACTTATACTTGGATTAGTGGGCAAGTTTAGCAATAAAGGTTGTTCATCATGACCATATGGATGCAACTGGATCTGAGTTGTCCGAAGGGACGGTTTAAATGGGTAAACCTATTGGGTGATTCTATCATTTACTTGCATGAGTGGGATAGGGACATGGCTGGTTTCAGACATTTCAATTTGACAAGTGGGAATCCCAGCATGAACTCTGATGGCATCTTTTCATATCGCAACTTTATGGCTTAACTGAATTCAGACGGGGTACCATAATGGAAATAAAGGTTGTGACTAGACCAGGTTTGTGTGGCACATGGACTTAGATCGTATTCAGATTTGTTCTCCCTGTGACTAGAAAGAGGGTCCCCATCATATTAAAGAATTTCATTAATGGATTCTCTTATGCTTCGGATCCTGCAATGTTGATTCATTAATTCTGTATCAAACAACACTTAAACAAAAAATGAACTATGTGTCATGGTGCAACACTGTGCACGTCAACTTTATTAACCGAATTTACAAAAATTTCAAAAAACTCAAATCTAACTATTATACATTCTCCTTCAGTCTAGAGAAACGGTCCCTTTTTCTCATTTTTGAGACATATAGGGCTTCAGGCGAGCGTCGTTCACCCATCCTGGCTGCAACATACCATCTAGTTGCTTGAGTCTAACTACTCCTAAGGGTCGGATCTCCTCAATTATAAATGGTCCCAACCAATGCATGTGCAACTTGACAGGATGCTTCTGGTACCAACTATCGTAGAGTAGAAGCTTGTCTCCTTGTGTAAATACCTTAGTCTTAATGTGCCTATCATGCCAAGATTTTTGCCTTTCTTTTTCAACTGATTGGTGGAAGCCTGCTAGAAATCTGGTCTCCTCGAGTTCTTGTAACTCCATAAGTCTCTACACAACTGATTTCTCCTCTAAAATATGTGTGATCTATGCAATATAAAAACTTGAAGTGATGAATTTTGCAGGCACCACTTCCTCTTTCCCATAAACTTGTTGGAACGGTGTGTACCTGTGGAGCTTCTTTATGGTTGTCTTGTAAGCCCATAGTACTGTTGGGACTCTATCATCCCAATCTTCCCAATTTTTGCAACATACCTTTATCAAACCTCTTTCCAGAATGTTGTTGAATGCTTCTACTGTTCCATTGGCCTGCAGGTGGTAGGGGTTGATTTTGTGATGTTGGATCATGAACTCTATTATAAGCTTTTTTGTAGTAAAATGAGCTCCCTAATCGTTGGTTAGGCTTCTAGGACATCCAAAATGAGTGATAATATTCTAAAAGATGAACCTGGAAGAAATATTGGTCGAACAGTCCTACACAACTGCTACTTCATCTCAATGTGTAAGGTGGTTAGTTGCAGTGATGATGTACCTAGCCTTCCAATGCTTGGATGTGGGGTTGATTGGTCCAATGAAGTCAACTGCCCATTTCTGAAATTCTTGTAGAGCTTGAACTGATTGCAGTGGTAATTCATCTTGTCATGACAACTTACCCACTGATTGACAAACATCACATTATCTAGCATATACCTTTGCATCCTTGAAGAGTGTTTCCCACCAAATTCCATATTGTATAACTTTATGTGCAGTGGTATTTCCTCCTACGTGAACTCTCGCAACTCCACTATGGAATTACGAGAGTATATCCTATCTTTCATTATCTAGGACACATATTCTCAGGATACTATCTAGTCCCAATTTATACAATTATTCGGCGATCAGCTGGTAATATGTTGCTCTAACAACCATGTGGCATTTATGGGTTGTGGAATATGTTTATGGGCAAGCCCCTTTACTTAAGAAGACTGCTATGTCCTCTGGGTACTCAGGTATGGCCTCAACCCAGAACAAGTTTGCATCTGGGAGTTGATCATCTACTACTTTGCCACTTTCCCTAACTCTAATCTGGATAGATGATCAAGTCCTACATTGCATCTTCCCAGATTAATGATAACTTCAAAGGAAAATTCTTGAAATAACAGCAACCATCTACAAATTCTCCCTTCCAGCAAAGGTTTGTTAACTAGATATTTCAATGCAGAATGATCAGTAAAGAACTTGAAATAAGAACCTAAAAAATAATGTCTAAATTTCTACAAAGCACAAATAATGGCTAAGCCCTCCCTTTATTTTGTTGTGTAGTTGCGCTTTTCTTGCGACAACTTCTGACTCACAAAATATATAGGATGATCCATAGCTCCATCTCCAGGTTGAATTAAGATAGCTCCTAAGGCAATTCCTGAAGCATCTACATGGACGTGAAATTCATTCTCCCAGTTTGGGAATATCATAGTTGGTGTTGTGCTAAGATTCTCCTTGAGTGTCTCAAATTCTTTATCACATTCTAGAGTCCATTGGAATGTTTCATCCCTTTTTAGTAGGTTTTCCAAAGGTGTAGTAATGTTTGCATATCTTCGGATCAACCTGCGATAGTAACCTATGTATCCCAGTGTGGAGCGCAACTGTTTAGCACTTGTAGGTGGTGGCATATTCACAATGACTGCAACTTTGGTTTTGTCTACCAATACTCCTTCTCGGTATACTATGTGGCCCAAAAAATTCCCATGTGGTACACAAAAAATACATTTTCTGAGATTCAATGAGATCTGCAATTCTCTACATTTGTCAAATATTAGTCGTAGTAGTGCTACATGTTCCTTGAGCAGGATATATATCATCCAATCATCCATATAGACTTCTATAAACTTGTGAATGAACTCTCTAAAAGTTTCTATTACAATCCTAGAGAAAACTATAGGGGTGTTCTTTAATCCAAATGGAATCACATTGTATGCAAAAGATCCCCATTATGTTATGAATGTGGTCTTATTTTTGTCCTCTTCGGTGATCCTGAATTGGTGGTACCCTGAAAATCCATATGTGAATGAGTATGCTTCCTTCCTTGCAACCTGTTCTAGCACCTCATCGGTAAAAGGTGTTGGGAAAGGGTCATGCACACAGGAATATTTAAGGCTAATATAGTCTACATAGACTCTAATATCCACTGTTCCTTTCTTGCTTTGAATAACTATTGGGCTGACCCATTCTACTTCTTGTACTGCAAAAATGAGTCATGCTTCCAACATCTTATCTATATCCTTCTTAAACTTCTCTTTTACTCTAGGGTTAAGACAATATGGTCTATGTCTCATAGGCTTGGATCATGGTTTCAATTCAATTTCCATTTCTCACATAACTCCTTTGATTCCCTTAACTCTGAAAATGTCTTTGGGAACAAATCCTCATATTCCCGTAGCACACTCTGTATTTCTTGACTGGTTTTCTCATCCCAGTAGTCTCCCACCATAGCTATCTTGGGATTCTCTTTGGTCCCTATATTGATTTTGCACAATTTTAATGGGTGATTGTAGGAGCTATCATTCTGGCTGGTTATGGTGTTCTAGATTTCTCTATTCCCCTCTGTCTCTTTGATGGCTAGGTTTCTCAATTCATCTAAGTCATCTAGGCTTTTTGAATCCCTGCTAATCTGATAGAATTCTATAGGTTTCTCAGTTGAGGGAAGGTGAAGGTTATTCTGAAGTTCTTGTCTATGTTCAACACATACTACTAAGTTTTTTTTCTAATTACCATTATCTGTAAAAATAAATTCTTTAATTTTTTGTAGGACTACTTCAAGATCAGGGTACTTACTTGTAAATGAGAATTCCTTGCAAAAATGAGCTACCAGTGTTTTCTATTCATGGGTCTGTCTTTTGTTTCCCTCATGTATGAACCAAGATTTTAGGGTTAGACCTAGAGAGTGGGGAAATTATTGAATCAATAAGTGAGAGGGTATTCTTGTAGCTTGCCATTGTGTCACACATTGTTCGATATGCACTCTAAAATTTGATTCTCCACTAAATAGTTGCGCAACTTGGAGATCCGTTTGCATACCTAATTCCAGTTGATCCTTATTCTGGAACCTATACTTGATAGCTTGCTTCACATCGTCCCCAGTTATGAGTAAATATTTATGATTAGCCCACTATCTAGTAGGGGTGTCCTGAAAATCTACATCTAGTACCGATATTCTTTGATCTTCTACCACCTTTTCTTCCATGTTGCATAGAAAAATGTCTAGTTCTAAGGTTCCATCGTATACTGGGTGTTCTCTAAATTCAGTCTCAACCCATCTGGTTACTTGGACAGTTGCACATCTTCTTGAGAATAGTTTGTATGAACCTTGTTGCCAACTGTCAAAATCCAATTCTGAATCTTCATCTACTGACTATATGCTTCTCCAAATTATTGATCCAACAACAGTAGGATTTATATAATCATCTCTTGTTCCTACTGTTATAGTGTGCAACTGGTCCAAGTCTTATCTCTCCATATGATTGTCTATTGGCTCTATATACCTGGGTCCTACATATGGATCCAAAGGTTGAACTACCTTGATTCCACCAGCCTCAAAGGTCATGGTGTCTTTCTTTAATTCGATTACTGCATAGTTTTTATAGGCCCATTTAATGCCAAGTAGTGCAGGGTAAGGGTCCTTTTCTACCATAATCTCAATGACTTCAAAGTCATCCACTATCTTTAATCTTGCAACACTTATTTATACATTCTCCAATCTTCCTATGAGGAAGATACAATATTGGTTTTCCATTCTTAATTGAATTGGGGAATTGTTGATGGGCGAAACAGTCCATCCGTCAACTGGAAGAGTGGAACCGGTCCGGGGTTGTCTAAATAACCCAAGCCGTTTGGTATGGACCACCCTGACGAGTTTAACGGCTCCGTTGGCCACTCTAAGGTCTCGTAAGGAAACCAAAGAGA
>ML777749.1:2271227-2301658 GCA_009831015.1 Picea engelmannii
CAAAATTCCTTCATATAATAATCGAGTGAAAGTCCAAGGCAAGGATAAAAACCATATGACCAAATCCATTATAATTTTCATAAGACCAAAACAAGAACAATAACTTTCATGCCCAAAGATTTAACCATGAAATATATCCAAATTCACAATCAAGGTAAGAGAATGCTCAAGAACATAAGTCTGATATAACATTTAGCAATTAGATGATAAACCAGTGATCAAGCATCAACCAAAGGCGACGACAATCTAATCAACCAAAAGAAGTGTTTTCACACTTGCAATTGTGAAAACTAAAACGAAATTGAATTGTAATTGTCGCAAAACTGAGACAAATGTCTAATTAACACAGTGCGACAAGATTTGTCATGATACCGTAAGGGGTGTAAGCAGCTTTTTGAGAGCAATAAAAAAAAAATGGGTTGGCTGCCAATAGGAATATGTCAGTCTAGGTTTTCCTAAGGCTTCCTAGGTCTTATTAGGCAGAATATTCACATTCGATCCTAGATCCAACATGATGTCCTTAATATAAAATTAATCTAATTGGTATACTAGTCTGAATTCTTTTCCAGTTCATACTTTTCTTCTCTGCACTCTCTGAGTACTCTTCTCGGGAAGATTATCCCTTATTCTTTCTTCTAGGGGTTCTTTGTTCCCTAAAACTAGGTATAGCACACTGCACTACTTTTCTATTAGTTGATCATTCCCTAGAATGTGAGAGAATAATTGAAAACAAAGATCAACTATATTTTGAGGTTGCTCGGGTTGTCTCGGTATGACTACAGGGTTTCTCAGTGCAGGGGGTGAAGAAGGGACTTGCACCATATTAGGATAAACAATAGGTTGTGGGGGTTTCTCTCACATCTTAGGGCTAGGAATATTCTGAAATAATTCTATGTCATCTTTAAAGAAAAATTTCTATTTTAGAGGGTTGTACCTGTCTTCTTTAGGTGTTTCTTTATGGATCTGAGGTAGAGTATCAACATCAACTCCTATTTTCGCTCCTCCTCGAGTAACGATATTAAGGTTGGTAAATTTTCCTTTAATAACTCTCTTGATTTATGAACTGATGAGGTTAGTTCCTCATTGTCGTACCATATCTTCCCATTTTGTAATTAATTTTGGGCAGTCATCAGTTGTGTGCCAGTTGGTTCTATAGTGAGAGCACCATGGATGCCTTGGATGAGGATAGTCTCTAGCCATGTGACCTTTCTCATCACAGTTATAACATCTTCTTGGCCCTATTCCCCTATTTCTTCCTCCTATGAAGTCTCCTCTGAATCCACCTCATTGAGCTCTTCCTAGTCCCTATGGGTTTTCATTCACCCTAAATGTTGTTTGGTCTAACTTGTCTACAAGGGCATCCAACGGTCTACATTGATTGGTAGTATGTGTGGTAGATGAGTAGAACTCACATTGTACTGTATTTGTTACTGTCAAATATTTCTGCATAATGGGGCACTCTCTTGGCCCATGCCCATGGATTCGACAGATTTTATGATACTCAGCTACTGGTGCTACTTGGCCTCCTAGAAAAGAATGATACAGAGTGGGGTTATGGAATGGTAAGTTTGTAGACACTTGCGCAACTCCTCTAAAGTGGCTATCCATTGTTGCATTAGCGAAATATGAGTCAGAGTCAACAATCCCTGAATGTACCATTCCCTTTGATGTTCCTCATGGATTGGATGTTCCAACCTCCCTATATCATTTTTAAACTTATGGTTGTATTCCTAGGTTGATTCACCTTCCCGTTGCCTATTGTTCTAGCCTAGCCTATTGTTTAAACTAACTCAGACATAGTCTATTGTTCTGAATGAGTTAGTTTGAACTCCGCTATGAACTTTGTCCGTACCTGGCCAAGAGTGAACGCTTGATATTGCATTCCTAGTCAGAGTCAACAATCCCTTGCTATATTCCTAGGCTGATTCACCTTCCCATTGTTGGATCTCGTGCAACTCAAACATAGCCTATTGTTCTGAATGAGGTAGTTTGAACTCAGCTATGAACCTTGTCCGTACCTTTCCAAGAGTGAATGGTTGAGATTCCATTCCTAGTCAGAGTCAAATCCAGTCTGTTAAAGTGGCTATCCATTATTGCATTAGCGGAATCCGAGTCAGAGTCAACAATTCCTTAATGTACCATTCCCTTTGATGTTCCTCATGGATTGGATTTTCCAACCTCCCTATAGCATATTTAAACTTATGGTTGTATTCCTAGGTTGATTCACCTTCTCGTTGTTGGATCTTGCACAACTCAGACATAGCCTATTGTTCTGAATGAGGGAGTTTGAACTCTGCTATGAACCTTGTCTAAATCTCGCTAAATTTCTCTCATGGGCTAATTTTCCATGGTTTTTCCAAAAATGAGATTTGCTATTTTAAAAATGATTCGCCCAAATTCTATAGGATAAAATTATTTTACCTTAAAAATTGCCAAAATTTTATAAAAACTATATAAAATACTTAGAAATTTGAATATTTTTACAAAAATATCGCCAAACATTTATTGTTGACATATGAAGGATTAGTAAGATTCGCCAAGGTTTCTACATTTTAAAATAAATGTCCATCCTTAAAATCATCCCTGGCCAAGAGTGAATGCTTGAGCTTTCATTCCTAGCACTCATGGCTCAATGATATTCATTTATCACTTGAGAGAAAGACCTCTCAAGGTATTCTAGAACTCAACCAACTTATTCACATCTGGAGTCCCTCTGGATATCCATATTGCTTCACACAAGAACTAGTTATGCTCAACATCTTCATCTCTCTTACCCAAAAATTATGGGTATCAGGCAATGGAACCTCCCGCATGGCCAGCCATTGTTGATATTGTTGTTCTTATCAATATAAACCCTAACGATCCTGCTTGCAATCTACCAGGGGATCCCAATATCCTCCCTGTACTTGTACTTCTTAGTTGTGACTTACAAACTAATTGTACCGGAAAATAACTATCATGAGAAGGGTAGTATCGAACTTACCACTTGTATAGAATACACTTGGGGTATGGGTGATTTGGGGTTGGCACCATTGGCTTCAGGGTGGTTTTATTTTATCTGGGGGGTCTCATTTTCTTACATTGGAATGATCTCTTCGCTCGATCTCTCCTGTTATCGGGGTTGAATCTTCTCTTTCTTCTTCAATATTCATGTCGAATTTTTTCTCTCTTATGTCTACACCTTCTCCTTCTTGTCCAACCTCCTAGGGACATATTTATCTCTACTCTTTTCTCTTACTTAGTATTTGACTGGCCAATCTTTCCTATCTTCTCATCTTCCACAACTCTTCCATCTAACTTTCCCCTACTTCTTCTGATCTGACTTCTTTCCTCAACTTCTCGGACTATATTGATTCTTTCTTGATCTTGGCAGGACACCACTTCTCAACTATGGAAACTATCTTCAAGTCTCACTCGGATCTTGAGTTTGTTTCTTGTTGTTTCCCCCCCATTTGTCAAAGAAACCTTTTCCTCTCTCAAGCCATGACTCTACCCCAGCCTCGCCCTACCCGAAGGGAGGGTGTTTACACTACCATCTGAGTCAGGACATAGTCAACATCCCCTATTCCATTAAGAAAACCTTAAGCCACAAGGGGATTTCTCTCAACAGTGTTCCCCTTGCACATTTCTTGAAAATCGCCTTTTTGTGCGAAAAATATTGATATTTCTCAGCTGCAAACTCGATAATATATCCTTCTAATGTGGTACTGACCCATAAATCAATCGCCTGCATGATTGGACAATCCAACCGATGAAATGTTGCTAGATTTTTGGTGTCCCAAGAACAGATCCTCTTGGCTCCTTCTTGGAACTCTAGAGCTTCTTTGCGCCTCTTTATCTAGTGGAAAAGTTATTCTGAAAATTAACCCAGAAAATATCATACTGGTCACTCGATCTTTCTAAGTAAAAGACTACTTCACGAGTATGTTCCACCTATTTTCCCCTCATTTTTGCTTCTTTCCATATGGAATCATCGTCCCTACAGGTTCCATTTCAACGCAAGTCTCGGAAATAGAACCATTTTGTTGGCACAAGTTTGATCAAACTAGGGTCCTTCTCAGGTTACCAACAAAAGGTATCGATTAGTCTAGAGCGTTGGCATTTTCATCTCCTTCGAAGAGAATAAGTCTCACCCGAAGCTCTATTGAGACAAATAGATAGGGAAGGGTAAGGAAAATACTTAGGAGGATTCACAAAACCTTCACGACTCATCCCGATCTTGCGCAAGAGATGTGAACATATATGAATCTTATGTGTGAAAGAGTTGAGCCTACTTACGTTGTGAGCAATAATTTAAACATAGAACCATCAAGTAGAACTTATAAACCATAAATAAGTATTGTAATGCATAAGTAAAACACACAGACACACATCATATTTTGAAAATTCAGGTCCTTCATTTTATCTTTAGAATCTTTCTTTAATTATAGACTCATAAATACACAATAGTGCTATGTACAAACTCTTAGCTTTGGACTCATGTCACAGAGCTCCAATTCTCAGGTTGATATGTCAATTACATTATAGACTCAGGACTTGACTTGACTCGACTGACAACAACCTCACCAAGAGGGAGAGATCAAACTGAACTTAATCACAATCCAGTCGAACCAATAGCTAACCAACCTATTTTACAATCATGTTCATCCCTATATATAATCTAGGTTGTGCCTATTGTCTTGGCTTGCATGCTTTCTTGTTTTGTTGCAACCATTGTTGCTTAGTTGGCATTGTGTTGTCCTTTGCAACTGATTTTTGTTTCTCTTTCTTGCTCAGTTGTCTAGCTTCTTTTGAATCTTACACAACTCATGCTCAGTCAAAACTTGGGTGATTCCTTATCCTAAAAACAAAGGGCCCAACACCCCCTACTCTTTTATCATTCTCGCTCTGAGTGCAACGATGTATTTTATATTAATGACTAGACATATACAAAAATAGGCTCACTGGCCTTTGACATCTAGGCTCTCTGGCCTAATCATCACAAAACTGGCTCATTAGCCTATAAAACATAGTATATACATAAAGGATCCATGGCCTTAGAATCACGTGCACTTAAGTTGTTGCGTGCAGTATCCTAGAATGTGCACACTTCATCATTTTAGTGCGCAGTACATGCACACACTATGCCATGAAAGGTGCATACAAAAATGATATCAAACAACAAACCAACATAAGTACATTTTCATTTTACATTTACAATTCGGTTCGGCCTAGGCATATTACAATCCCCTCCCCTTATTTATGCATTGTCCTCAGTGAATTTTGTACACATATACAACAAAATTTTAAAAAATCCTGAAAAAGATGTGGGTATTTTTCCCACATTGCATCCTCATGCTCCCAAGTAGCATCCTTAGGACCATACCAGGTCCATTGGACCTTTACAATCTCTATGTCTTGATTCCAGAGTTGTTTGATTTTCTGGTCCAGAATGTGTACCGGATGCACTTAGAAAGTGCCTTCTTGCTCCACCTGAATCACATTCCAATCAATAACATGATTAGCATCAGGTATATATTTCTTGAGCAATGATACATGGAATACAATATGAACATACATAGATGTAGGCAATGCAATCATATAAGCCACTGGACCAATCGTCTCTAGTATTTCAAATGTCCCACAATAGCGAGCTGCCAACTTTGAACAATTTCCCAACTTCAAGGAACTTCTGTTGGATTTCACTTTCAAGAATATATGGTCCCCAAATTTAAATTCCTTGTGAGTTATGCCCTTATCATCATAACGTTTCTACCTATATTTGGAAGCCTTTAATTTTTTTATTTTTTTTCAACATTTTCTCCTCCATTTCCCTGAGTAAATCTGGCCCAACCACAACTCTATCTATTGGGTTATCCCAACTTACCAGTGTGTTGCACTTTCTTCCCTAAAGTTCCTAAAATGGGCTCATCTTTAGAGATGTTTGGTACCCATTGTTATAATCAAACTCTAATAAGTGTAGGTAGTCTTCTCATTTTAATGGTTTATCCATCACATACATCGTCAACATATCCTCAATCACTTGACTCACCCTCTCTGTTTGTCCATCTGATTTTGGATGATAAGTTGTACTAAAATTCCAATTTGTTCCAAATCCATTAAATAATCCCTTCCAAAAATTTGAGGTAAATTTTGGGTCTTTGTCAAACACAATTGTCTTGGCTATACCATGTAATCGAGCAATTTCTCTCATATAAATATCAACAATGTTGGCTTCCTTGTGAGTGAACTTAACTGGAATAAAATGGGAAGCTTTAGTAAGCTTATCCACCACTACCATGATAGAATCATGGTGCTTGTTTGTTATGGGCAGTTTGGTAATAAAATCCATTTTTACAACTTCCCATTTCCACTCAGGAATGGGTAATGGTTGTAGCAAACCAGTTGGGTGTCTATGCTCAACCTTTACCTTTTGGCATTCAAAACATTTGGCAATTAAATCAATAACCTCTTTCTTCATTCCTCGCCAATAATATTGGCTCTTGATAGCTGCAATAGTTTTCTAATAACCTAGGTGTCCAACATAAGGTACATTATGCATTTCTCCCAATATCACATTTTTCAATTCATGGGAATTTGGTACATAAATTCTGCCTATGTACATGACAATTTCATCATTATCTAGCTTGTATTCTTCAATTTTTTGTTGTAATTTACCTTGTTGTAATTTTGCCACTAATTCCTTGTATTGCAAATATGATTTGGCAGCCTCTATAATTCTATCTTTCAAATCTGATTGGTACATGCTAATGGATGTAGCATGCAATTCATTCACTCTTATGTTGAGTGCATCAACCACCTTGCTCTCTTTCACCTTGATATACTTTATATCAAATTCATATTCACTAAGAAATTATAACCATCTACTTTGCCTAGCATTTAGAGTTGGTTGATCAAATAAATATTTTAGACCATTATGGTCTGTCCTCATCTCAAACCTTTTCCCCATGAGGTAGAGCCTCCATTTCCTTAAGGCATGCACTATGTATGCCAACTCCAAATCATGAGCGACATAGTGTCTCTCATGCTCCTTCAACATCCTTGATTCATAACATATAACAAACCCATTTTGAATGAGGACTCCACCAAGTCCTTCTTTTCATGCATCTGTGCATACAATGAAGTCCTCATTTGGGTATGCAATCCTTAGTATTGGATCACTTTTTAATAATTTCTTCATGTGTTGGAAACTCTCTTCACAATCAAATGTCCAATGAAAATTCACACCCTTCTTTTGTAAGGAAGTGATTGGATGTAAAATCTTTGAGAATACTTCAATAAATATCCTATAGTAGCCTGCAAGGCCCGTGAATGATCTGACCTCTGTCACATTCTTTGGTCCCGACCATTCTCTAATGCCTTCTATATTCTCAGGATCCGCTGCTATCTCATCCTCTGAAATGATATGTCCCAAATAATGAATTTTATTCCGATAAAATGAGCACTTGCTCAATTTGGCATACAAATGATGTTCCCTTAATACTTGTAATACTCTCCTCAATTGTTGTTCATTCTCTTCTTCTGACTTGGAATATACAAGGATGTCATCCAGAAGGACAATGAAAAACTTGTCTAAATATTCTCAAAAAACACCATTCATTAAGCACATGAAAATAGTTGGTGCATTTGACAACCCAAATGGCACCACTGTGAACTCATAATTACCATACCTTTTCCTCAAGGTGTTATTTTTGATATCTTCCTCTTTAATCCTTACATGATGGTATCTTGACCTGATATATATCTTTGAAAATATCTTTCCATCCTTCAATTGATCAAAGAGATCATCAATCCTTGACAAAGGATACTTATTCTTTATAATCACTTTATTGAACTATCTTAAATCAATGCACAATATTAGTGTCCCATCTGTATTCTTCACGAACAAGACTGGGGCACCCTAAGGTGACACACTTGGGTGTGTATACCCCTTCTTTAGAAGTTCTTCAAGTTTCATTTGTAACTCCTTCAATTTTGGTGTACTCATTCTGTAAGGAGTCTTTGACACTTGAGCTACTCCATGAATTAAATTTATAGATAAATAAATATCTTTCTTTGGGGCTAGTCCTGGTACCTCCTTGAACACATCTTAAAAAATTTCTAGGATTGTATGATCTTCCAAATTTGGCACCTTATCTTTAGGTGTCTCTTCCATATGAGCTACAAATATTTGACACCCTTTTCTATAAAATTTCTTTAGCTGAAATGCTGAAATTTCTCTGATGGTTACTGTCCTGGGAATTCCCTACACTTTCCTTAGGTTCCCTTCCTCATCCAAGCAAGTAAATGCATTTTTATGGCAGTCTAGAATAGCATGATTTTGATCCAACCAATCCATCCCAATTAAACATTCATAGGAACCTAAAGGCAATATGTTAAATTATGCCCTGGTGTTCAGTCCATTCATGTCCATAAGACATGAATTAACCATTTCATTAACTTTTCTTTTAGCTTTGGTAGCCAGCTACACCAACCAAGATTTTCCATGCTTGCTTCTTGGGAAATGCAAGCATTCCACCATCTTAGGATCTATATAACTATGACTAGCTCCTAAATCAATTAAAATAGAAATGGTTTGGTTCTTGATCATACCTTCCACTTTAATCATATGTGACTGATACTTTGCTTTCTTGTTGTCCAGGGATGCATAGATCCTTGGTACATTTCTACCCATGTCCTCCACTTTTTCATCTTGTTGTACATTGTGAATAATCTTCATTTTTTCACCTCTATGAAGATAATCTCTGAACATATGATCTCCTTTACAACCCAAACATTGAATAGGTGGCTTCCTTGTCCTTTGACCCCCTATCTCAATCATTTTGGGTTCTCTAGAAGTTGGTTTTCCCTGAGGATTATTTCTAAAGAATGGTGGCTTAGTCCTCTTCTTCCTCTAATCCATCTTGAATTTATTTTTGTCTTCCCAAGTTCTTTGGAAAGTTGTCCTTGTTTTTCGTTGATCATATAGGAATTTAACTCACCTTATGGTCTCCTCCAATGTATTGGGATCATCACACTATATTTTTTCACTAATGAATGATGGAAATCCACTCAAATACCTTTGAATCTTAACTGTCTCATCCTTGATGAAGGAAACATACTTCAACAGTTCTAAAAACATTCTCTCATATTCATCTATGGTCATACTCCCAAGCTTGAGTTCAAAGAACTCTTTCATTTTCTTTTCATAGTATCTCTTAGTCAAGTATTTCTTCTCAAAATAATTCTTGAATTCCCTCCAAGTAACACTTTTCTCTTTAATGTGTTGCACATGCAAAAGTTGATCCCACCACATGGATGACTTTTCCTTGAGTTGATATATGGAAATTCTTCCTTCTGCATGAGATGAATAATTATGCAATTGAAAATACTTCCTCATGCCCAACAACCATGTCTTTGCATATTCATCCTTATTTTGCTCACCATCAAATGTAGGAGGTTTGATTTTGTTCATTTCTCCTCGTAGCTCATCCACCCCAGACCTCTTATGCTTCCTGACAGTGGATGGACTTGAGATATTGTATTCTCTCTTATTGGAATGCCTCGAGGAGTTATAGTGATGTCTGCTAACACTTCTTTCTCTTCTTTTCTCATCAGGAGACCCATGACTTTCTGATTTGCTTGAGCCACTCTCCTTATCCAATTTATTTTTTATTATGTTCAATCTCTGCATTAACTTCATGTTAAAGTCTTGTTGCTTGTCCTTGGATATCATAAGCCTTTAATTATAATCTTTATGGATTTGCACATCCATCTGCAAATTTTTAATGGTCTCTACCATATTCATGTTTTCATCGCTTCCTTCTCCATGTCCATTGGAGTTTGTTCCTTCAATGCCCAAATGGACATCAATCCCTCGGATCTCATCTCCCTAACTGTAAGTATTCTATGAATCTTCCATTCCTTTGGACTCTGTGTTGATATTGATTTGATATATTTTTTTTTAACTTTGCAAAATGTGCACCCAACAAAACTTTGTCAGGTTAACTGACTCAACAATTTCATAAAAATATATGAACCATTTTGGTTCAATAATATCTCAGAATTAGTTATTTTTATTTCCTAAAATATTGAATACCTAGATCAATTTTCTAGGTCAATATTTATATTCTACTGTCCAACACCTTTCCAATGCTTTCTCCCATGCTCAATTCTGAGTCTTGAGTGGAAATTTATGGTTATTTGAAAATTGCCCATTAATTCTTCTGTTCACACTTCAACTTGGCGCAACTCTACGCTATAAATATGCATTTTTGCACCTACTCCATTGCAGTTTTCCTAGGATATCAAATGGGTTTCTTCATATATATATTTTGGATAGTCTTTCCAAGTTTCACCTTTTTCTGAGTTCTAGGAACAAGTTATAGCCTGCTGAAATTCTAAGCCAATTCGTGTTTTTGGTATGGAATGCTACAAGTACCTTCTTTGCCATATTGAACATTTTTAACATGCCCAAAAAATTAATTCATATCTAGGAATGTATTCTATGGCTCAATATATTTCCATTGACTACTCCTATGCCTCAATCTGATTCTGTCTTAGAAAGTTATGTCTCTTTGAAGTTATTTGGGTCTTAAAATTTACCCTCCATTGTTTGTGCTGTAACTTTGTCATAAAAGCTCCATTTGAAAAATGGTTTACACCATTAGAAATCTCTCTCTATGATATTTCATTTGATCTATAGAGATAGAGTGTACCAAGGTACCTCGGTACACTCTATTCTCATGGTTTTTGAATAGCTAAAAACGTTGTTAAGGGCCTCAAAAATGCACTGCAAAAAGATGACGTTCAAACAGTATAAAATGTCGCTGAAATTCGTTGGTTTTCCATTGTTTCTCACCCTCCAAATGCCTTTGCATGGAGGGGTGTATGGGTGTATAGGTTGCGAAGGTAAATCATACACCCATATTTAGCATACAAAGCAACACCACAAGGTAAATCATGTTCCACACACCTATAACCACTGTGCACCACTTCTTTGCCGTGTCAATATCTGGCGCGCACTACTTTTGTGTCGCACGCCAATATCTATCACGCAAAATTTTGGTTCTTGTACTATTACCTGTTGCGCACAATTTTTGTAACGTGCGCTGATATTCTGCGTGCATTTCACTCTATGCGCTGAACCATGCCAAATTTTAGTATGGCCCCTACCGTGCACCATTTACTACACTGTCACGTGACAACTTATACTTGTATTGTGTGCGCACCAACCAAACTCCACTATGCTCTGCCAATACTGTGCACACCGCGCATTCCATTATTATGTGTGTGCACACTATGTGCACCTTATTATGCATATGCACACCACGTGCCAATATTACACATTCTTCACTCAATCCGCACCGTACAATGCAAAATTTAGCACGTGCACCCGCACACCAACATTTTTCTGTGCATCGTCAAAATTTAGTGCGCGCATTGGCACACCAACATTTTTCCGCGTAGCACAAAAATTTAGCGCGCACACCTACACACCAAGATTTTTTGGCACGACGCCAAAATTTAGCATGCGCACTTGCACACCAACATTTTTATGCGTGACGCCAAACTTTAGCATGCCCACCAGCACACCAACATTTTTCCACATGATGCCAAAATTTACCAGCACAACAACATTTTTCCGCGCACGCACCACCACACCAATATATTTTTGCGCAATGGCTAATTTTTACCATAGCCATTCTACAACTATGAAATTTGTTCAATTTCACCCCAATAACACCAATTCAACCTCTGTAACAACAAATCATTGTGGGTTGACATTTTTGGAATGAATCTTTCCCACACTCAATTCATGAATTGAAAATTTTAATTACTAAACTCACTCCATATTTCATGGCTTCACTGTAACTTCAAATTCGATCAATTTCTAGGTCTGAATTTGCTAGTACAGATATTAAATCAAGATTATCTCACCACTTGGCCAAATTTATCAATTTTTTCATGAATTTAACAACAAAAATTGGGAATGTTTCCCAATTCTGCGTAATTGTTGTTACTTTTTACCATGGACGCTATGCAACTTGAAATTTGGCCACTTCGAAATAAATTCTCTGTGTAATTTTGCTTCAACTCAACTTTCTCGGCCCATCCAGGCTCAATGTTGAAAATTGAATCTCTGATAGCATATTGTAACATCCCTAGTCACCCATGATGAGCCATGATACTCCAGAAAAATGCTTTTATTCTCTACTCAACATACTGTAACATACCCAACATCGAACTGAGCTATGCCACATAAATTGTTTGAACTGCATGCAATTAAAACATATACACACAGAACTCTTGTGGAACTTCATACATAAAACATAAACAGACAAATACATTATGTAAATGAACGGATTCATACTGAAATAGCAGTAAATGTATACATGCAACATATATAGAAAATACCCATAAATATAAAGACAGTTGTAAACCACACAGGATAAACCCATAAAAATAAACATGTAAATAGTAATACAGTGTGTAAATTTATCACATAATTGACACTTATCTTGGTAAGAATGTCACCAACTGTGTGCATACCTTCCACAGACCTCCCAGCCTTAGACCACACTACTCATCACTCTCAGCAGTGGGTCACCCTCGAGATGGGACTAAACTCCACCTGGGGAAAGGGATTCCTAACTAGGCTAATGGATCATAGACAAAAAGAAATACTCCGTCACAGGTGCCAACTCAAACTAACAACCTATAGTCCCTCATTCCCCACATGCCTGTCCCACCCCAAGAAGTGTGCCCCTTCTCTGCTCAACAGTCCTTCAGCTTCCCCACTTCCTTTTCGGGCTTTATCAAAAGGCTAGACAAGAAGTCTCAGAGCCATGTAGTTGCAGTTTAACACCTTCGGGAAATCAATTCCCAACAATTAGTTCCCCGAAGATTGCTCACGAGCCTGACAACCTGCCTCTTCAATATCCCATGGGCCTGATAACCCACTTCTTCAGTCCATCTCCCACCCTAACCAGGTACACAAACATGTATGGTTATGGATACAGGTTAAGGTATAGTGACAGGAAGGTACAAAGGATAGCTCAATGAGTGTGTGAATGATGATGGAATTCTCAAATGGATGACTAAATGATGGAAGGAATGATATAATGAACTAAGTCCAAACTATATGTATGCATGTCCCCAAATTGACACTTGTCATGTTGGGAGCTACTTTGGCCCACTTGTCCCCATCCTTAGAACTTAGGATAAAATAATTTTCCATAATTTATGATTTAAGGAATATTAATATGATATTCCTTTTTGGCTTAAGCTCCCTAGCTTAGCCCCTTTTCTTAATTTTTATCCCCCCCTTTCCCTAACTAGTGGAGTTTAGTCCCCCCTACTTTTTTATCATGGTCGATCTGCGTGCAATGATGTATTTCATATTAATGATTAGACATATACAAAAATAGGCTCATTGGCCTTTAACATCTAGGCTCTTCAGCCTAATCATCACAAAACTGACTCACCAACCTATAAAATGGAAAATATATATAAAGGCTCCATGGCCTCAATATCACACACACTTAAGTTGTTGCACGCGGTATTCTAGAATGTGCACACTTCATCATTTTAGTGCATAGTACATGCGTGCACTATGCCATGAAATGTGCATACAAAAATGATATCAAACAACTCACCAACTTAAGTACATTTGGATTTTACATTTACAATTGGGTTTGGCCTAGGGATATTATAGAAATTATCTAGAATACATTGAATTCAAGACATTTTGAAAAACTTGAGTGGAACACAGGCATGTCATGAGAGTGTCCACATAAGTAAAGATAATTGATGGAAACCATCAAAAGGTACTGGATTTACAGGCTAGAAGATTTCTCTTGGCACATGTAAACAATTTCATATTTTTTGTACCATGATCACTTATAAAGATAAACATTGATCCTAAGGTTACTCGATCACTTCAATATGGAAAGGTATTCAAAGAATAAGTCACTTGCATGAGTCAAATAGTCTTGGGTTCCTGTTGTGAAGAAACGGTTGGTACGGAGTGACAAACATTAAGTTATTCTAAACTAAAAAGTGTAGAAGGAAGAGGAAAATTGAAACAAAGGCATGGGAAAAAGAGATCTAGGAGGAAAATGGAGGATGATTGGAGTGAAAATAACAGAAAACAAGAAAATAAAATAGAGAAAGCCTTACTGTGTACAAGGATACATCACCATCAGTGATTAGGAGAAGTATTTTTTGAGGATTTGGCCATCGACATGAATCTCCTCTTCATCTCCCTGCAATGTTTTAAGTGTGAAATTTCCAAGACCTATTATTATAGCAAGATTTGCCTCACCCTATGTAATCTTGCACAGAGGGCCTTTTTCCATTTCCCTATGAATACTTTTCATACCTTTTTGCAAATATTAGAGCTAGAAAATACATTTTTTCCACATGTACGCACCGTGCCTACTATACAACATGCGTATACGCAGGCTGCAACACTACAACCCACGTACATTGGGATTTGTGCCCAAACATTAAAAATGGTGTTGGGTTTCCTTGTCATGATAGGATATCTATGATCCTTGGCCTTCCATATACTGGAAATGTTCCTACTCGCCCCTTTAGTTCTATTTGAAGGCTATAAATGGGCCAATTCCGAGCTATGGAAAGGAGGGGAAATAATTCAACTTTGAGAGAAAAGTTACTCTGGAGAAATAATTTACTTCATATTGAATCTACATCCCCTTGTCCTTTAAGTCTGAACATAGTGTTCAGCCCCCAAGATCTTCCCTTATTGATTGAGAACTTCATTGTTTCTCTTCTATGAGCTTGCCTTTGGTGGAGGATTGAAGTGGTGGAGGCCTAGCTGGAAGGAACTTAGTTTCTCGATTCTGAACCATGTCGACATGGAAGTATGTAACTTTTTCACTTCTACTGATCATATATTAATAAAACTACTTTTTTCCCATACAATTCATATCTTGCAAATATTTGAATTATTATTCCATGGGTGTATTTGTTATGTATATTAATGGATTATTCTATCAAATGTGCTAGCATCATATATTATCACCATATGCCTTCTTTGCTTGTTTGTTGAGGACTAGTTGCAGTTATATTGCTTTGATTCAAATGCTCAACGATGGACTTCATCAAATGTCTGGATGAGGTAGGTCTTTTATCATGTCTTGCTAGCATATTTGTTTATATAGCATACTTGAGAATAGAGTTGATTTCTGCATTCATTTCTGTCTGTTGTGGTTTTCCCTAGCCATACTGTAACGTCCTTGGCCATCAACCCACTTTCCAGGAAATGCTACTTCGCAAAAAAATTCTCATACTTAAATATATAACATGCATTATTTATAAAGAATAAGCATTAAATCAAATTAAGACATTTGACATGGATTTACTACTGTCATACAGACTTAAACATAATTAACAACGATTCAAACTAGAAATGAAATACATGATAATATTACAAGTATCACAGAAAATGCATTTTAATTAAGTACAAAATTAAAACACATAATGATACTTATCTTTGAAACTGTAATACACCACCAACTGCATGAAAACCTTCCATGAACCTCCCATCCTTAGACCACATTTCTCATCACTCTTAGCAGTAGGTCACCCCCAAGCTAGGACCAAACTCCACCAGGAAATGGAATCCTAGGCTAGGAAATGTCAACGGAAGACACATAGTTTATGAGGAAGGATTCTCTCCTAGGAGCCACTTATGCCCACTACTCACAGACTCTCATTCCCCACATGCTTGTCCCACCCCAGGAGTATACACCTTCATTATCACCAAGACAGTCCTTCAACTACTAAACCTCCCTTGCATTGGGCTTTAGCAATAGACCAGACCGAAATTATTTGAGCTGTGTGGTAGCTACAAAAATCCTTCTAGGAGTTCTCACTTCTTTCACGCACTCTCTCACCTAGAGAGAGTGTTGCACATAGGCCTGACATCCTGCTTCTTCAGCTCCATTCCAGCACAAGGAGGACAACAAGGCTCAATAAAGAATATATGAAGGTAGCCAATCACACTCATCCAATGGACTGCATGGTCACAAAAACCCACAATTAGAACACACACGACACAAAAAATTGATCAGGTTTCACAGAAGACGCGGGTCAGCTTCAGAGGTGCATAGCTGTGCAGAGGTCAAGTGTAGAGACAAAATGACTCTCGAGAAGGATTTCAGTGACTTTGGTTTTAGTTTTTAGGATTGTGTGATAGTAAAATTAAACAGAGGTCATTCATGGACTCCAACAAATCAAATAGTTGACGAAAGAATGGAGGATGAACCCCCATCCCATCTCAATTCTTGGGTTAAATTGCATGTGCCTGGGTCGACACATGTCGCCCATGAAGTTGCATGCACTCCATCAAGTATGCATTCCCTTTTGCACACATTGGGGCTGCATGCATTGCCTCTCCTGAGACTTAGGATAAAAACATACCTTTCACACCACTTTGGAATAATAATAAATTATTATTCCTAGGGACTTAAGCCCTCAAGTTTAGCCCCTCTTCCAACCTCCCAACCCCCTCTCCCTTACCCATATTGTGGAAGCTTAGTCCCCCATCACTCTTTCTTTATGTTCAGTTGACACACAATGATGTTTATATATTATATTAATGATCTTCATAATTACATATACAAAATCAGGCTCCTAGCCTTAACACTTAGGCTCTTCGGCCTAATAAACACATAATCCCACGAGATTATCAATACTCGGGTCACCATCCTACAAAAAATGATTACAATTCATAAACATGATTACAATTCATAATATAACTGGGGCACTATCGGGTGATATTACAATCCCCTCCCCTTATTTTTGCACTGTCCTCAGTGCAACTCTTTACACAGGATCAACAAGATTTTCAAAATATTCAAAATGATGAGGGTATTCTTCCCGCATAGCATCCTCATTCTCCCATGTCATGTCCTCAGGACCATACCAGGTCCACTGAACCTTTACAAGACCTATGGCTTGATTCTGGAGATGTTTTCTTTTCTGGTCCAATATGCGCATAGGATGCACTTGCAAGACACCTTCTTTCTCCACCTGAATCAAATTCCAACCGATAACACGATTAGAATTAGTTATATATTTCTTAATAAATGAAACATGAAATACATTATGTACAATCATGGATGCAGGTAATGCAAGCATATATGCAACTAGCCCAATCCATTCTAGGATTTCAAATGGCCCACAAAATTTGGCTGCCAACTTGGCATAGTTTCCCAACTTCAGGTAACTTCTATTGGATTTTAATTTCAGGAAAACATGGTCACACACTTTAAACTCTCTATGGGTTATGTTTTTATCAGCGTAACTTTTCTGCCTATCTTGGGCAACTTTCAAATTCTTCTTAATTTTTAGCATCTGTTCTTCCATTTCCTTGAGCAACTCTGGCCCAACTACTACCCTATTAGCTGCATTATCCTAGCTCACTGGAGTATTGCACTTTTTTCCATAAAGTAATTCAAATGGGATCATCTTCAATGATGCTTGATACCCATTGTTGTAGGCGAATTCTACCAAGTGTAGGTAGTCTTCCCATTTAGACGATTTGTCCATCAGATACATCCTTAGTATGCATTATATCACTCAATTCACCCACTGTGTCTACCCACTAGAATCAGGATGATAAGTTGTACTGAAGTTTGGATTCCTTTTGAACCCCTTGAATAACCCTTTCCAGAAATTTGAGGTAAATTTCGGGTCTCTGTCAGACACAATTGTCTTGGGAATTTCGTGCAATTGTGCCACTTCCTTCATAAAAAAATCAACAACATCCATTGCCTTGTGAGTAGTCTTTAACGGAATGAAATGGGAATTTTTTATAAGCTTGTCCACCACCACCATGATTGAATCATGTTGCTTGCCAAGTCTGGGAAATCCCATGATGAAATCCATTGTCACCACTTCCCACTTCCACTCAGGAATGGGTAAAGGTTGCAGCAACCCTGCTGGGTGTCTTTTCTAATCTTTAACCTTCTGGAACTCCATACATATAGCGATGTATTCTTTAATCTCTTTCTTCATACCTGGCCAAAAGTAATGGCCTTGACTGCTGCCATAGTTTTATGATATCTAGGGCCCTGCATTATGCACATTATGCATTTCATGAAAAATCGCAAGTTTCAAATCTTAGACATTAGGTACATAAATTATGTTCTTGTACAAAAGTATTCCATCAGTTTCAAATTTATAAATCTCCACTTTCTGTGGCTTTGGTACCAGATCCATGTACTGCAAATCTATATTTCCAGCCTCCAAAATTTTTCTTTTAATATCAGTTCAGTACATGCTAATGGTTGTAGCATGTAATTCATGCACTCTCCTGCTGAGTGCATCAACCATTTTATTTTCCTTCTCTTTGATATGCTTGATATCAAAATAGTACTCACAGAGAAAGTCCAACCACCTACTATATCTAACATTCAAGGTTGGATGATCAAACAAGTACTTTAGACTGTTATGGTTTGTTCTTAGTTTGGACCTCCTTCCCATGAGCTAATGTCTCCATTTATTTAGAGCATGTACTATGGCTACCAACTCCAAATCATGAGTTGCATAGTTTCTTTCATGTTCTTTCAACTTTCTAGATTCATAACAGATTACGAATCCATTCTGACTGAGGAATCCTCCTATTCCTTCTTTGCATGCTTCTGTGCACACCATGAAATATTCATTTGGATCTGCGATCCTCAGGATTGGAGCACTAGTTAACAATTGCTTCAATTGTTGGAAGCTTCTCTCACAATCCTCTATCCACTGAAACTTCTTCTCCTTCCTTTGCAAGGAAGTGATAGGGTGAGCTATCCTTAAGAACCCTCTGATAAACCTTCTTTAATAACCAAATAGACCCATAAAGGATACAACTTCAGTCATGTTCTTTGGCATTGGCCATTCTCTGATGACCTCAATCTTCTCGAGATCTACAACTATTCCTTCCTTCGAAATAATATGCCCCAAGTAATGGATTTTCTCCTGATAAAACGAGCACTTGCTCAAGTTGGCATATAGTTGGTTCTCTCTTAGCACCTGCAACATCATCCTAATATGTTTTTCATTCTCTTCCTCGGACTTGGAAGACACCAGAATGTCATCTAGGAAGACTATGATGAACTTGTCTAGATAGTCCCTGAATATGCCATTCATCAGGCACATAAAAAAAATGGGTGCATTTGAAAACCCAAATGGCACGACTGTGAACTCGTAATGACCATACCTTGTTATGAAGGTGGTGTTGCTAATTTATTCATCCTTTATCCTTATCTAGTGATATCCCGACCTGAGGTCTATCTTCAAAAATATCTTTGCATCCTTCAACTAATCGAAGAGGTCATCAATTCTAGGCAAAGGGATATTTGTTCTTTATAGTTACTTTGTTCAATTTTATGAAATCGATACACAATCTCAACGTCCCATCCTTCTTCTTCATGAACAAGACTAGGGCACCCCAAGGTGACACACTTGGGCATATATACCCCTTCTTCAAAATCTCTTCAAGCTTCAATTGCAACTTTTTCAGCTCTGGCGTACTCATTCTATAAGGAGATTTCAATACTGGAGTTGCTCCAGGCATCAAGTTTACAGAGAAGTCAACATCTCTTTTCAGAGGTAATCCTGGTACCTACTGGAATACGTCTTCAAACTCCTTTAGTAATGCATGATCTCCAATACTTGACACCTTATCCTTAAGTGTTTCCTCCACATGGGATGCAAATAATTGACAGCCTTTCCTGTAGCACTTCTTCAATTTCATTACTGAGATTTCTCTGATAGCAACAGCTCTGGGAATTCCTTGGATTGTTCTCTGATTCGTTTCCTCATCTAGGAAAGTGAATTCCTTATTACGACAGTCTAAGATGGCATGGTGTTGTTCCAGCCAGTCCATCCCAATTAGATAGTCATAAAAACCTAAAGGCAAAACATTCAATTCATCCTTTGTGCTCAGTCCATTCATGTCCACGGGATAGGACTTAACTAACTCAGTGACCTTCCTCTTGGTTCATGTAGCCAACTGAACTAACCAGTAATTTTCATGTTTGCTTCTTTGTTGGCAAATGTTTACCAAGTAGCGTATGCTTATCATTGATGAAAAGTACAACAGTGGAGATGGAAGGATAAGAAGGATAAAATCCCTTGGGGATTCGGACGTGAAATCTCAGGAGAAACAACATTGAGGAAAACGCGCGCAACAAAGGCAAAGCTCAAGATATAGGAGTTTGCAGAGGAGAAGGAAGAAAGAGATCCACAGCCGTTGGATCCCATTCAAATTTCTCGAAAGGCTGACAGCTGTCAGATTTGCAGAAGCTGCGAGGGAGATAAGCCTCGAGAGAAAGAAGAGAAGTCCCAACATGATGATTTTTCATCATGATATCAGCCATCGGGAGATCAGAGTTCTCAAGGTCGTGAGAACTGGGACATTGAAAGTCTCGAAATCCTGACATAATCAGGACCGTCCATTTGGAAGGACGCATGGCAGCGATCAGGAACCACCGAGAGAAGCTCAATAGGAGGCTTCATCGAAGAATCAGGAATCGGAGTTTCACGAGTCCCATGAACAATTGCAATAGAAACCCCGAAATCACGATGAAAGAAATCCCGACTAAACCTGAACCGTCAGATCAACATGTGATCTAGACCGTCGATCCAACTCACGACAGTAGACCACGTCATCTAGGGACACGTGGCACAACCAGGTAATGACAAGTGTCAGGCAGATTCAACACTTCAGACACATATAAGTCATCAATTAGAGTGACACGTGGTAGTACTTAACACGTGTCAAACCACGTGTGATGTTAGCAGAGTATCGAGGATCGAGACTTTGAAATGACAAAGTCACTTGACATCAGGAATGTCGATTTCATGATGATTGATTTTGCGATTTAATCACAGCCACTGAATAAAGGTCGCATTTGGACCGTTGATTCAATTCTATATCGGAGTTTCGCGGATCGCGAATTCGAGAGGCAAAGAACTCATTGCATCAAGAATGTTGATTTTGTGATATGCGAAATCACGAAATAATGTGAGTCGTCGGATCAAGTGTTGATTAGGATCGTTGATCACAGCCTGTATCAGAGTTTCGGGGATTGCGAACTCAAAATGGAAAGAACTCAATACAACAAGAATCCCGATTTCGCGATGTGCAATATCATGATCCAATCGTGGCTGTTGAAACAAGTTCATATCTAGACCGTTGGTTCAACTTTGTGTCGGAGTTTCACAGAATTTGAGGAAATCATGAAAGTGCCTTATGCATAAGGGTGTGGTCATAGCCCTTGGTCATGGGAAGAGAAGGAGTCAGTCCGGATAAGCTCCATATCGGAGTTTTGGGGATTGAGATTTGTAAGTGACTAAAACTATGAACGCCAAGAGTGCCGAAATTGCGATATATGAAATCTCTATTGGATCTGAACCATTGGATCAAGTATTGATTGCAAGGCTATTGTTGCATGCACCAGTGAAACCGCCAGAAACCACTGATGGTTTCAGCCAGAGGACTAGAAGACACTTGGGAAAATGGCCAGAGAAGCTAAAGAGTGTCAATGATGATCACCCAGAGCACTCGAGAGGTGGAGGAGATTGGCGCGGTTGGAGAATGCAGAGGAATGGTGAACATTGCATGCACAAGGTGAACATAAGCTATAAATACACAGTACAGAGAAGAGTTGGGTGTGGCTGTTGCTATTGGAGTTGGCAGTGATTGTAGCTGGTGAAGGTGATTCATGTGCGAAGAAGAAGGAGAGTACAACAACTGAATTCAAGGGAAGAGGATCTGTGTAGTGAATGGGTATGGCACACAGAGATTAAAAGGAAGAAGAATAGACAACGCAAGTGATCTGAGAAGAAAGGCAATGAGTCATACAGAGCAACGAAATGGAGCAGAACAGTGATAATTCAGGTAAGCCATCGTCGAACATCATATCACTGTAATAAATTCAATAGAAAAGATTTATATTTTAGGGTAGTTGGGAGGAGCTAGGGAGGACTGGTGTCCTCAAAGGTTCAGGTGGGTGCTTGAACATAGGGAGTTGGTGCTTCCTTCTAGTTGGTGCTAGAGAAACCAGGGAGTCGGTGCTTCCTTCTAGTTGGTGCTAGAGAAAATAGAGAGTTGGTGCTCTCATCAAGTTGCAGCTTGCTAAACAGAGGTTGAAGCCTCATTATGAGTTGGTGCTCTCATCAAGTTGCAGCTTGCTAAACAGAGGTTGAAGCCTCATTATGAGTTGGTGCTCATAAGTATGATAATTTAAAGAATGTAATTCATTTATCATATAAAGAAAAAGAGGTTTTTACCCTGTATGGGTTTCCTTGGAAAATATCTGTCTCTGTGCTTCTCATATATGTGACTGATGCCGAATGTGCCTGTGTTTATTTCTCTTCATTATTGTGATCATCATTCAGTGTCTCTGCAAAGAGTTTTAAAAGAAGCATAATTGTTTAAGCTCAGTAACAACTGATTCACCCCCCCCCCCTCTCAGTTGTCCAACATTCTTGACAAATGCAAACTTTCCACCACTCTAGGATCTATATAACTATGGCTATCCATTGAATCAATTAAAATAGTAAAGGCATGGTTGTTGATCATACCTTCTATTTCAATCATGTGTGACTGATATTCAAATTTCTTATTGTCCAAGGCTGTGTAGATCCTTGGAATTATGCTTCCCATTTCCTCCATTGTTTCATCCTATTGTACATTTTGGACAACTCTTACTTTATCATTTATGTGGGGGAAATATCTATACCTATGGTTTTCTTTACAACCCCAACATTCCATATGTGGCAGTCTTGGCATTTTCCCACCTACTTCAGCCTTCTTAGGCTCTCTAAAAGATGGTTGTCCTTAAGTATTGTTTATGAAAAAGGCTGGCTTAGTTCCCTTCTTCCTTTGATGCATCTTGAATTTCTTCTTGTCTTCCAAGCCTTCCAGAAAGTAGGTTTCTCTCTTTGTTGCTCATATAAGCATTTTTCTCTTCTTATCGTTTCTTCCATAGTTTTTGGGTCATCATACTAGATCTTGTCCCCAATGGAAGGTGGAAGTCCACTCAAATACCTTTGAATCTTGACAGTCTCATCCTTGATGAATGGAACATACTTCAGTAATTCGAAAAACCTTCGTTCGTATTCATCAATGGTCATGCTGCCTAGCTTGAGTTTAAATAACTCTTTCATCTTTCTATCATAGTATCTTTTAGTCAAGTATTTCTTCTCAAAATATCTCTTAAATTCTTTCCAAGTGATATATTTCTCTCTAATTTGTTGCACCTGCACAAGATGATACCACCACATGGATTCCTTTCCCTCTAGTTGATACATTGCAATTCTTCCTTTTGCATGAGAGGAATAATTTTACAGTTAGAAATATTTACTCATGCCAAGCAACCATGTCTTGACATCTTCCTCCTTCTTATGTTCTCCATCAAACATTGGAGGCTTAATCTTGTTCATTTCTCCCTTCAATTCATCCACTCTAGATCTCCTATTCTTTCTGGTAGGAGATGGACTTGAACTATTATGTGCCCTCCTCTTGGAGCGGCCTTGGGAGTGATGATGGTGTTTACCAACAATCCTTGATCTTCTTCCCTCAGAAGTCGGGTGACTCCTGGTTTTGCTTGAGTCTCTCTCCTGGTCCAACTTCTTTTCTATTCTCTCCAAACTCTTCATCAACTTTAAGTTGAATTCACCTTGTTTATCCTGAGATTTTCTGATATTTCTTTTATCTGTTTGGTGAGTTTGGGCATCTTTCTACAATTTTTCAATGATCTTCATCATATGCCCTTCCTTATCTATCTTTTCTCCATGCCCATTGGAGTTCGACCCTTCAAATCCCAAATGAAAATCCATCCCTTTATATTTGTTCTATGAACTGGAAGAATTATGTGTCTCTTCCATTCATTTTTCACTCAGTGGCAATTCTACTCATTTCTGTAACTCACTACACTTCTGCAAACACAATGTGTAAACAACCAGAATTTGTCAGGCCATTATTCATTAAAAAATCCCACAACATTCATAAACAAATCTGAATTAAGAAAACGTTCAGATTTCATGAATTTTCCAAGCTCTTCTTGGCTCTGTAACAATTCTTTGGGCTCTAGCCCCTTCTCTCTTAATTTCCAACCCAGGTGATCGCAGGTCATGATCACTCACTTAGAAAAAAGGGTTCTTTGTGACTTCACATTTCGAGAGGTTTCAAAGCACTTCACAAAAACTTCCTGAATTCCAGACTAACGAACTCGCGACGTAGGGTAGATCTACCGTCCATGTCTACCTATCATCCAACACCTGACACTCGCTGTGGAACCTTAGGCATCTGAGGTCCAATAACTTGGGACTTCAGAAGATTTCACATTTGCACACCCCGCACACATCCACGTCACCTTAGGTGACATCATTATCTTACATCACTTAACATTTTCTCAATTGTGGGGGCATGCAATAATGGTTTTGGAGTATTATACCCTTCATTCCATAATTCTCTTGACGTTGACACATAACCCCTTAGTGAAACCATGGTTTGGATTGCAAGACTGCCTTGGATAATCATCTTCCATGCAACTTGGGTCCCCGTAATGTCTCCTGGCCATTGATATTGATGTATCGTGATCAATGCTAATGTGGTTCCTCCAACCCATAACTACATTACATAAACTCAGGCCCCACTAACCCTGCTCACATAGGATGCCACATGGAGGAATACTAGCGACGTCATCTGACCCCACCAAGTCTACTCTTTTTATTCATAACTTTGGACTTTGGAAGTTTGTGCAATGGCACATCCCACTTCTCTCGAAAACTGAACTCCCAAAATTACAATCTTCTCTTCTGCTTGATCCAACAGTCAAGCTCTTTTCTCTAGATCTATGGTGTAGATCTCCCTCGGGACTTTGGGGTTTCAGGTTTCGGGCATTTATGCCTCCGAGCACCCTGCTTCTCCCGATTGTTGAACTCTGAAGGGCTACCAGGATAACCCTCCTACACATTCTCTAGATATAACAATCATACTGAATTTCCCTTCTGTCTGAGCAGATCCTATGGCTCCAACACCCCAAGTGTTGAGTGCTCTCTCTCTGTGGTCAAATACCATGTCGACTATGGTTTTATTCTACCACTACAGCCAATGTAATCCCTTGGCACTCAGAAACAATCTAAGGTTCAAAATTGGTTACTCTGAACACCATTTCCACTCAAAACCTTGGGTACAAAGACCACTTATCTGACCCATCCAGGATCAACATTGAAAACATGGCTCTGTTACTATATTGTAAGTCCCCGACCATCAACCCACTTTTCGGGAAACACTACTTCGCGAAAACATTCTCATACTTAAAAATATAACATGCATTATTTATAAATAATAATCATTAAATCAAATTAAGACATTTGACATAAATTTACTCTTGTCATACAGACTTAAACAAAATTAAAAACAATTCAAACTAGAAAAGAAATACATGATAATATTACAAGTATCACATAACATGCATTTTAATTAAGTACATAATTAAAACACATAACGATACTTATCTTTAAAACTGTAATACACCACCAACTGCGTGCATACCTTCCATGAAACTCCCAGCCTTAGATCTCTCTACTCATCACTCTCATCAGTAGGTCACCCCCAAGCTGGGACTAAGCTCCACTAGGAAAGGGAATACTAGGCTAGGCAAGGTCAACGGAAGACACACAATTTATGAGGAAGAATTCTCTCCGAGGATCCACTTATGCACATTGCTCACAGACTCTCATTCCCCACATGTCTATCCCACCCTAGGAGTATACACCTTCACAGTCATCAAGACAGTCCTTCGGCTGCTAAACCTACCTTGCCTTGGGCTTCAACAATAGACCAAACCAGAATTCTTCAATCTTTGTGGAATCTACAGAACTCCTTCCAGGAGTTCTCACTTCCTTTACGCACTCTCTCACCTGGAGAGAGTGTTGCACATAGGCTTGACAACCTGCTTCTTCATCTTTGTTCCAACACAAGGAGGACAACAAGGCTCATCAAGGAACTAATGACGGCAGCCAATCACACATAGCCAAGGGACAATGTGGCCACAACAACCCACATTTATAACACACACGACATAGACAATTGATCAGGTTTCAAAGAAGACATGGGTAGGCTTCAGAGGTGTGTGGCTATGAAAAGGTCTAGTGTAGAGACAAAACGATTCTTGGGAAGGATTCCAGTGACTTTTGGTTCTGGTTTTCAGGATTGTGTGACAAGAAAATTAAACAGAGGTCGTTCATGGACTCCAATAGTTCAGATAGTCGACATCATAATGGAGGATGAACCCCCATTCCGACTCAATTCTTGGTTTAAATTGCATGTTCCTGGGCCAACACATGTCGCCCTTGAAGATTCATGCACTTCGTCAAGTATGTGTTCCCTTTTGCACATGTTGGGGTTGCATGCATTGCCTCTCCTAGGACTTAGGATAACAACATACCTTTCACACCACTTTGGAATAATAATAAGTTATTATTCCTAAGGACTTAAGTGATCAAGCTTATCCCCTCTTCCAATCTCCCAGCCCCCTCTCCCTTACCCATACTATGGAATCTTAGTCCCCCATCACTCTTTCTTCGTGGTTGGTCGACACACAACGATGTTTATATATTTTATTAATGATCTGCATAATTACATATACAAAATCAGGCTCCTGGCCTTAACACTTAGGCTCTCCTACCTAATAAACACATAAGCCCACCAGCTTATCAATACTTGGCTCACCAGCCTACAAAACATAATTATAATTCATAAACATGATTAAAATTCATAATTTAAATGGGTCACTACTGGGGGATATTACACATAGAGAGATTTTTCCTCGTAACAGAATTGGTGACCATACTGGGGATGGGATCTTCTTTCTTAGGGTTTAGAGTGATTTTCTCCTTTGATTTCTATCATTCCTATTGTGTTTCTTGTCGTATCATTGCTTGAAAACCTCTTTTCACTCTGGGTCTCAGTCTTTCAGCCTTCTCCTTTGCCTAGCTTTTTTTTAAACATATACATGGGTTTTTGCTTGATAGTCGTGTATATATGTGTGTTTTCCTTCTGCAAGTTGCATACATACACATTGCTTCCCTAAACATTCACATACATCAGCCTCTTTTGCTTCTTTGTTGGGTTTGGTGGTTGTTGGGTAGGTTTTGTTGATTGCTAAGTCTTCTTGGGTCTCTGTAGTGACTGTAAGTGTCTATGGGATGACACGAAACATGTCTTTGCTTGAATTTCTGGGTGGTGTCTTTCTCGTCACCTTTTCATTTTGATTGTCCTTTGACATTGGGCTGGGTGTATTTCTTCTTGGTATCCTACTTGAGTTGTCTCTTTAAATACACAATAGAGTTTTTGTATATCAAGTTGATGTTCAGTCCATGCATTTTCATTTTTTCTTATTGAAAATACAAATATATTAGGCATTTTTCATTTCTTGGCATTTTGATATTTTAATTCTTTCTCATTTATCTTAGTGCATGTAATGAAAGATTGCATTTTTTACTTCGGAATTGCAGAGTTGAAATTGAAAATTGCATTGTTTTAATAAGCATATCATTCATTGAAAATTGAAGTCAGGACTTTGCATTATATTCATATTTACTTTACTTGCTAAGTCATAACATCATGAGTTTCACTACCATACCTTTTTGAGTAAGACGACCACTAAAATTAACACTATAATTTAAAATTGATTGGTCACGATTTTATTTTCTAGGGTGCACAAACTAGCTTAGGATTTAGTGCCTTGGAATAGGATTTTGTGAGTAAACTTCTCCAAGGATATTAAATCAACATATGTGTCTGACAAAGGGAGTGGAGAAATCCATTGTATAATTGGTAATATCAAGAGGCTCTTCTTACACCAGAGTTAATCATGAGGTCGCACAACGTTGGTTGAAGGGATATCCACCCGATACCTTCTTAGTGTCAGAGATATTTATGGGGATCTATTCATATCTGGGATCTTGCTAGTGCCCTTACCTCCGTGAGAGGTAGTACTTTCAAGGTTTTGGGCTTTGCTACCCTGCCCATTGTTAAATTATGAGCTTGATTTCTTATGGATATTAATTCTTTGATTTTCTTCAACACTTTGATTCTATCTTAATACACTTCAACAATACCAAATCATAATTGAATAGTGATAACTATGTAGATAAGTAAGCATGCACATCAACAACACATATACCTTGGGGAAACCTTATACAGGGAGAAAAACCCCAGCAAACGATATTATTTTATTGCATTAATAATGTAAGATCACCTACAAATATCCACGATGAATGTTCTTCTCTTAAAGATCTTTCTATGATGACTCTGACCTAACAAAGACCTAAAAGACCTTGCTGAAATACACATGTGATATGTTTCTTCTATTGTTGATATAAAACATTAATATGCTTCTTTTCTATGATGCCTCTTTATCACTAATGTGTGCCTCTATTTCTTCACTCTTAACCTGCATATCAAAATTGTGTTGAAGAGAGGGGTCGACCTCTACTTATATAGGTTGAAGAAGAGAAGAGGAGAGGCTCGAAATAGTAACCTGTTTGCATGAGTTAATCATAACTCAGTGTCATACTTTAGTTAGAACTTAGAACTAGACTTGAGACTAGTTAAAACTCAACATTATACTTTAGTTCAAAAATAGAACTAGACTTGAGACTGGTATGCTTTAGTTCGAAAATACAAATATATTTGAGATTGGTATGCTTTAGTTAGAAAATATAACTAGACTTGAGACTTCAGTTACAACTCAACATTACACTTTAGTTCAAAAATAGAACTAGACTTAATACTTCAGTTGCAACTCAACATTACACTTGAGTTTTAAAATAGAACTAGACTAAAGACTTCAGTTAGAACTCCACATTACACTTTAGTTCTAAAATAGAACTAGACTTAAGACTTCAGTTGCAACTCAACATTACACTTTAGTTCTAAAATAGAACTAGACTTAAGACTTTAGTTATAAATTGACTATTTACAAGGCAATTCAAAATTCTCTTCATGGTGGATAATGTTACATGTGCCAACGCACTAGATCAATACATTTATATTATTTGCAATATTAGGAATATAGTTTGTTTCTATCTCATAGGAATTTTATATTCAACCTATCGTTTTCTAGATACCTTGACTTTTTCTCATGGCTCACAAGGTTTGACTAGGCTCACAAGGGTTGTATGTTTCCCCTGACCTTTTCACTAGTCTATCTATGCTCACAGAGGTTGTACATTCCCCCTTACTTTTTCACTAGACTATCTATGCTCATAGAGGTTGTATGTTCCCCATGAATTTTTCATTAGACTCACATGGCATCTCGTTCGTCCTGAATTTTGTTTTGACTCACAGAGTTTGTACGTTCCCCTTGGATTTTGTCAATACCTCACAAGATTGGTTGATTCTCCAAATCTCCCTGGCTAGCCTCAGGGTGGCCGATATGGCCTCTCATTGGAAAATGACTATCGATGATGCCAAATTTAACACTCCCTCTTAGTGAGGGAGTCATTATTAGCCATGTCAAGCTTTCCTCTCAGTTAAATAAATTGTCTCGAGGTCAAAGGCTTGGTCAGGATATCGACTACCTGCTCACTTGTGGCTATGTACTATAACTTTACATTTTTTCTCTAGACCAAGTCTCGGATGTAGTGGTACCTGTTATCCACATTTTTGGTTATCGAGATGATAACATGATTATGTCATAAGGATGGAAGATCAAACTCTTCATTAAGAACATTTTCCTAAAGAAGGTTACACTTGCCATTTTCTCAAAATCATATTTTAAGAAGGGTACGCAGGCTGCTTATATACTCTCCTGTGGAAATCCTTAATTTCCGCATGCTGCATTCAGCTGGACTGCGGACTTTCTGCACTGTGTTAATGTTTAGGGTGCAGACATGTTTCTAAAGGAGAAAATGAATAAGTTCTCGATCCTTCTAGAAGGAATCTTCTAGAAGGATGAGTTGGAGTTCGAATGGTTGGCAAAGAACTGACTTTCCAGATATCTGGGGATCATTCCCTATCCAAGTAACTAATCAATCTTCTACTATATAATGAGGATATTGTTTATGGAAAAGGTTAACAAGCAAGTAACAAGAAGAAGCAAGCTAGCTAAATTTTGATGGGAGAACTGGTACAAGACTGTATGGAGGATTGAAGCTACAACAGCAAGAGACTACAAGTAACCATTTGTGGTTGAACTTCTTCATGCATGAGCAAGTGTGTGTGTCAGAGCTAGAAGCCATCGAAAGGAGATCTACGACATCAAGGCTCAGGTTGTATATTTCTCTTTCAGTTAATGCAATATACGAATATGTCCCTTTCCCATAATGATGATGTCAT
This sequence comes from Picea engelmannii, assembly GCA_009831015.1. Classification (NCBI taxonomy): domain Eukaryota; kingdom Viridiplantae; phylum Streptophyta; class Pinopsida; order Pinales; family Pinaceae; genus Picea; species Picea engelmannii. The sequence goes on from ML777749.1 coordinate 2,301,583, forward strand.
CTTATTACATGATTCCTTGATCACATGTATAGACTAAGTATTGAATATATTAATGCCCTTGCTGTGATTGGTTTGT
>ML777749.1:2320494-2343507 GCA_009831015.1 Picea engelmannii
TGCAACACCTTATAAGGGCCATAGTACTTTGGTGATAATTTATTATCCTTCTTGGCTTGCTTGAGGGACATCTATTTGTATGGTTGTAGTCTTAAAAATACTGAATCCCCTACTTCAAAACTTCTTTCACTACGATGTTGATCTGCTTGTTGTTTCATGCGATTTTGTGACATGGTTAGGTTGTCCTTTAAGATTTGGAGAACTTGTTGTTGATTCTCAATGTGATATTCCACTGCTTGAACCTTATATTTTTATTTTAGAGAAGAAGTGATGGAAGGAGGGTGGTATCCATAAAGTGCCACAAATGGTGTAATTTTTGCTACAGTATGAAAGGAAGTGTTATACCACCATTTTTCCAAGGGTAATCATTTGAACCATTGTGTTTGTTTATCAAAGACAAAGAAACAAAGGTATCCTTCCAGGCATTTGTTCACTATCTCGGTTTGTCCATCAGATTGAGGATGACAGGATGAGCTATGAGCCAATTGAGTACCCAAACAAGAAAATAATTTTGTCCAAAAATGTCCAGTGAAGATGGGATCTCTGTCACTTACAATAATCTTTGTGTTGCCATGTATCTTTTGAACTGTCTCCATGAATGCAGTGGCAACTATACTAGCTTTGAAGGGATGAGAGAGTGCACAAAAGTGTGCATACATGGTCAGTCTATCAACAATCACCATGATAACACTCTTTCCTTCAGACTTTGGTAACCCTGTGATGAAATCCATGGAAACCTCCTCCCAGCGTTGACTTGGGATGGATAATGGTTGTAAAAGACCTAGGGTCTTAATTTTTTCCACCTTATTTTGTTGGCAAACCAAACATTATGCCACAAACCTTTGAACATCAGTTTTAGGGCCATCCCAAAAAAAATCCTTCTTGTCTCTATGGTAGGTTTTCAAAAATCTGGAGTGCCCTCCCACTGGAGAGGTGTGCAATTCCAATAGTATCTTTTGTTTGAGTTGGGATTTCTTACATAAATATAAGCGATCTTTGTACCATAGTGAATCATTTTTCCATGTAAATGTATTTGATGCACCGGAATCCTACTACAACCTTTGAATGAGAGTCCACACTTTTTCATCATTCTTCCATTCATCCCTTGCTTCTATTATCCAATCGAGTTGGATGATCGAGATAGCACAGAGAAAGGCCTCAACATCTTCATCCTTTCTTGAGAGTGCATATGCCACAACATTTTGCTTCCCATTTTTATAGATGATTTCAAAATCATAACCCAATATCTTGGTTACCCATTTTTGTTGTTCTTTTGAAGATAGTCTTTGTTCCAAGAATTATTTAAGACTATCATGATCTGTTTTGACCTTGAAGTGCCTACCTATTAGGTAAGGATGCCATTTCTTCAATGCATGTAGTATTGCCATCATTTCTTTCTCATATCAATCTTAGGAATGTGGTTAGTCTTCAAACCAAAGTTGGAGTTTCTCCATTCTTGATTCACCTTCCTTGTGTCCTCATCATGAATTTCATGGGATGCATTTTCACTTTCAGGTGTCTTCTCTATTACGAAATTTTTCAATACTTCCATGATCTCCCCTTTTAAACCATCTATCTTAGTATCCAACTTAGATTCCATTGAATCCATCTTATTTTGTAGTTCATTTATGTCCCTATGAATTTCTTCACCTTCATCAAGAGTCCAAGTAGGATTTTATGGAGGCTTGTTTGGTGTAGAAGTTCCCTTTTTGGGTGGCATGTTGGCCAAGTATCACTTTTGAACCTTGATTTTGAGGTGGTTCTACTAGACAATATTTATTCTATTGTATCTCCCAAGTTTCGGCCCATATGGGTATGAAACTTTATTTTATGTATTTCTCTGATATTTCTTCTCTGTAATTCCATAGGTCTTATCAAAATTGGATGTACCAAGTGGAATTTACGGTAACTTCCCCACAACTTGCTGATTTTTGGCCTTTCCAGGAGATCTCACCTGTATAGTGTGCCCCACACAAAATAATTGATATAAAATTCCAAAACTTGCACCAGAAATACTATAGACCGTCCAAGATCCAATGCAACCAATCCCACACAATTTGGATACTCTAGGAATAAATTATGATTGTTTTACCTGGAACACCTTCTTGAGACTAGTCAATAGGACTAGTCAAATACCCTATCTTACACAGGGTGTATCTACAAATTTAAGATGACCCAGAAGCTAAACCTTTTACCACAGATACCTTACTAATTTTTTTAAATAGCCTCTGGAGCTCAGGGTTTGAAACATTACATATAATTTTTATAGTGAAAATTCCACAATGACTCATTTCAGGATGATTCCAGAACCCTATCTTGTATAGGTTGTATCTCCGAAAGTATAAGGCCTTAGGAGTTGAATTTTGAACCCAACATACCTTGATCCATCTAGTAAATATCCTCCAATTCGTGCCTTCTAAAATTTTGTACTAAAAAAGTTATAGTGAAAATTCCAGGGTGTCTTAGATTTAGCAGTGAAACCCCAAGACCTTGAGCTCTGATACCATATGTTAAGAACCAAATATCAATATAGCATAGAAAATCCTCAGAAAAAGTACTCAACGCCTTGAAAAAGAGATAATTTCAGATAATAAGCCTCTTCGAGGGGGAAACCTCCTTTTACCCCTCTTAAATGTCCAAGTACAAGATGATTCAAAATATAAATGTCTCCTTGGTATATATAGGAGACTAGGAGGTATAATTACAACTAATGGCCTAAAGATGACATAAATAAAATAACATTACTAATATAATATACCCTAATTAAGGGGTAATGATCCAATATTAGGGATTAACATATATGCAGTGGGTATCACCCCTTCCACAGGTCAATTATGTGGCGTTGTCTCCCATGACTTCAACTTCCGATGACTTAGATCCGGTAGTTGACATGGTGATATTTTCAGTAGGGCTATTGGAGACTGATCTCCTTACCCCCAATGTGACCCTCGACATGTGTTCCTTCCAGAGCATTCTTCTTCCATCCAGTGAAGATCTTTTGGAAGCCATGACCGAGTTTTGTCCCTTGACATGGTGTTCTTCTAGAGAGTTATCCTCTTGGAAGCCATAATCAATAAGATTCCATGAGAATAGTTTCTCTTATCTATTGAAAGGTCATTAAAAAATGAAACAGAAGCTACGAGCATAGTTTTTTCTCTCTGTGGAAAGCTCGTTAAAAAATGAACAGAGACCATGAGCATAGTTTTCCTCTCTGTAGCAAGCTCATTAAAAAATGAAACAGAGGTCATGAGCATAGTTTTCTTCTCTACCCATAAGGAATGTCAGTTTCCATAATAGCACTTTCTGTCTTGGAGATAGGGGTCTAGTATCCAAGAGTAAATCCACTTGTCCGTAGGGAGATTCTCCTGTAACAGAAATAAGAAATAAGTCTTATATGCAGTGAGTATCACCCCTGCCACATGTCAATTATGTGGAATTTTCTCCCATGAATTAAACTTTCGATGACTTAGATCCATTAGTTGACATGGTGATCTCTTCGATAGGGCTATTGGAGCCTAATATCCTTACCCTCGACGTGACCCTCGACATGTGTTCCTTCCAGAGAATTCCTCTTCCATCCAATGAAGATCTCTTGGAAGTGATGACCGAGTTTTGTCCCTTGACATGGTGTCCTTCCAGAGCGTTGTCCTCTTGGATGCCATGATAAATAAGAGTCCATGAGAATATTTTTTCTTCTCTGTGGCAAGCTTGTTAAAAAATAAAACAGAGGATACAAGCATAGTTTTTCCTCTCTGTGGCAAGCTCATTAAAAAATGAAATAGAGGTCATGAGCATAGTTTTCCTCTCTACCCATAAGGAATGTTAGTTTCCATAATAGCACTTTCTATCTTGTATTTAGGGGTCTAGCTCCCAAGAGGAAATCCACTTGTCCATAGGGGGATTCTCCTGTAACATAAATAAGAAATAAGTCTTATATGTAGTTGATATCACCCCTACCACAGATCAATTATGTGGCATTGTCTCCCATGACTTCAACTTCTGATGACTTATATTTGGTAGTTGACATGGTGATCTCTTTGGTAGGGCTATTGGAGCCTAGTCACCTTACCCCTGATGCAACCCTCGAAATGTGTTCCTTCCAGAGGATTCTTCTTCCATCCAGTGACTATTTCTTTAAGACACCCTAGATTCCTTTTGGATGGAGGTTCTTGAAGAATTATTTCTAACACTTCAGCAAGTTCTAGGGGCTCATTACTTGTCACTTCACGAGGTTCCTCAGTTTGATCATTTGACTCCTCATTTTCATAAGAGGGTGAAGCTGGTTGAACTACTTTTGATTCCTGTTGAAGCTCTCTGAATTTCTTAAATGCAACTTCCTCATGGAAACTCACATATATGCTTACCTCTATTTTCCTCTGACCTGGTACATAAATCCTGTAATCCTTGGAGTTCTCATTGTACCCCACAAAAACCCCTTTCTTTCCTAAGAGTTCCATCTTTGTCCTCTTTTCCATAGGGACATGAATATACACAAGACACCCAAATATCCTTATATGCCCTACTTTAGGTATGATTCATGAGAATACCTCTTCAGGAGTATTTTCCTTTAATATAGCATGTGGACACTTGTTTCTGAATATAAACGGAAGTGGAGGTAGCTTCTTCCCATAAAGAATTTGGCAGATCCTGGTCAAACATCATTTCTTTCAGCATCACCCCTCCCACAGGTCAATTATGTGGCATTGTCTCCCATGAATTCAACTTCCAATGACTTAGATTCAGTAGTTGACATGGTGATCTCTTCGATAGGGCTAGTGGAGCCTAATCTCCTTACCCTCGACGTGACCCTCAGCATGTGTTCCTTCCAGAGAATTCTTCTTCCATCCAATGACTATTTATTTAAGCCACCCTGGATTCCTTTTGGCTGGAGGTTCTTGAATAATTATTTCTAACACTTCAGTAGGTTCTAGGGGCTCATTACTTGGCCCTTCACGAGGTTCCTTCATCTGATCATATGACTCTTCATTTTCAAAAGAGGGTGAAGTTGGTTGAACTTCTTCTGATTCCTACTGAAGCTCTATGGATTTCTTAAATGCGACTTCCTCATGGAAACTCACATATCTGCTTACCTCTATTTTCCTCTGACCTGGTACATAAATCCTATAAGCCTTGGAGTTTTCATTGTACCCCACAAAAACCCCTTTCTTTCCTAAGGGTTCTATCCTTTTACTCTTTTCCTTAGGGACATGAATATACACAGGACACCCAAATATCCTTAGATTCCCTACTTCAGGTTTGATCCCTGAGAAGACCTCTTCGAGAGTATTGTCCTTCAAGATAGCATGTGGACACTTATATACATGGAAGTGGAGGTAGCTTCTACCCATAAATAATTTGGCAGATCCTGGTCAAACATCATTACTTTATCTGCCTCACAAATTGTCCTATTTTTCCTCTCAGCAACTCCATTTTGTTGAGGGTTATATGGAACGATCAACTGTCTCTTGATTTCTGCTGACTTGCGGAAATCCTCAAACTGGAGATATTCAAACTCTCCTCCATTGTCTATTCGAAGAATTATGATGTGTTTCCCAATCTTCTTTTCAATAAAGGCTTTATAATCTTTGAATTTATCAAATGTGTCACTTTTAGATTTAAGGAAATATAGCCAACATTTTCTTGAGTAATCATCAACAAAAATGACATAATACAAACAACCACTGAGTGAGGAAGATGACATGGGACCACATACATAAGAATGAACCAGATCTAATATGCCCTAAGCTTTGTTGTCACTACTAGGAAATGCTTTCTTTATATTTTTACCTAGCATGCATCCCTTACAAATTTCATTTTTACTAAGAGAAATAGAGAGCATGCCACATACCATGTTCTATAGATCTAGAAGAGATTTGTAATGAATATGTCCAAGTCTTATGTGCCACAAATCATTGGAGCTAGTCACATCATGAGCCAGTTCCTGAACTGACCGTCCTGACATGATGTATAGTCCTCCACTACAAGTTCCACTGGGTTTTGTTGTACTTAAGTGGCTACCTTTAGCCCATAGTAGTTCCTTCCTGTCCTTGAAGATCACCCAAAATCCCTTGTCCTCAAGGGTTGCAACTAATAGTATATTCTTCTTGAGCCCTGGAACATATAACACTTCATCAATATGAAGTCTAGCCCTAGATTCCAATCTGAAGGAGATAGAGCCTACTCCCTCTATCTTGTAACATTTTTCATCCCCAAGATCAACCAGCTCTACAAAATATTTTGTCTCAAAATCTGAGAGGATCTCATTGTACCCTATCATGTGCTTTGATGCACCACTGTCTACTAACCAAGTTTTCAACCCCGTGAAAACTGAACTAGATAATGAATAAACCAAGTAATATTGTTTTCTATTTTCTTTCTCATTAGAAGACTTTTCTTATTTCTTTTGGATTCATCATCCTCAACAGTTAAGGCATGATGTTTCCCTTTCCTAGGATATTTCTTTCTAAACCAACAATCTTTACCAAAATGACCCAAATTACAGCTAAAGAATTTAATCTTATATGTATCAATATTCTTGTCTTTGAATGTACCTTTGGTTTTTGGCTTCCTCTGAGAGCCTTTCTAGAAAGTTCTTTTCTTCTTTCCCTTGAATCTTGATGCTAAAGTTGAGTTCTCTTCTTTCATTGACTCCCTCCTAGTAGTTGTGTGACTCTCCTCTTGGAGGAAACCATACCATAACCTCTCAAATGAGGGTTGAATCTCTCTCCCACTTACATTGGATAAGAAGGTATCCCATGAAGAAGGAAGGCCATAAAAAATGGCCTACATTAAATCATCATCATCCACTATCAACCCTGTGACCAAAAGTTGATCTCTGATCTGGGCTATATTGGAATGGAAAGATGCCAATGATTCACCTTTCTCCATATTCAAATACTTAAGCTTGTGCTTAAGTGTCCTCTTATGACTTGGAGCCTGTTTATCATATAGATTCACCAAGGTATCCATACAGTCCTTGGCAGTCATTAATGAAGTCATTGCAGGAATTATACTATCTTTGACTGAGTCAAAGATGATTCACTTGGCCTTTTCTTGACTCTTTCTAAAGGCTACTCTTCCTTCATTATTCGTGGGTTCCTCCACCACTATGGTCACATACTTCTCAAGATCGTGCTCCTGCAAGATATTTGTTATCCAGAGCTTCCACACATTGAACTTGGCATCTCCTTCGAGCCTATCCTCAGCCCTGACTCAAATAGAGGATGCCATGGACCTCAGACTAGAAACTTAATCAAGATAGCTTGGATTTGTGTGTACCTGTAGCTGTACTTCAACATATTTAACAAACCATAATCTTTGATACCATGTGAAATTATGAGCTTGATTTCTTATGCGGAATAAGTATTTGATTTTCTTCAACACTTTGATTCCATCTTAATACACTTCAATAATACCAAATCATAATCGAATAGAAATAACTATGTATATAACTAAGCATGCACATAAACAACACATATACCCTAGGGAAACCCTATATAGGGAGAAAAACCCCATCAAACGATATTCCTTTATTGCATTAATAATGTAAGATCACTTACAAATATCCACCATGAATGTTCTTCTCTTAAAGAGCTTTCCAAGATGACTCTGACTTGACAAAGACCTAAAATAACTTCTTGAAATACACCTATGATATGCTTCTTCTATTGTTGATATACAACACTAATATGCTTCTTTGGTATGCTTCCTCTTTATCTCTGATGTGTGCCTCTATTTCTTCACCCTTAACCTGCATATCAAAACTGTGTTGAAGAGAGGGGTCGACCTCTGCTTATATAGGTTGAAGAGGAGAAGAGGAGAGGCTAGAAATAGTAACATGTTTGCATGATTTAATCATAACTCATCTTCAAAATTTATTTCAAACTTAGAACTAGACTTGAGACTAGTTACAACTCAGCATTATACTTTAGTTCGAAAATAGAACTAGACTTGAGACTCATATGCTTTAGTTCAAAAATAGAACTAGACTTAAGACTTCAGTTACAACTCAACATTAGACTTTAGTTCAAAAATAGAACTAGACTTAAGAATTCAATTGCAACTCAACATTACACTTTAGTTCTAAAATAGAACTAGACTTAAGACTTCAGTTACAACTCAACATTACACTTTAGTTCTAAAATAGAACTAGACTTAAGACTTCAGTTGCAACTCAACATTACACTTTAGTTCTAAAATAGAACATGACTTAAGACTTCAGTTACAACTCAACATTACACTTAGTTCTAAAATAGAACTATACTTAAGACTTCAGTTATAAATTGACTTTTTACAAGGCAATTCCAATTATCTTCATTGTGGATAATGTTACTCGTGCCAATGCACTATATCAATACATTTATATTATTTTCAATATTAGGAATATCGTTTGTTTCTAGCTCAAAGGAATTTTATATTCAACCTAACTTTTGCTAGATGCCTTGACTTTTACTCATGGCTCACAGAGGTTGTATGTTTCCCCTAACTTTTGCACTAGTCTGTCTATGCTCACAGAGGTTGTACGTTCCCCCTGACTTTTGCACTAGACTGTCTATGCTAACAGAGGTTGTATGTTCCCCCTGAATTTTGCATTAGACTCACATAGCATCTTGTTCATCCTAAATTTTGGTTTGACTCACAAAGGTTGTACATTCCCCTTGGCGTTTTTCAATACCTCACAAGACAGGTTGATTCTCCAAATCTCCCTGGCTAGCCTCTCATTAGAGAATGACTATCAATGCTGCCAAATTTAACACCCATATGGTGGACCTGACTTACGACTGCTCTCTTGTGCATAAGTTATACATTGGTTTCTTAGTTGCTTCACTAAGGTGCCACATAGGTTACTTGCAGGGGTTATTCTGCAGATACCCTGGGTCATATAAGGGTCAGACAACACACAACCTTATGGAGGATTACCTCTCCAGGGGGATCTATCCAACTGGTTGTTAATCCCATGAGGGACCTTATAATTGATTATGTTACCTCTGATATTTAGCAGGGAGTCTCAGGCCCCTCTTGGGTGAGACGTACCTTCTTTAGGGAGGGAGGCCCCTTTCATCCACTTTACCCCATTTGTGTGCATATTGGCCATTTGATTTTTCATGTGCTCTTTGATTACTAGTTGGCGTTAGGAGTTTAGACTGTGTTTTCATTATCATGGATAGTGGATTTCCCATAGCTCCCTCTTTTACCACTACCACACCCATGATGTTCAATCATTTCATGGGGACAAATATGTCTGCTTTTCATAATGGTATGCAAAATTATGACACTCAATGCATGCCTTGGGTCTCTAATCATTTTCCTGTTGATATGTTGAATGTTCCTTCTTCCTTTCCATCCTCTACCTGGCACACTTATATGAATCCTAGCATTGGATCCCAGGGCACCATGGCCCTGCTACCTACATCTTTATTTTATATGAGTCATGTCCCTCAACCAACTCTCACCGTGGAAGGTTGGAACCTCCCCTCTTATGGATCTAGTCTTAGCTATGCTCTTTCAGGAGCCAATACTCAAATGGGTGCTTATTCTACTTATTACACCCCATCTGTGTATCCTTTATTTACCATGTCGGTTCCCTCAAACACTTTTCCCATGGAGGTTCCACATATATCCCTGGGTATTTCATATGGGGAGAATCAATTTTACGATTCATGATACCCTCTTTATGGAACCCCTTCACAAGGGGGAAACCTATATCCCCACTTGAATAATACTTATCATACTTTCATCTCTTCCCAGAATTTAGTGATGATTCTCGTACAAACCTCTTTGGACCATTTAGGCAGAGGATACTACCTTTCCAGACATGGACAGTGGGTAAACTAGGACCCTTCCTAGATTCCAATGTTTCAAATCCAATCTTTCCTTGGACCTTGGTATCAAATGCCACAACCCACCACTAGTCTAGTCACTACCAGTCATATGAGAGCTCCATCACCAGCCTCTGCTAGTCATATTAGAGATGGGTCGACAAATTCTGCAAGTCATGTTGATGACCCACACCCAACCACTGCTAGTCATGCTAGGGGCATCACTCCAGTCGCCATGATTCATATCAATGTCAAATCTCTAGCCTCTATACATCATGTGGGAGATGACTCTCTCGCCTATTCCAGCCATATTGAGAGCATGTCACCAGCCATTGTGAATGACGTTGGGGGCATTGAGAAACTTATACGTCTCAGACGTAAGACTAAATTCCTTTGCAGTACTTGCGAAGGAAATCACCTTACTCGTTTGTGTCTTGTTACTGTTGGGATACTTGAAGAGTGGCGCTCACCTAAGGGGCCTTTAGATTCTGAGGTGTCTGTGGTTTCCCCACATCTTGTATCTCCATTGATTGACACGACAGCCATGCTACCACAATCCTCTCCTGAACATACCCCTGTTGTCGAGGTGATGTATCCCCTATCCCTATTATCATGCATCCTCTTCAACCTAGAGTTGAAGAAGTGGTCATACCAGTGCAACCTCTAGTCAATCCAAATCTCCTTTTGGAGGGTGATGTGTTCTTCAACCATGTTGTCAACATTCCTGATACTGCACCTTATGAACAAGAGATATTTTTACTATCCTCAAGTACTCTCCCTTCAATTCATGGAGACATTCCCTTCGATTGGGATGGTCTTGTGGGGTATCCAATGCCTCTGCCTATGTCCTTTCCAGTAAGATACATTATTCCATATATCATGGAGACGATAACCTCCGCTAGAAATTTATCCTCCTCAACTTGGAGAGCTTTGGGTTTTCCCAAGCTTAAGTCGACTATTCGTAGGATACTAACATACCACAGAAGTCCAGCATCGGAGCCTTGGCCTCCCCCGTGACTTGCCACCTAGAAAATCCCAAGCGAGTCTGAGTTAATATCTTTTCCGACTTCTCTAAAAAGAAAAAATATTGTCGAGTGATTTGTCCCTTTAACACTCATTAAATTAGACTTGAAAGATCATGAGTCTTAGTTAAGCTCTTTTCTGACTCATTTTCAAAAGGCAAAAAAAAATCCGAGTGAACTTGTCTCTTTCACAATCGTAAATTGGATTTGAAAGGACGTCTATTTGGTACAAGTTTATCCCCTTTTCACACCAAGTATACTAAAGATCATGAAAAATGACATTTTTTGGTGTTCAGTTGTGATTGCATCTCATGCCCTTGCTTGCAGTATTGAGCCTATAGCTGGTTCTCTCTTTGCGTTATAAACTATTTTCCTCATCAATTTTTCATCCTCAACCAAGTAGAGCCTCATTTATATCCTTCACAATTTGACACCCTATACCTAGGAGGGAAAATTCCCTCGAGTGTCCATCTCCCACATGCATCTTCTTTCATTGAGCATAATTATGTTCCACTACTGGAACTAGTTTTTCTTACTTGCAACACTAGTTTCCTCCTTTGTATCATAGCATTCATTTATCTATGAAAAAACAAAAAAAAAGACAGGAGGGAAGGGAGTATTAACTTATATTAGTAGTAGTTGTGTCGCCTTTGAAAATAGAACAAAGTTATTGAGTCCATTTTTCATCATAATTCTGGGTTTAGCATCAGGGATGATTTTAAGGATGCAAAATTATTTTAAAATGTAGAAACCTTGGCGAATCTTACTAATCCTTCATATGCCAACTATAAATGATTGACGATATTTTTGTAAAAAAATTCAAATTTCTAAGTATTTTACATAGTTTTTATCAAATTTTGGCAATTTTAGAGGTAAAATAATTTTATCCTATAGAATTTGGGAAAATCATTTTTAAAATAGCGAATCTCGTTTTTGGAAAAACCATGGAAAATTAGACCATGACCGAAATTTACCCCCTAAAATCATCCATGTTTATCATTGAATTAGGAAGTTGAGCTCGTTACAGATATTTTTCTCTACCAACTGGTTACTCTTCCAGTCCCTATGGAGAATTTCATTGATGCCTCTTGCATCTCATGGTTTCATCATTGAGTCTATGTTGTCGGAGTCTTCCATATGTCTCATGCTCTTGTTCAAAGGAAGTCTATCAAACTGTGTCGTCCATTCCTCGGAACTCTTGAATTTGCATGTCGACCATACCCTCAGTTTGTCTCATAATCATATGGCACTGTAATCCTATCACTCACCCTGATCCTACTTTCATCATTGGTAGGTAACCTTGAACCGAACAATCGTCATTTCATCATTGGTCATTGATTGGGTGGTTTCCCTTGTGTTCGATGGAAAGACATCTATTCACACATTGGGATTTGTGCAATGTATTGGATGCCATTATCATTAGTGGTAGTTTCCTCACCTTTCTTAGCAGTTTTCCTCATTAGTTGCTATTCAAGGGTCTTTTTCTTGTACCTCTTTCACTTGGCACACGCGACATATTAACAGGGTCATTGGTTCGTGAACATGTTCTTCATCCGATTTCCTCCAAATCATGAAGCTCCTTCTTTGTACCTCATGTTGAATGATGAGATATACCTTAATGCTCTCCTTTCTATTGGTCTCCTTCTATCGAATTCATCTTATCTATTCTGGAAATGAGACCTAGAGTCTTATGAGTACCTTGAGTCTTGTAGTCATTAGTGGCAGGTTATCTCGCCATCGACAATTAGGAATACATCAAAGTCTCCTGACCGATGGATTATTCAAGTGTTTGAGCCTGACTCCTTTATTCACACTTGTAAGAATGTACTCAGTGTCATGATACCTACTTTCATTATCGATAGGTTTTCTTGTGTTTGTTAATGGTATACCTCAATGACCGATAATCAAACGATGTCTCATTGTGTTCGACCTCAACTCCTTTATTCACATGATGTAGAATTTCACCTTTGGCGGATTGTGTAGATTACTTGAAGACATTAGTATGTGGTCGCATCTTTCCTAAGTTGTTGTTTCCTTTTCATTGGACCAGTACCTATATGACTTCAGTGATCATGGTATATCATATTGTACTCCATTGTATATAGATATCTTTAGACTGATTTTGAGACTGGTTCTAGTGGGCCTTTTTCATGACTATGATAGCCTTCGGCATGTAACCACATTTGTAATTTCCTATTCATGGCCATAGACAGTTGTTTGGTATATTTTCACATGGATCTACTATGTAATTGAAATTAGCAGACATGTATGCAAAGTCAGTGCAGAATGTGATGAGCAACTAGTTCTTCCAGCTGGTTCCCCATCACTCCACTTCTAGGTTTTTATAAATCATTTTGGCCATTGTGGATACTCCTCTGACCTCACACATTAGGGGGCATCTGTTATAGAAATATTTTCCTCACCCTATGCAATATTACACATAGGATATTTTTCCATTTACCTATGCAGACTTTTCATCCCTTTTTTCAAATCCCAGAGCTATAAAATACATTTTTTCCACATGTACACACCTTTCCTACTATACAACATGTATATATGTAGGCTACACCATTACAACCCGCGTACATTGGGATTTGTGCCAAAAAATGAAAAACAATGTCAGGTTTTTGTGTCACAACAGGAGATATATGATCCTTGGCCTTCCATATATTGGAAACGCTCCGACTCGGCCCTTTAGTTCCATTTGAAGGATATAAATGGGACAATTCCAATCTATGGAAAGGAGGAGAAAGAATTCCACTTTGAGAGAAAAGTTACTCTGGAAAAATTATTTACTTCATATTGAGTCTGCATCCCTTTGTCCTTTAAGTCTGAACACAGTGTTTAGCCCCCAATCTCTTCCCTTATTGAATGTGAACTTTATTGTATCTCTTCTATGAGCTTGCCTTTGGTGGAGTATTGAAGTGGTGGGGGGCCAACTGGAAGGAACTTAGTTTCTTGGTTTTGAACCATGTTGACACGTAAGTCTATAAATTTTTCACTTCTGCTGATCATATATTAATAGAAATACTATTTTCCTGCCCAATTGATATCTTGCAAATATTTGAATCATTATTCCATGGACATATTTGTTATGTATACTAATGGATTATGCTATCAAATGTGCTAACATCATAAATTATCACCATATGCTTTCTTTTCTTGGTTGTGAGGACTATTTGCAGGTATATTGCTTTGAGTTAAGTGCTCAATGGTAGACTTCATCGAACGTCTGGACAAGGTAGGCCTTTTATCTTGTCTTGCTAGCATACTTGTTTATATAGCATACTTGAGAATAGAGTTTATTTCTACAATCATTTTCATCTGTTGTGGTTTTCCCTAGACATAGAGAGATTTTTCCTCATTATTTTGTGGTGAATTAGATAGGTTCCTAGCCACAATTTTTGTAATTTGGTGTGTTTACCCTTTAGTTCATTAGCTTTGTCCCATTTTTATTAAAACAAGGTCTCACTCCTGGAAATATTTATTGCCTGCAATAGACTTGTAAAACCATTTTTTGATTATTTCTTGATGTCATGTTAGGTTCAACTTAGCTTTTTCCCTTTCTTCTCCCATTTTTAACATGTTTAATCTCTCTTGCAATAATGGGCAAGCCTCGTCATGGGAATATTGGGCGAGTTGCAAGGTGGGTAGGAAAGTATGGGTAGGCACAATGGCTTCCTATCCATAGACCAATGATAAAGGGGAGTTACTAGTAGATGACTTGGGTGTCACTATGTCAGCCCAAAGGGCATTCTGAAGGGAAAGGTGCCAATTGTTTTGATGATCGTTGACAATTTTCTTCATAATTTTAATGAATTTATTATTAGTTGACTCTACAAAACCATTCCCTTGTGGGTAGTAATTTGCTAAATACTTAACCTTAATATTCCATTCTAGAGAAAATCCAGCTAATTTAAGAGAAGAAAAATATTTGGCATTATCAAAGACTAGTGATTCAGGAATTCCAAACCTGATGATAATATGAGACTCAAGGAACAAAGTCACATGGTTATCATTGATAGTATTCAAGGCAATTACTTCACTCCATCTAGTAAAATAGTCAGTAGAATTCAAAATGTATTTTTGCAGTTGGGAAGAGTTATGATTGATTTCCCCTATTACATGTAGCCCCCACTATTGAAAGGGGCGTTTGATGATCACAGGATGTAGGGGAAAGGTAAATTTATTTTCTCTTGGCTAACATTTGGAACTGTTGGAATTTCCTTGAATATGCATGAGAATCCTTGAATAAAGAGGGCTAGTAATAGCCAACTCTGAGGACTTTGTGAGTAGTAGTGTATCCACCATAATTTCCACCAAACGACCCATCATGAAGTTGGAATAATACCTTTTTTGCATCCCTTGTCTCGAGACATATCGGAAAAAAACCATCATAGTTTTTTCTACATAGCATTCCTTGGATGAGATGATATTGAGTAGACTTGAGTCTGAGGGATATTTTCTTTTTGGGATCTAGATAATGCAGGGCTGACCCATGGGTTAAGTAATATTTCATTTCATAAAACCATTGGTCAAAATTAACAGAGATGTAACATACATCTCTTGTATACAGTTCTGGATATTGATACAAATAATATTCATGTAATCCATCTCTTGCTCATTCCATATGAATTTTTCATATCCCCTAGCCTTTGATGATTTTTCCACGATTAATATCTAGGTCGTATTCCTATAGAGTCGTAAGCCAATTTGCTCTCTTTTTTTCTAAGTATTTTTGTACCAGTAGATTCCTAACAACAGGGTAAGGATTAATAACTTTGGTCTTAGATTTGAGCAAGAATGGCCTAAAGTGTTTAACAACTTTAAATACAACATATAAATTTTTATCCACTTATGGGTAGTTTAGCTCTACCCCTTGTAAGCTAGAACTCATAAAAGCTATAGGGAATTCATCTCCTTCCTGGTCCTTTTGCATTAAAATAGTTGCAAACATGATGTACAAAGTGAAGGTGTAGAGGATGTAATCTTGAATAAAATATGGGATTAACAATGTGGGAGCTTTTTCAATGTCTAGTTTGATCTTATCGAAAGATTATTTTCCTTTAGATCCCCATCTGGATTCAACATTCTTTTTTATCATTTCTTGCATGGGTTTTATTGTTTTGGAAAAATTGGGGATGAACCTTCTCACAAAATTTATCCTTCCCAGGAATGAATTCATGGCTTTTTTGTTGTGATGGGGAGGGATCTTAACAATTTCTTCAATTCTCTTAGGTTCAATTCTCATACCATGTTTGGAAACAATGAAACTTATCAGTTTCCCTTCATCAACAACAAAAATGAATTTCTTAGGGTTGAGAGAGATGCCATATATTCTTCACCTATTGAACACTTTATTCAAATGCGTTATATGGTATTTTTTGTCCCTTGAGAATATAGTAACAACATCAAGATACACCACAACACATTCTCCAAGTAGACCCCTGAAGGTGATGTCTATGGCTCTTTGTAATGTTGCTCCGGCATTAATGAGACTGAATGACATCTTCTTGTAGGTATCTTTTTTCCCACTTAGTCCAAAAAGTTGTTTTTATTTGATCATCATGGGCCACTAAGACTTGGTTATAACCATAAAAACCATCTAAAAGGGAGAGCATCTCAAAGCCAGACACACACTTTAGAATTTGTTCCATTCGAGGCACTAGGTAAGTATCTTTCTTTGATTCTCTATTCATATTCCTGAAGTCAATACAAATATTTATATCCCCATTCTTTTTCCTTACTGGTACTAAGTTGGAAATTCACTACATATGTATGACTGGGAATATTATCTTGGCATCCAAAAAAAAATTCAATTCTTCTTTGACTCGAGCCTCGAGGATGGGGTGCATATTTCTCAGTTTTTTTTTAAATGGTTTTGTCATAGGCTTAATGGGAATAATGTGTTGTATTATTTTGGTGGCATACATCTTGAGATCGTCATAGGTACATGAAAATATATCTTTGTATTCTTGGAATAATTTAATGTAAGGTTATTTTTCTTCAGGAGAAATTTTTTTCCCCAGATTAATGTTTTGAGGCATGGTATTTATCCCCAAGTTCACCACTTCAAATTGCATGGATGAACTATTGGTTTTTAAATTGGTGAATTTCTTGAATTTTTCATGGAGATCATAGAGTGTCTCCAATATCACTACATTCCTATGGATATTGTTGGCCAAAATTAACATGTTGCTTTATTATGTTGGATTAATAGTATCTAGATACCATTTGGTCATGTTGGCCTTCATCTATAATAGAGTATTTAAAAGTATCTTTAAGATGAAAGAAGTTGGTAAGATATTGGTAATAGTTAGAGAATATCCAATTAGTGATGTTGTTAGAGATTGAAGGCATGTACATAAGTTCAACAGAGAAAGTGGCAGGCATCAATTTAACTCAGGGTATTAACTTGGAAGCTAGATTGGCTATAAAATTAGCATCACAGTTTAGTGAGCGAGGTATAGGACTAATATTAAATGCATCAAAGGATTTTACCAGTTCCCACACCTCTAATTGATAATGTTTCAAATTACTTGAAAGAAAATTAATGGTCTTCTTTACCTCTTTGATGATAATTTTAGAATCACCAAATACCTTGATTTTATCATCTTTCAAATCTAATTCCTTTCTTAGTCCTTGTAATAAAGATTCATATTCAGCAGTATTATTGGTGCATGGGAATTCTAGTCTACATGCAATTAATGTCTTTATTCCTTTTGGATATTTCAATATGCAACCAACACCTACACCTTCTAAATATTTCGAACTATCAAAAAATAGTGTCCACATGTTAGGATCCCCTTTCTTTGTTACAACATTATGTTTTAAGTTTTCATATTTTTTTGTTTTGGTGGGGTTAGTAGAGTTATTCAACATCTCTAGTCTATCCTCAGAAACTATGTTACATTGTACATTAGATGAACTATTAGTATGATATATTATATATAGTTGGGATCAAAAATCTAGGTGTAATGAAGGATTCCAGATTGTGTGTTAGATTTCTCAAGTGATGATGTTTAAGATGTAAAATTCCCCAAAAATGTTTGATATGAATAATTACCCAAAATTGAGTTGTTCAACATTACTGGTTCATTTGTGTCATTTGTAAGTTTTAAACCTATGAAGTAAATCAATGCATATAGATTCTTAAGAAAAACATAATTTAATCAATTTCTTATTCACATAGTACACAGAGATTGATATCGGAAACCCTCAACCAGGAAAACCTTTCTTATATTCATTATATTGAATTTCACTATTCACCATACAATATATACAATGTTTTTAGGTATTTTTTAGATAACAAAATCCTAATCCCTTAATTCGGGATTAATTTACAAAACCGCTAAAAATAGCAAAAACTGCCCAAAAAACAAATTCGGGGCACTGCCCCGGGCTACCGCCCATTGCCGAACGTTGCACGTAACCAAGGGGGGCATACTTGCCCCCCGTAGGCCCCCCTAGGAAAGCACCTGAAGCACATGGCACAAACATATCACTAGTACGAGGGATCGTCATATGCAATTGTCATATCTGACGCCCCCCCACACACACATGCAAAGAATATAACATGTACCCAACATTCTCCCACTTGTTGTTTTCTTTTCATCTAGGGGTCCAGGGGATTATATAGTCAACAATCCAGGGCAGCAATTCCCATTGTTACTCTACACCAGGAGAAATTTTCTGTTCTCACAGACTTTGTCAATGAATCTGCAACATTCTTCAAAGTGTCAACCTTTTCTAGCAACACCTTCGTTTCCTCAACCATGTCTCTCACAAAGTGATACTGAACATCAATATGATTTTTCTTTGAATGATACGCTGAGTTCTTTGCTAGGAATATTTCACTCTAACTATCACACTCTAATCTCACTACTTGTTGTACCAACCCAATACCTGAACACAATCTTTGTAACCATACTGCTTCCTTGCTTGCATGAGTGGTTGCCATGTATTCAACTTCTGTAGTTGAGAGTGCCACTACAGCCTATCGTTTGCTCATCCAACTGATTTCTTGGTGCAGACCCCCTACCCTCAGTCGAGATCCATGCAGGATCTTCACTAAAACCACACCAAGGGTTAATTAAACCCTTTTTTTAAGCCATAAAGGACTTCGAGTTTCAGGAGTTGGAGAGTCCAGATGTATTTCCACAGCACTTGGCAAATGATGAAATGCGAAACCCTTTTTTAAGCCATGAAAGATTTTAGGCTTCATGAGTTGGATGTTCTCAATGCAATGCCAAAACTCTTTTCAATCGCCAAAACCCGGAATGTTGATGATGGTTGACTCCTCCAACACGTCGAGCATACGCCACCTGTTACCTACTAGTTTTGGATTTTTGGGGCTCGAGCGAATATCCAATATTCCTTCGTATTCCCCTGTGATTCCCTGGATTCCAGAATTTTGCCTTTGGTAAGGTCGACGGATATGATCCTCCCTCAATCTAATGGTTCCTACCTTTTTGGGATTCCACGTACCGGGAGTTTGAAACTCTCGACTCTAAAATCACTTGTCGCGTCAATCCCCAAATTCTGAAATAGATCTACCGGCTCCAATCTTTTCAGGACTTCGCATACTAGGAGTTTGAAACTCTTGATTCTAAAATCACTGCCTCCTCTACTTCCCGGACCCTAAAATATTGAAATGCCAAAATGGACTCAACGGCTATTGGTCCTTGACCAAATCTTGGTCCTTGTGATAGCTTCCTCTGTGACCACATTCCTACTCCAAAGACATGTCACATTTCATGACTTCGGGTTTTTGAACGCAAAGTTCTTTGGTTCCTTGTCATCGAAATTGCCTAAGTGTTGAACCCTGAAATGTCAAAATGTCGAAATTCCACTCCACAGGGGGATCAACGGCTCTTGTTGCTTCTCATCCAATGACCACTACTCCTCCTAAGCTTCTGAATGCTAAAAGACGCTCGGCCTTAACCTCCTCACAGATCTACAAGATCCAATGGTCCATGTTGATTCTTGATATTAGGGTGGTGGGTTCATCCAACTCCTAACCACCTTATAGCTCCACTGGATCCTATGGTCCTCATGATTTCACGAGTTCTCCATAGAGAATTTTGATCACCCAATTCACTTCTCAATGACTTCTGCCCAACGACTCGGTTTTCTCCCTCCAGAACTTGATTTCTATGAGACAATTTTGATCTCCGCCTCCCTTTGAACACTTCAAAGGTTAAATCTCTCATGAGCTTTCACTTTCAAACTCCAGATTCCAAAAGGACCCATGCTCGCACTCCTTGTGGAAAACCTTCAAATAACCTTTGGTTATTTGAGTCTTCAACCCTGTGCACTCTTTGCAACAGTAGTCTCTCACTCGGTGTTCTCCCTCCAGAACTTGATTTCTATGAGACGATTTCGATCTCTACCTCCCTTTGAACACTTCAAAGGTTAAATCTCTCTTGAGCTTTCACTTGCAAACTCCAGCTTCCAAAAGGACCCCTTCTCGCACTCCTTGTGGAAAACCTTCAAATAACCTTTGTTTATTTGAGTCTTCAACCCTGTGCACTATTTGCAACATTAGTCCCTCACTCTTCCTACTAGATTTGAAAAACCCAAGACTTCACTCGACCTGCACACACCTTGCATAGCTCTGTACTTCACCTGCATTTCTGCTGGCATGAGAACAATGATATCTCTCCTAAGATTTCTGAGATACAACTCAGACCTTTGTCAATGCACACCTTGTGGAAGTTCACCGCACTCCTTGCAGGACTCCTTAGAGAGGGAAACAATTGAAACTCATTCTTCTTCTTCTCTTTCTGACTTCATACATTCAACATGAAATCACACACACAACACAGCATTGAGATAAATTCATAACAGAGAAACAAATCAACTGTAAACATACCATTCAATAAGTGTAAACAGTAATCATCATAACACCATGAAAATTGAGTCAAAGCTTTATATATTAACTCAAGTGCTCTTGTACATGGGTTCTTCTCTATAGTTCTCTGCTACAACTCTACAGCTTATGAATTCTCTAAAATTCATAATGTTCCTGTTACAATGATACAAGGGTGAGAGTGTCTATATCCATTTTCCCTCCTACGCTTCTAAATTGTCTAATCTATTAAATCAAATCTCCCTACTTTCATTAAACAGAATTAAATGCCTATTACATTCGACAAATGAGAATAATTTCTCTAGATCTATTCATATCTCCAAGACATAAATGTAAGTACGCTTCTCCTACCTATTACATTAATGCTTCTGATTTCAAAATTCAAAATTCTTTCATAAAAATGTGTCCTTTTTGCATCCGCGCATTCAGTTGTTCCATTGACTAGGCACGTGCTTTGGCTTTCTATGATGCTCCTGCATCATGATCCCTCACTTGAAAATTTTCATGAACTCCTGTTCATGAGCACTTGCATGGTCTGTCCATGCCTATGAATTGAAGCTTCATCTTCCCAACTAGCATCTTCAACTAGATGTCCTTTCCACTTAACCAATTATTCAAAATACTCTTTCCTCCTGGTCTTTTTGCTAATCCTTTTGTCAATTATGCCTTCCATGTATGGCTTGTTAGCTACAGGCATTTGTTTTGTCCATTGAATCTCTTTCTATTCCTCCTCTTCTCCTGCTTCTTCAGCTCTGTAAGGGTACAAATCCACAACATTGAATATCGGTGAGATTCCGACCCCATCGGGTAATTCAATCTCATATGCGTTTACCCCAAATTTCCTTATGACCTTGCACGGTCCAATATTTTTCATCTTCAGCTTATTATACGTTCCCCTTGGGAACCTTTCCTTCCTCAGATGCACAAGAATCACATCACCAACTTCAAATTCAAGTTCTCGCCTATGTTGATCTGCCCTCCGCTTGTATTCTTGACTTGAACTCTGCAATCGCTCCTTAACTCAGCTATGAAGCTCCTTCATTCCTTCTGCAAATTCCTCTACACTAGTGTTTAAGGATAAATTCGTGAGTGTGGACACAGACCAATCTCCCCAGATCCACCTAGATCTGGAACAAAACGTGACAGAATACTACTCTTTCCCTAGATCTAGCTATTGAACGAACCAAGAGAAATGGATAGTGTACATACCTTATAAACACTCTCCTTTAATCTCTGTTGTTCCTTGCTTTGCTCTGATGCTCTTATGTCATCCAATCACAACAACACAAACCAATCACAACAAAGGCATTAATATATTCAATACCTAGTCCATACATGTGATCAAGGAATCATGTAATAAGATGACATCATCATTATGGGAAAGGGACATATTCATGTATTGCATTAACTGAAAGAGAAATATACAACATGAGCCTTGATGTCGTAGATCTCCTTTCGATGGCTCCTAGCTCTAACACACACACTTTCTCATGCATGAAGAAAATCAACTACTTGTAATGACCTTGTTGTTGTCTCTGTCTACTGCAGCATCAATTCTCCATACAATAATACATCAATTCTCCAATGGATTTCTCTATCTTTCCAACTTCTAACTTATTCCATAAGCAATCTTCTCAATATATAAGAGAATATAGTTTGGTTACTTGGATAGGGAATGATCCCAAGATATCTGGAAAGTCAGTATTTTTCCAACCATTCGAAAGCCAACTCGCCCTTCTAGAAGATTCCTTCTAGAAGAATCGAGAACTTATTCATTTTCCTCCTTTAGAAACATGTTCGCACCTTAACCATTGACGCAGTGCGAGAAGTTTGCAGTCAAGCTGAATGCAGCCTGTGGGAATTATGGATTCTCGCAGGAGAGTATATATGCAACCTGCGGACTATTTTCAAAATATGATTTTGAGAAAATGACAAGTGTAACCTTCTTCAGGAAAAAGTTCTTAATGGAGAGTTTGATCTTCCATTATCATGACATAATCATAATATCATCTCGATAACCAAAAATGTGGATAACAGAATGCCCCCCAAAGTCTGAGAGTGGAACCAATGACAGTCAATAGACTTTGCAAGCTGCATGTGTGTGTCAAGAACCAAGAGCACATGTAATCAGAGATCTGCAAACATCCAAGCATCAGCAAAATATCATACATATCATTTCTGAGGTAGACATTCTCATACTCAGATCATAGACTGATGACATCATAAACAAAGGTCATGGCCACCAATCATACACTGTGGATCCATGCAGTCATAATATAGCACAGCCACTGGAATACACTGT
>ML777749.1:2350658-2401387 GCA_009831015.1 Picea engelmannii
AAAATTTATAGCGAAAATTCCATGGTGTCTCAGATGTAGCAGCGAAACCCCAAGACCTTGAGCTCTGATACCATATGTTAAGAACCAAACATCAATATAGCATAGAAAAACCTCAAAAAAAGTACTCAACGCCTTGAAAAAGATATAATATCAGATAATAAGCCTCTTCGAGGGGGAAACCTCCTTTTACCCCACTTAAATGTTCAAGTACGAGATGATTCAAAATGAAAATGTCTCCTTGGTATATATAGGAGACTAGGAGGTATAATGGCTTAAAGACGACATAATTAAAATAACATTACTAATCTAAATTACAACTAATGGCCTAAGCCGACATAAATAAAATAACATTACTAATCTAATATGCCCCAATTAATGGGTAATGAGCCAATATTAGGGCTTAACAAATAATACATCAATTCTCCAATGGATTTCTCTAGCTTGCCAACTTCTAACTTTTTCCATAAGCAATCTTCTCAATATATAAGAGAAGATAGTTTGGTTACTTGGATAGGGAATGATCCCAAGATATCTGGAAAGTCAGTATTTTGCCAACCATTCGAAAGCCAACTCACCCTTCTAGAAGAATCGACAACTTATTCATTTTCCTCCTTTAGAAACATGTTCTCACCTTAACCATTGACACAGTGCGAGAAGTTCGCAGTCAAGCTGAATGCAGCCTGTGGGAATTATGGATTCTCGCAGGAGAGTATATATGCAGCCTGCAGACTATTTTCAAAATATGATTTTGAGAAAATGACAAGTGTAACCTTCTTCAGGAAAAAGTTCTTAATGAAGAGTTTGATCTTCCATTATCATGACATAATCATAATATCATATCGATAACCAAAAATGTGGATAACAACTAGCACTCCTGAATTCATTTTGTTCCGAATCTTTCAATTCAGAAACTCCCCTTGGCTACATTCCATATAAAATATGGAATGGACTCTGCCCTGTGCTTCTATTGAGTGAATCATTATAAGTGAATTCCGCCTATGGCAGAATGTGATCCCATTGACTGTGGTGTTCAGTCACTAAGCTCCTTAGAAAATCTCCCAAGCTCTTATTCACAAACTCTATTTGTTCATCCGTCTGAGGATGATATGTTGAGCTAAAAGACAAATTTTTCTCGAGCTTCTTCCATAAGGTTCTCCATAAATGTCCCACAAACTTGGTATCTCAATCAGAAATGATACTCTTTGGCAAACCATGAAGTCTGACAACTTCCTTGAAAAACAGGTTTGCAATATGAGTTGCGTCACTGGCTTTCTGGCATGGTATGAAATGTGCCATCTTTGAAAAAATTTCGACCACCATAAAGATCGAATCACATCCTCTTTGTGTCCTTGGAAGTCCCAATATGAAATCCATGCTCACTACGTCCCACGGCCTTTCAGGTATGGGAAATGATTGATATAATCCTGTGTTCTGCCTCTTTCCTTTTGTGTGATGACAAATTCTGCACCTGTCCACAAATTTCTTGACATTTTTCCTCATCCCTGGCCAAAAATATGATCCATTCAACTTTGAGAATGCCTTTTCATGATCGAAATGTCCGGCCAATCCTCCACTGTGTTTTTCCTTCAGCAAATTCTCCCTCATGGAGCATTTTGGAATACATAGTTTATTTCCCCTGAACAATAATCCATCCTGGATCATGTATTCATTCCATTAGCTTCTATCCCTGAGAGCTGGATTCTTAGATGTCTCATATGCCTCCTTGAAGTCTGGATCATCCCTATACATTTCTTTAAGGTTATCAAAACCCAAAGTCTTGACTCTGAATTCCTACATAAGCAAACATTTCCTGCTCAAAGCATCAACAACTTTGTTAGAAGTTCCAGAAATATGCTTAGTCACAAAAGTAAAATTCTACATGAATTCAACCCATTTAGCATGTGTTTGGTTCAACTTCTCCTGTCGAGTCATGAATTGTAAAGCGTGATTATCACTATACAAAACAAACTCCTTGGGAACCAAATAATGTCTCCACTTCTTCAACGCTTGCATGACTGCATAGAATTCCTTGTCATATGTGGAGTACTTAATCTTCGCTTCATTTAGTTTTTCACTGAAATATGTGATCGGCCTATCATCTTGGTTGAAGACCGCTCCAATTGCAAATCCACTCGCATCACACCTATCCTGGAATGTCTTGCTAAAATCTAGAAAAACCAGAATTTGTTTCTTAGTGATCTTCTTCTTCAGTAGGTTGAAACTCTTCTCCGCTTCCTCCATCCAATGAAAAGATTTATGTATTTTCTTCACCGTATCCATCATTGGTGTGCTAATTCCATTGAAGTTTTGAATGAATTTCCTGTAGAGGCTATCCAAACCATGGAAACTTTATACTTCAAATACAATCTTTGGTGATGGCCAATCCTTAATCGCCTTTATCTTTTCTAGATCCATTTTCAATTCATTTGCAGAGATAACAAAACCCAAATAAATGAGTTATGTCCTCCTAAATGATGATTTCTTCATATTAATCAGCAATTTATCCTACTCTAATCTCCTCATTACTGCAACTAGATGCTTTAAGTGTTCTGCTTCTGTCTTGCTGAAAATCAAGATATCGTCAAGATATACAATGACGAATTTCCCTATGAAATCCTTCAGGACTTCGTTCATCAACCTCATGAAAGTACTGGGCGCATTCGTTAAGCCAAATGGCATGAAAAGACATTCATACAGCCCCTCATTCATCTTGAATGTTGTCTTCCATTCATCACCTTCTCTCATTCGAATGTGATGATACCTGCTTTTCTAATCAATCTTTGAAAAAAACTTTGCTCCACTCAAGAAATCCATCAAGTCTGCCATCCTTGGCAATGGAAATCTGTATCTGATGGTAATCATATTGATTTCCCTTGAGTCTGTACACATTCTCCAGCCTTCGTCTTTCTTTGGGCTGAGCATTGTCGGAAGAGCGTATGGACTCAAGATCTCCCGAATCAATCCTTTGTCCATTAAGTCCTAGACCTATCTCTTAACTTCTTCATTTTCCTACGGCGTCAACCTATACATGGATTTTTTTGGAAAATTGGCTCCAAGTATAAGATCGATATGATGACTTATACTCCTGATAGGTGGAAACGAACAAGGTATCTCGTCCACTACTATATCAACAAACCCACCCAACATCTCCTAGATTTCTTCTGGTAAATCATCTATTCTCGTACTGGTCAAAACAATTTTGGGCTTCCTGACCACAATAAATTGTGTGTCTTCCTTCTTCTTAACCTCATTAAGAAGTTCCTTCCCACTCATGAGAAGTATAGTGTTTCTCATCTCTGTTTTCACTTCTTTATCCTTAATCGGAAGCAACATGTGACTGCTACCATTTTTCTCTAGGGTGTACGTGTTCTTTCTCCCATCATGAACCACGTTTCTATCATATTTCCATGGTCTACCCAGCAATAGATGACAAACAACCATGGGAATGACATCACATAATATTTCATCTTTATATCCTCCTATTTTAAATTCAACTAAGAATTTTTAGTGAGATTTACCTGATGTCCTTTATGTAGCCACGAAACTCTGTATGGGCTTGGATGTGCAACAGTCTCTAGCTCCAGCTTTTCTACCATCTCTGTAGATATGATATTGTATGTGCTATCGTTGTCCACTATGACCTTGCATACTATGTCTTTAGTTTTGCAAGTAGTCCGAAACAGACTGTTTCTTTAGGTTGGTTTCTCTAGTTCCTTCTCTGGTTTCAAGAGAAATTTCCTCATCATTAAGGATCTTTTGCCCTTAGTGTCTTCTACCTCAACATTTTGTCCTTGAGCTTAGGCAATGTGAGTTTCACCACCATCTTTCTTCCTATCTGGAAACTCATAAGATTTATGTCCGATTTTTCCATAGACAAAGCATTTCGCTTCACCTCCTCTACCTGTTCCTCTTCCTCTGGCTCTAAGAAAAGTATTTCTATCAACATATTGCCTTCCTTGTGAGCTTCCTCCTCTCTCGGGTTTAGGTTTAGGTTTCTTCTCCTCTTCTTTAGGTTTTTTATTTATGTCTTGGGAAATTGTTTTTCCTCTGGCTTGAATTCTACCTCAGCCTCTTTGACCTTGCTTCTGGCTCAACTTCTCTTATCTTTCAGAGCTATCTGATGAGAATATTCCACATTTTGAATGGTCATCATGCTCATCTCATATTCAATGTCATATTGCAGACCATTCATGTACCTGGAAAATTTTTCATCATCGCTTTCCCGATGACCTACTCTGATGTTTATCCTGTAGAATTCTCCAGTGTATTCCTTCATTGACATCAACTTCTGTCTCAAATTTTGCATCCTCGGAAATAGAATTATTTGATAATCCATGGGTATAAATTTGTCTTTCATTTTTGCAACCATTTTATCCCAGCTTTTGATTTTCTTCTTTCCCTTGCAACGTCTGTTAGCCTGCAGTTCATCCCACCACAGTGCTACATGCCCTTTAAGTCTAGTAACTACATGTTTGAATTTCTTGTCTTCCTCGACATCCTCATACTCAAAGTATTTTTCTAGAGCTCTAATCCAATATAGAAGTTGTTCAACATCTAAGTTTCCCTCATACACTGGAATTTCCATTTTTTCTCTGGCACCTATCCTTGCAACAACCCTGAATAGGCGTTCATTTGCAGCATCTTCGACTACAACTTCTTCTCCTTCATTTCTAGCTTCATTTTCACTTTTACGTTCGTTGATATCCCCAGCGTCAACTGTGTGCTTCTATGTTATCTCCATAGCATCAAGCCTGGCACGTAACTCATGCATTTCTCTCTCTACTGCTAGATCAGGCATTTTCCTATCTCTTCTTCTTGGCAGCATGGCTGAAAATTTTTTCTCTTTTCTCTCTTCTACAGAAAGAAAAAAATTTGTTCTGTGCTCTGATACCACAACTGGCATAGACCCCCTACCCTCGATCGAGATCCGCACAGGATCTTCACTAAAACCATGCCAAGGGTTAATTAAACCCTTTGTCTAAGCCACAAAGGACTTTGGGTTTTGGAAGTTGGAGAGTCCCGATGTATTTCCACAGCTCTTGGAAAATGATGAAATGTGAAACCCTTGCTCAAGCCATGAAATATTTCGGGCTTCGCAAGTTGGAGGTTCTCAATGCAATGCCTCAACTATTTTCAATCGCCAAAACCTAGAATGTAAATGATGGTTGACTCCTCCAACGTGTCGAGCATACATCTCATGTTACCCACTAGTTTTATCTTTTCGGGGCTCGAGCAAACAACCAATAGTCCTTCCTCTTCCCCTGTGATTCCCTGGATTCTGAAACTTTTCCTTTGGCAAGGTCGACGGTTATGAGCCTCCCTCGATCTAACATCTCCGACCTTTTCGGGATTCTGCGTACTGGGAGTTTGAAACTCTGGACTCTAAAATCACTTGTCGTGCCAATCCCCGAATTTCAAAATAGATCTATTGGCTCTAATATTTTCGGGATTCCACGTACTGGGAGTTTGAAACTCTTGATTCTAAAATCACTGCATCTTCTACTTCCGGTACCAAGAAATGCGGAAATGCCGAAACAGGCTCAATGGCTATTGGTCCCTGACCAAATCTCAGTCCTTGTGATGACTTCCTCCGTAACCACAGTCCTACTCCGAAGACATGTCGCATTTCACGACTTCGGGTTTTCAACACAAAGTGCTCTAGCTCCTTGTCATAGGAATTTTCGAAGTGCCGAACCCCAGAATGTCAAAATGCCAAAATTCCACTCCATAAAGGGATCAACAACTCCTGTTGCTTCTCATTCAACGACCACTACTCCTCTTGAGCTTCTGAACGCTAAAAGATTCCTGGACTTAACCTCCTCATAGATCTACAAGATCCAATGGTCCACATTGATTCTTGATATCAGGGTGGTGGGTTTGTCCAACTCCTAACCACCTTATAGCTCCACTGGATCCTACGGTCCTCGCGATTTCGCGAGTTCTCCACAGAGAATTCTGACTGCCCAATTCACTTCTCAATGACTTATGCCCAATGACTCAGTGTTCTCCCTCTTGAACTTGATTTCTATGAGACAATTTCGTTCTCTGCCTCCCTTTGAACACTTCAAATTTTAAATCCCTCCTGAGCTTTCACTGGCAAATTCCATCTTCGAAAATGACCACTGCTCAAAATACTTGTGGAAAACCTTCAAATAACCTTTGGTTATT
The DNA here is from genome assembly GCA_009831015.1 of Picea engelmannii. Classification (NCBI taxonomy): domain Eukaryota; kingdom Viridiplantae; phylum Streptophyta; class Pinopsida; order Pinales; family Pinaceae; genus Picea; species Picea engelmannii. The sequence continues at coordinate 2,356,827 of ML777749.1, forward strand.
TGAGTCTTCGACCCTATGCACTCTTTGCAACAATATTCTCTCACTCTTCCTACTGGATTTGAAAAACCCAAGACTTCACTTGGCCTGCACACACCTTGCACGACTCTGTGATTCACCCACACTTCTGCTGGTATGAGAACAATGATATCTCTCCTGAGCTTTCTGAGATACAACTCAAACCTTCGTCAATGCACACCTTGTGGACATTCACTACACTCCTTACAGGAATCCTCAGAGAGAGAAACAATTGAAACTCATTCTTCTTCTTCTCTTTTTGACTTCATACATTCAACATGAAATCACACACACAACACATCATTGAGATAAATGCATAACAGAGAAACAAATCAACTGTAAACATACCATTCAACAAGTGTAAATAGTAATCATCATAACACCATGAAAATTGAGTCAAAGATTTATATATTAACTCAAGTGCTCCTGTACATGGGTTCTTCTCTACAGTTCTCTGCTACAACTCTACAGCTTATGAATTCTCTAAAAATCATAATGTTCCTGTTACAATGATACAAGGGTGAGGGTGTCTATATCCGTTTTCCCTCCTACACTTCTAAACTATCTAATCTATTAAATCAAATCTACCTACTTTCATTAAACAGACTTAAATGCCTATTACATTTGACAGATGAGAATAATTTCTCCAGATCTGTTCATATCTCCAAGACATAAATGTAAGTATGCTTCTCCTAGCTATTACATTAATGCTTCAGATTTCAAAATTCAAAACGGTTTCATAAAAACGTGTCCTTTTTGCATCTGTGCGTTGAGTTGTTACGTTGACTAGGTGCGTGCTTTGGCTTTCTACGATGCACCTGCATCATTTCTCCTCCAAATAGGTTAAACACATACCCACTTGTAGATATTCTACAATCCAAATCTCCAGCCCAGTCTGCATCAACAAAGCCATGTATGTCCACCACTCTGTCCATTCCTGGACTTCCTTGGTAGCACAGTCCATAACTGGTGGTGCCACAAAGATACTTGAATAACCTCTTTACTGTTGTCGAATGATCCTTCCCTAGTTTTGACATATACCTGCTCAAAACTCCCACTTCATGTGCAATGTCTAGTCTACTACAAACCATTGCATACATCAAACTGCCAACTGCACTAGCATACAGAACATGGGACATGTCCTCTTCTTCTTCTTGTGTCTTGGGACACTGATCTGTAGATAACTTTACACCTATGGGAATAGGAACCTTGACCAGTTTACTTCCATGCATATTAAACCTATGCAATATCATCTCAATATATTTTCTCTGATTCAACCAGAGTTTCCTGTTTGCATGATCTCTTTTAATCTCCATTCCCATAATGAAGTTAGTAGCACCACTATCCTTCATGTCAAATTTGGAGGATAGCTGCGATTTCACCTCCTTGATAACATCCATGTTATTTCCTACCAACAACATGTCATCAACATAAAACACTACATAAATGAAGTGATTACCAACCTTCTTGGAATATACACAGTGATCAACCCTGCTTCTTACAAATCCCAATCCAAGGATGTATGTGTCAAAATTTTGTTACCACATCCTATGTGATTTCTTCAGACCATATAGTGACTTCTTTAGCTTACAAACTATCTCTTTCTTTCCCTTCACTGCAAAGCCTTCTAGCTGCTTCATGTATATTTCTTCTTCCAGATCCCCATGTAGGAATGTTGTCTTCACATCCATCTATTCCACTTCAAGATTAAAAGAAGTAGCAATAGAGAAAATAAATCTAATAGAAGTTAACTTAGCAACAGGAGAAAAAATCTCACCAAAGTCAATTCCCTCTACCTGGGAATAACCTTTTGCTACTAACCAAGCTTTGTATTTTTCCACTTTACCTTGTGCATTAAACTTCTTCTTAAACAACCATTTTCTACCAACATATTTTCTTCTAGCCGGAAACTCAACTATATCCCATGCCTCATTCTTATCCAAGGCATCCATTTCTTCAACCATGGCCTTCTTCCAGAGTTTACTATCCTCTAAATTCACTGCTTCCTTGACAATTCTGGGATCATCATCAATAATAGATAAAGAAAAATTTGAACGGAAATCAGGTGGGCTATACATTTCTAGCTGCCTTTTGTCTCTCACCGATCTCCTCAATAATAGGGTATGAGGTTCTTCTTATTCTTCTTCTGTTTCCTCTTCTTTAGATGATTCAGATTTTTCATCATCCAACTCAAGCTCTATTTTCTCAGGTTCATCTTGTGTTGGTAGGAATTCCTGTTTGGACACATCTTTTACCTCTCTGAACACAACATCTCGACTGCAAAAAGTCTTCTTGGTTTCTAGGTTCCAAAGTCTATAACCTTTCACACCATCTTTATAACCAATAAAGATACACTTTTCAGCCTTTTTATCCAGCTTACTCCTATTTTCCTTTGGAACATGTACATAAGCATCACAACCAAACACTCTAATATGTTGAAGAGAGGGTTTCTTTCCAGACCATACCTCATGTGGAGTTTTACCGTCCAATGTTTATGAAGGCGATCGATTGACCAGGTAACATGTTGTACCCACTGCCTCTACCCAAAATTCTTGTCCTAATCCAGCACCGCTAAGCGTGCTCCTTGATTTTTACATTAGTTTCCTATTCATCCTTTCTGCAACTCCATTCTGGTGAGGAGTGTATGGTGTAGTCTTCTGCCTTTCTATACCACACTTCTTACAGAATTCTTCGAATTCATTTCCGCAAAATTCTCCACCATTATCTATTCTCAATACCTTTATTTTCTTCTCTGTCTGATTTTCTACCAAATCCTTAAACTCTTTAAATTTATCAAATACCTCAGATTTCTTTCTAAGAAAATAAATCCACGTGTTCCTTGAAAAATCATCTATAAAAGAAACATAATACATGGATTTACCTAAGGATGGAACAGGAACAGGTCCAACCACATCAATGTGTATCAACTCTAAGATCCCCTTTTCTCTTGTAGCACCAGATGGGAAGCTTACTCGATTTTGTTTACCATATATGCAATGTTCACAGAAATCAAAATCCAGAGTGAAATTAGACATACCTTCAACCATACCTTTACCGTGTATTTTTCGAAGGCCCTTTTCTCCAATATGTCCCAGTATTTGATGCCACAACATGGTCTTCTTTTCAGGGACGATATTGGTCTTGTCTTCTTTATTTGTCTTCTCAAGGAAAACATAACTATTACAACCATTAGTATAAGTGCTTCCCAACAAATTGTACAGAGTTTGACATCGAACTCCCCTCATCAAAACCATTTCTCCTTGTACCATCTTGCAAGTGTTCTTTCCAAATACAGTATCCACTCCTACATCATCCATCTTGCTTACAAATATTAGGGTTCTAGCTAGATTTGGAATGTGAAGAACCCCAGGGAGAGTTCTAATCCTTCCATCATTTGGCAGCAAGTTAACCCTTCCATGTCCCAATATTTTTGTTGTTGATTCATCTCCTAGAAATACATCACCACCATCATATTTTTCATATTCAGAGAACCACTCCTTGTGGGGAGTCATATGATATGATGCACCTGATTCAATCAACCATACATCATGTTCTACATGTGTACTTGTAGATTCCAGGTAAACATCACCTCCTTCTTCAGTGGAGGTTTTCGCCTCTGTGGAAGAGGTACTATCATATCCCTTTGGTTTTTAAACCTTCTTAGACTTGCAATATTTCTTATAATGCCCTGTTTGACCACACTTCCAAAATTTCCTCAAGGATTTTTTGGGAGACTTAGATATACCTGTACATTTAGATCTCCACCTCGAAGGGCTTACCAGGGTTCCTATCTTGGGTATGCCCTCTTACAAATAAAGCATCTGTGTTGTGACCATCCATGCTTTTTGGCCTCATCTCTTCAGATAACAAGGATGAAACTACATCCTCATACTTCAATGTAGATTGAGTGGTACTACCTATTTTTACAACCAGATTATCCCAAGAGTCTGGCAAAGAACATAAAAAAGTAATACACTTATCTTCTTCTGCAATTGTAATATTAACAGAGTCAAGTTGACTGACCAAAGTATTAAAGGCATTTAGATGTTCTGTCATAGAATCTCCATCTTCCATCCTAAGATGATACAACTTATTTCGAAGAAACAACTTGTTTACCAGGGACTTTGATTGATACAAATTCCCCAACTTATCCCATAGTTCCTTGGATGTAGATTCTCCTGAGACATTCAACAAAACCGAATCTGCCAGGCAGAGTCAAATAGTACTCCTTTCTCTTCTGTCCAACTTCTCCCAATCTTCCTTTGACATACCAGTAGGTGGTGTACTAGTAGTTTGTGTACTGGTAGGTTGTGTACCGGTAACCTATATGCTAGTAGACGATGTACTAGTAGGCTGTGTACTAGGATCCACAACGATCCATTGTTATTTGTCTGCAAGAAGGTCCTCCATCTTCAGCTTCCATAGCTCAAATTTTTTTCCATTGAACTTCTCTATCTCGATTCTAGAAGAGATTTCCATTCCTCTTTCTGCACTCAAATCACCACTGCAAAAGATCCCACTAAACCCAAGTTTATCACAGACCCAAGATAAACTTGATCTATCAAGATGGAGCCAAACCCTCAACAATGAAGGCGTCCCTATGAAGCCAAAAATGAGCTCTGATACCACATGTAAGTTTTAAACCTCTGAAGTAAAGAAATGCATATAGATTCTTAAGCAAAATAGAATCTAATCAATGGATCATTCATAATAGTACACAGAGATTTATACCGGAACCCTCAACTGGGAAAACCTTTCTTATATTCATTATATCGAATTTCATCATTCACCATACAATATATACAATGTTTTTAGGTAATTTGTATATACCAAGACCCTAATCCCTTAATCCAGGATTAATTTACAAAACCGCTAAAAATAGCAAAACCCACCCAAAAAACAATTTCGGGGCGCTGCACGTAACCAGGGGGGGGCATACCAGCCCCCCCTAGGACCCCCCTAGGAAAGAACCTAGTGCACACAGCACAAACAGAGTGCTAGTACGAGGGATCGTCAGATGCAGTTGTCATATCGGACGTGCCCACACACACACATGCAAAGAATATAACACATACCCAACATCATTCAGGTCAGTAACAACATGTTTCATATACCTCTCCCTGTCAATTCTGATTTGATTCATTTTACCATTATAAGGGAGATATAAATGAGACCAATCAATAGCAATGTAGTCATTCAACATAGTTTATCAGTCTCAACTTAAAAGTATGCTATAGTTGTTAGGTATGTATACTACTATTATATCATTAGTTTGATGAACTTTTGGATTAGTAGACATCCCGATCAAGAAATTTTTTAATTCCCCAATAACTTTAACTTTAGTTCTATCCAACTGAATAATTTGAATGTGAGATGGTTCATGTTTGACATTAAGCTTTTCAAAGACCTTTAGGGGCATGACATTAGATGTGGCTCCCGAGTCTACCCTGCAGTTATGGACATTCCCATTAAATATTTCAAAAATCAATTAGGAAGGGCAGGGTGGTATATCTAGATCTCTATCCAGTTAGGAATGCATTCGTCACTACTTGAATTTTACGTGGAGTGTTATTGTTAGAATAACTTAAATTGGTTGTTCCCTTCTTTGTTCCAAGGTTAATTTTCTTTGTTCGATAGGAAGCTTTGCCTTGCATATATTTAGTAAAATTTTCTTGAATTTGTGGAATCTTCATAAGCTCAAACAAGGAAATGTTAGCTTTAGTTTTCCTCATATCTTATAATAAATCATATTTCAACTTGTCTAGGGATGTGGACGAAGCATTAGGTTTTGGAGTTTGATCAATTGTTTTAGGGTTGGAAGATGTGGTCTTGTATGGATTAGGGGTAGTGTTGGTTGGAGAATATGATTGGTTGGTAATGGGTGTGCTGGGAAAGGTTGGATTAACAATATTGAGGGTGCCATCAGAAGCCTTCTTGTTGGAACTCCTGGCAGTAAAAAAAATTTGTGACATGTGTACCTCTTAAAATTCTTCTTCATCTTCACCATAAGCAATATCCCAAAACAAATTTAATGATTTCTCTTCAGGATCTTGATATTCCTGAGGTTTTTCTTGTTTTTCCTGACTTTTCTCTCCTTCTGTTAAGCCCTAAATAGTGGGTCATTACCCCTTAATTGGGGCATACTACATTAGTAATGTTATTTTATTTATGTCGGCTTTAGTCCATTAGTTGTAATTATACCTCCTAGTCTCCCATATATACCAAGGAGATATTTTCATTTGGAATCACCTTGTAATTGAACATTTATGTGGGAATAAGGAGGTTGCCCCCTCAAAGAGGCTTATTATCTGAATTTATATATTTTAAAGGCATTGAGTACTTATTCTGAGGTTTTTCTATGCTATATTGTTATTTGATTCCTAACATATCGTATCAGAGCTCAAGGTCTTGGGGTTTCACTGCTACATCTGAGACACCTTGGAATTTTTTCTATAAATTTGTTTCTACAACGATTCAAAAGGAATGACTTGAAGGATAATTATAAGACGGATCAAGGTATGTTGGTTTAAAATTTCATCTCCTGAGGCCTTATACTTTAGGAGATATAGCCTTTCTAATATAGGGTTCTGGAATCATCCTGAATTGAGTCATTGCATAATGTTCGCTATAAAATGTTTTTTGTAATGTTTCAAACCTTGAAATATGGAGGATATTCACAAAAATCCATAGGGTATATGTGGTAACAATTTTAGCATCTGGTTAATATTACATTTGTAGATACACCTTGTGGAAGATAGGGTATCTGACTAGTCCTATTGACTAGTCTCAAGAAGGTTTTCTGGGTAAAAAAATCATAACGTATTCCTAGAGTATCCAAATTGAGTGAGACAAGTTTCATTCGATAGTGGATAGACCATAGTATTTTTGGTACGAGTTTCAGAATTTAATATCAATTATTTTGTGTGGGGCACGCTATACAAGTGAGATCTCTTGGAAAGGAAAAAATCAACAAGTTGTGGGGAAGTTACCATAAATTCCACTTGGCACATCCAATTTTGATCAGACCTATGGAATTGCAGAGCAGAAATATCAGAGACCTACAAAAAATAAAATTTCATACTCAGAAGGGCTGAATTTTGGAGATACAATAAAAGGAAGATTGTCTAGCAGAACCACCTCAAAATCAAGGTTTAAAGTGATACTTGGCCAACATGCCACCAAAAAAGGGAACTTCTCCACCAAATAAGCCTCTAGACAATCCTACTTGGACTCTTGATGAAGGTGAAGAAATGTGTAGGGACATAAATGATTTACAAAATAATACAATAATGAAAGATGAACTACAAGAGATGGAAGCTAAGTTGGAGGCAAAGATGGATGGTTTAAAAGAGGAGATCATGGAAGGATTGAAATTTTTTTTAATAGAGAGGACACCTGAAAGTGAAAATGTATCCCATGAAATTCATGATGAGGACACAAGGAAGGTGAATCAAGAATGGAGAACCTCCAACTTTGGGTTGAAGACCAACTATGTTCCTAAGATTGATATGAGGAAGTTTGATGACAAGGACCCTATGACATGGATACTTCAGATGGAGGAATTATTTTATCTACATAATGTGCCACATACACAAAATGTACGAATTGCTTCTTTATATTTAGAACCCAATCAATTTGTATGGTATCGATGGATTTGTTCTCACAAATCACTTTTCACTTGGACAATTTTCACGGAAGTAATGATAGAACACTATGAGGATACAAGGAACAAAACCTTCTTTAGCCAATTGATAAATCTCAAGCAAAAGGGTTCAGTTACAGATCACATTGAGAACTTCCAAAGATTGAATATAAAGGTAATGGATATTCTAGATGAGCACTTGATCGATGTATTCATAGGAACTTTAAGAGATAACATTCAACATGAGGTTCGCCTTTGGGAACCCAAATCATTGGAGAATGCATTTAGGGTGATAAGAAATGTTGAAAGTAAAAATATGGCTATGGCTACTATAAGGAACGATCCTAACATGTATAGAGAGAATAATGCCCCTCCTTATAAAAAACCTCAACCTACAAGGTTGACACCTCAACAATTGGAGGAAAGAAAAGAAAAAGGTTTATGTTTTAATTGTGACATCAAGTACAGTAAGGGACATAAGTGTGGTGAGAAGAAATTATTCTACATAGATTGTGAAGAGGAAGAAGAACAAGAACATGAACAAGAACCATCTCAATATGAAAACGTAGAAGCAATTTCGTCTGAAGAGTTGACTCCCACGATATTGTGTAATGCATTGGATGAAATTAGCACTCCTCAAACCCTCAAGATCGAAGGATATATCAAAAAGAAAAAGGTAATAGTCATAATTGATTATGGTAGTACTCATAATTTCATTCACTATAAATTAGCCAAAGCTCTCAATTGCTTTGTATATCTAGCACTAGAGTTTCAAGTAATGATTGTAGATGGAGGAACTATCAATTGCCTAGGAAAATGCAATAAGATAAATCTTACGATGGGGGAATATGTAATGAATAGTCCAATGATTTCTATACCCATGGGTGGTGTTGATGTTGTACTAGGAATCCAATGGTTTCAATCATTAGGAACAACGACTTTTAATTTTCAAGAACTTTTCATGAAATTTTCATTGGAAGGAAAAGAAATTTAGTTAAGAGGTATCACAGGGAAACCCGGTAAGATGATAAGCTCTAATGGCATGACAAAATTATTGAAAAATGGGCATCAAGGTGTTATTGCACAACTATTCTCACTAGATGTTCAAACATCTAAGCCATATATTCCTCTGGATCTCCAAGGGATCATTGATAAGCATTCCGAAGTATTTGAAGATATTCCCAAAGGTATTCCACCCACTCGAAATCATGATCATGTTATTCACCTAATTCCTGGGAATGTTCCTCCTAACATCAGGCCATACAGATACCCTTATTCCCAGAAGAGTGAAATTGAGTGCACGGTTGAAAAAATGTTAGAGCGTAGCATTATTAGACCTAGCCATTGTTCTTACTCGACACCAGTGGTAATGTTATTCAAGAGATATGGCTCATGGTGTATGTGTCTAGATTATAGAGAGCTCAACAAGATCACTATTAAAGATAAGTTTCCCATTCCCGTCATTGATGAATTGTTATATGAACTACATGGAGCAATCTATTTCACAAAGTTGGATATTCGATCATGGTATCAATAGATTAGAATGAAGGAAGAAGATATCCCAAAAACAACATTCCGAACTCATGAATGCCATTATGAATTTTTGGTCATGCCTTTTGATCTAACACATGCACCTTCCTCCAAGGGTTGATGAATTCCATTTTCAAGCCCTTCCTTCAAAAAATTGTGTTAATATTTTTTGATGATATACTAATCTATATCAAGTCTTGGGAGGATCATGTGTGACATGTTGACAAGGTGCTACAACTACAAAAGGAGAAAAAACTATATGCCAAACCATCCAAATTTTTCTTTGGAGTGAAGGAGGTAGAGTATTTGGGTCATATTGTATCTCATGAAGGTGTCAAGGTAGACTGTAACAATATTAAGGCCATGATGGACTAGCTGATTCCCAAAACATTGAAGAATCTTAGAGAATTTTTGGGTTTGATAGGTTACTACCGTAAGTTTGTTCGGCAATATAGAAGAATAGCAACACCTTTAACGACACGAACTAAGAAGGATGCATTTTCATGGACTCTAGAGGCAACTAAATATTTTGAACAACTTAAAGAGGTGATGTGCAAAGCTCCTGTCTTGACCACTCCAGACTTCACAAAAACCTTTATTGTGGAATTCCATGCCTCGAGAAATGGAATTGGTGTTGTCCTAATGCAAGAAGGAAGGCCCATGGATTTTGAAAGTCGACCGCTCAAGGGAAAGGACTTACACAAACCCATTTATGAGAAGGAAATGATGGAAATACTACATGCATTGAAGAAATGACGTCCTTACCTAATAGGTAGGCACTTCAAGGTCAAAATAGATCATGATAGTCTTAAATACTTCTTGGAACAAAGACTATCTTCAGAAGAACAACAAAAATGGGTAACCAAGATATTAGGTTATGATTTTGAAATCATCTATAAAAAAGTGAAGCAAAATGTTGTGGCAAATGCACTCTCAATCAAGGATGAAGATCTTGAGGCCTTTCTTTGTGCTATCTTGATCATCCAACCTGATTGGATAATAGAAGAAAAATATGAATGGAATAATGATGAAAACGTGTTGACTCTCATTCAAAGGTTGTAGCAGGATTCTAGTACATCAGATACATTTACATGGAAAAATGATTCGCTATGGTACAAAGATCACTTATATTTATCTAATAACTCCCAACTCAAACAAAAGGTACTATTGGAATTTCACACATCTCTAGTAGGAGGGCACTCGGGATTTTTAAAAACCTACCATAGGGTCAAGAAGGATTTTTTTTGGGATGGCCTTAAAACTGATGTTCAAAGGTTTATGGCAGAATGTTTGGTTTTCCAACAAAATAAGGTGGAAACAATTAAGACCCCAAGTCTTTTACAACCATTAGCCATCCCAAGTCAGTGTTGGGAGGAGGTTTCCATGGATTCCATCACAGGGTTACTGAAATATGAAGGAAAGAGTTTCATCATGGTGATTGTTGATGGACTGACAAAGTACACACACTTTTGTGCACTCTCTCATCCCTTCAAATCTAGTACAGTTGCCACGACATTCATGGAGACAGTTCAAAAGCTACATGGAAGCCCAAAGTTTATTGTAAGTTACAGAGATCACATCTTCACTAGACATTTTTGGAAAGAATTATTTTCTTGTTTGGGTAATCAATTGGTTCATAGCTCATCCTATCATCCCCAATCTGATGGACAAACCAAGATCATGAACAAATGTCTAGAAGGCTACCTTCGTTTCTTTGTCTATGATAAACAAACACAATGGTTCAAATGGTTACCCTTGGTAGAATGGTGGTATAACACTTCCTTTCATACTGCAACAAAAATGACACCATTTATGGCACTCTATGGATACCACCCTCCTTCCATCACTTCTTCTCTAAAAGAAAAATCTAAGGTTCAAGTAGTGGAAGATCACATCTAGCATCAACAACAAGTTCTCCAAATATTAAAGGACAACCTGACCATGGCACATAATCGCATGAAACAACAAGCATATCAACATTGTAGTGAAAGAAGTTTTGAAGTAGGGAATTGAATGTTTTTAAGACTACAACCATACAAAAATATGTCCCTCAAGCAAGCCAAGAAGGATAATAAATTATTACCAAAGTACTATGGCCCTTATAAGGTGTTGCAAAATATTGGTACTATGGAATACAAATTGGAGTTTCCTGCATATTCACGACTACACCCAGTTTTCCATGTTTGATGCCTAAAGAAGGTTATAGGTGACAAGATCCTCGTTCAAACTATATTTAAAAAACTTGACGAGGAAGGAAAAATCATATTGGAGCCTGAAGCCATCACTAACAGAAGAATTCATCGGCTGAGGAATAGATCCATTTCAGAGTATCTCATTAAATGGAGGAAACTACCCACTGAAGATTCCACTTGGGAAGATGAGTCTTTTATACAGAAGCATCCATAGTTACTCAAGCATTGCGGACAACACTTGTCTCAAGGGGAGGGACATGTTAATCCCTAAATATTGGCTTGGCTCTTACGCCTTAATTGGGGCATATTACATTAGTAATGTTATTTTATTTATGTCGGCTTTAGTCCATTAGTTGTAATTATACCTCCTAGTCTCCTATATATACCAAGGAGACATTTTCATTTGGAATCATCTTGTAATTGAACATTTATGTGTGCATAAGGAGGTTTCCCCCTTGAAGAGGCTTATTATTTGAATTTCTCTCTTTTTCAAGGCATTGAGTACTTATTCTGAGGTTTTTCTATGCTATATTGGTATTTGGTTCCTAACACCTTTTTCATCGCCTTTAGTCATACTATTTGTTTTCTGGGTTTGGAGATCCTGGAAAATATGTTTCACATTAATGCCTTTTGTTTGAGAAGGGGTGGTTTTTTTGATTGGAGTGTTTTTATATTTCTTGAGGGGAACCTAAAAAAAATTTTCTACCTAGAGGATCCTTCTCCACCACTTTTTATAAATCTATTAGATTGTTGGATAACTTATTAATGATCCTCTGAAGATATTTCATATCCATTGAATCATAAGGCATTTTATCTTCACTATGTTTGGACATAGCCTCTTTACCATTACCTTTGTCTTTAGAGGGATCTGAGTTAGAACTACCTTTTAAGATCATCATATTATTTTCAAACTTAAGGGCCTCCTGGAAATATTCTTCTAGAGTGACTTTCTAAAAAAAATTTACATACATGGCCATTGACATAGGTAAACCAAAGGTATAGAATTCAATAGTTACATCTTCATCTGGTTTAGAGGTACATGGGATTCATTTTAATAGAGTAAGGAAATGTTGATTGTAATCAGTAACCAATAATTTTGAATCCATCTTGACTCTTGAGAGTTCTAGCACCCAGATGGTTGTTGTCTTATTTTCCCCAAACTTCCTAAGAAATATGGTTTCAAAGGTTATCCAATTGGTAATAGAAACTTATTCTAAAGAGAAATACCAAGTCAAATATTTCTCTGCAAATGTAATGGGAAACAAACGACATATGACATATTCATGTCGAATGCTATGTAATCTAATAGCTTGTAGGAATTTATTTATGTGGTTTTCAGATAGATCTTTTTTGTTAGGGTAAAATTTCGGTAGGAACTTATCAAGGTGTCTGGGCATGTCATGTTGAATCCTTGGTACAAAAACCACGTCAGCTAACATCCAGGGATTGTAGGGAGGTTGATTCTGGTTCAAATTTTCTCCATCCATGTTTGGGGGTTGATATACAATAACTTGATGTGGGTTATCTTTGTGTTTGCTCTCAGAATTGTATCTTTCTTTGTGGTTTTCCTCCAACTCTTCTCGTGGAGTGTAAGGTGGTGATTTGAGAGGAGAGGGTCATCTATCTCCTGCTCGATTTGATAAAAAATAATATTCAAGGTTAAATTTGGAAGTCTTGGGAAAATAAGAAGCGTCTTCAGGTACGTGATACTCATGGGTTCCAAACTAAGGGTTTCCTTAATACAGGTTTGGGTCGGTGAAGTAAGAATCCGTATTGTGAAGACCTTCTTGAATTTCAGGAAAAGAGTAGTCTAGGGGAACTTATCCATTTTGTCTACTAAGTTTCATGGTCATGGCACGGTTGGTATGTTCAGTTGAGTGTTTGATTATGGTGTCAATTTCCAAGATTGTCAGGACACAAAGTTGTGGAAAATAAAATGTAGGTTTAGTGTGAGTGAAAGTGCGGTTAGTGATGACTTGAGATGGAATGTTCAAAGTGTACTACGGTGGGAGGAAAGTGTGCTCATGGAAATTTTATCGGGAATCACTTGATGAGGAAATGTTTACTTGCAAAATAAAATGGGAGGGGATTGAATTTTTGTTTGTTTCCAGTCAGTTATGTGGCCCTTCTTCTACTTCCATTTATGTCAATGGGCCAAAATGACACATTCAATAAGATGAGGGAAAACTCCCAATGGAAGGTCCCAATTAGAAATACTCTCATTTGAGATAGCATTTCCGACCATATTTTGTCCTTGTTACCAATCTAACTAATATACTAATTGAATATGATTCTAAGAACCAAAGGTTCTCAGATGAATTAAAAAATAAAAAATCTAACTAACTAATTCTAAGCTAAGATGAATTATTACAATTCTAAGATGTAGTCTCTATTCTTTTCTAAGATAACCTATCTTGATCAGGAGCAAACTAAAAAGGATGAATACAGTGAAATAATTATATTACTTGCACAAAATAAATTTGTGATACAACTAACATGAAATTTTAACAACATAACTAGTTAAAATCAAGTAATTGATTAGTTAAATGCATCATATTGTTGTTGTACTCACTCTGAAAATCATGGTAATTGTGAAAAATGAGAAAATTAATTCAGAAATAATTCATAAACCAACATTCACATACTACATATACAAACATGCATAAATTGAATAATCACATTCATACCTATCAACATCGCAATCTCCAAAAAATGTCTTCATGTTCAAATTCACATGGAGTAAAAATATTGTCTTGCCACATTCATAAACCAAAAGATATTTCTTATGGACAATTCTCTCTTTTATAATGAGGAGAGTTTGTTTACATGATAATCTTTCCATTATGAACCCATGGCCATTTTACAAAATAACTCTTTATTTTCAAAATTAGAAAACAAGATAACAATAGTAGATAAAGGAGACATATGGGAAAAATTATGGAATGTTATCATCATGAGATTATTTGCCCTTGCATCTGATGCTGATATTCCTCCTCAAGGGAATAATCTTTCATAATGTCCTCAAGATTTCCTTATTGTAATTTCTCCACAATTAATCCCCCACTACAAACTTTGGTGGACACTTCTTGAAGTAAATCCTTTGATGTGGTTTTAACAAAGTGTTGGATTTTACTAGTGAGTTGGGTAGGTCTTAACACGTGTTCCTCCAAAGATTATTTTTCAATCTAATTTCGACTTTCTATACTTACTTGACTGATTTACTTGCTTTCTTCCACCTCAAACTGTTTTGTGGTGGCAGGTATTTCTTCATAGATAGGGAGCAACGAGTACATCTTGATTTTTTCCATGAGACCACTCGAACTGTTCCACAACCTTATGCAGGTGTCAGTTGTTGCCTTTTGGGTGGCATGTACATTTTAGAAACAAGGGTTTATAGGTGTCAAAGAATATTTGACATGGGATTCTTTCTCTATTGGAGTACACTAGTAGTGTAGTGGGTGGAACCTCACACATATCTTTCCAATCAATCATATTCTCTAAGGCCTCATGGGCTCCCTGATCCCTCCCTTGAATATCTACCAGTTTATCTTGCAACATGAGTTCTTCTTCTCGATTGATTTGTTATTTACCGAGCAAATTGATCAATTTTTTTTCTTAGTTGCAAATCTTTCATTTAGCTCGAGCACCTGGGTTTTGATAGCATCCACAAAAGGTGTAGATGTCATGTTCACTTCCATGTTTTTTTTTATATTGTGTCTTTCTTCTTCCATTTCCCTATTGTGGGTGTGCCACTGGGTGTTGATTATTATTTCAAATTCTGCATTCATATGATCTTTTTGCACTTGTAGGGCTTTGTTCAAATTCTATGTATTGATATTGTCAGCTACTCTGGCCATGTTCTCAAACTCTAAGGTAAGATTTTCCTTAACATCTCTTAATTTTGTTTCTAGCTCTTCCACCCTAGTTTTGACGGTGATTAGGGAATTGACTACTTTGAGGATGGACGAGGCATTTAGTATTGAAAAAGAATGGAGGGAAGAGGCCTCCTAAACAAAAATCTCTTCAGGATCAAGACCTTCCTTCAATTATAATATTCTCCCTACAAATGAATTAGATATGGTGTATTATCCTCTTTTTCTTTTACTTGATCTCTTCTCAATACTTGTTTTGTTTTCATAATAGTAGTCTCTTGTACCGACCACAGTGCTCTCGAAATTCAAGGATTGAGAAGAAAAGGAAGAATCTCTCGAAATAGCATTGAGAGGAGTGTTGCAAGATACCAGATATATAAAATATGAAGAATAAAAATAAAATGCTAGAAATGGTAGAATAACAGTAAAATATCCAGCATAATCTCCACAATAACATAGTAATGATATAAGAACAACAATAGAAATAACACTTTGATTCAGAAAGCAATGTTCACAGGCCTCTTCGAGGGGGAAACCTCCAATCGAGCAACAATCTATTACAATAATCTCCAGCTAGGGTTTTCATACCCTCGACCCTTATTTATATTAAATATGTCTATTAAGAGAAGCATCTAGAGGAAGATCCTTCTAGAAGTGGAAGCTTCTATTAGGTCTTCTTACATACGCCTTATTCTATTTTATTGAAATGCCTTATTAATATTGACCTTTATTACATCAGAATACATTGATCTACCTATGTGTGGGTTAGGACCTTAACATGTCCGCCCCCTTAAAAATAGCCTTGTCCTCAAGGCTTGAGATGTGGAAACTACTACAGAATGGTAGTTGGTTCCCAAGTGGCATCTCCTGGAGTCATATCTTTCTACTGTACTAGCACTTCCTTGATGGTTCTCTAATGCAGGCGACACTCACGCTGGTCTGAAACGGCTTCGGGCTGTAGCCAAATTGATCCTTCTTCAGCTAACTCTGGAAGGTTGGTTTGAATTTGGCACCTAGTTCCAATCACCTTCTTCAAGCATGAAACATGAAAAACAGGATGTAGCTTCGACTGACTGGGTAGAGATAACTGATATGTGACTTGTCCCACATGCTTGAGAACTATGTAAGGGCCATAAAATTTGGGTGCTAGCTTCTGACAATGCTCAGCCTTGAGGGAAGTTTTCTTATATGGTTGCAGTCTCAGAAACACCTGATCCCCTTCTGCAAATTGACGTTCGGAGTGACCTTGATCTGCTTGCTGCTTCATTCTATTATGTGTCATGACCAATTTCTCTTTAAGGGTACGAAGGATATCCTCTCGGGCTATAAGTGTTTGGTTAACCGCCTAGACCTTCGAGGTACCTGGTAAGTATGAGAGAATTGAAGGTGGCTTCTGTCCATATACTGCTTCAAAAGGAGTCATGCGAGTGGTTGTATGGTATGTAGTGTTGTACCACCATTCGGCAAGGGGTAACCATTGAGCCCACTGGTATTGTTTTTCACAGGCACAGCACCTCATATATGTTTCCAAACACTTGTTGACAACTTCTGTTTGACCATCCATCTGGGGATGATAAGCTGAGATGAGATGCAATTGTGTGCCTTGTAGCTTAAATAGTTCTTGTCAAAAATTGCTAGTGAAAGTTGGGTCTCGATCAGAAACAATAGAGTGTGGCATGCCATGAAGATTGAAGACTTGGTCCATGAAAATTTGAGCCACCATGGATGCAGTAAATGGGTGGTGAAGAGCGAAAAAATGAGCATACTTGGAAAGGCGATCCACCACCACCATTATGATTTATTTATTCCCCGATTTGGGTAAGCCTGTAATAAAGTCCATAGAGATATCCTTCCAAATAGCAGGGGGAATCGGAAGAGGTTGGAGGGTGCCTGGAGATTTTATTGTTTCTCCCTTGTTGTGTTGACACACCTCACATTCAGCAACAAACTTACGGATGCCCTATTTCATACCATGCCAGAAAAAAGAACGTTTGACTCGGTCATATGTTTTAGTGAACGCTGAGTGCCCCGCTGTGGGTGTAGCATGAAGCTCAGAAAGTATCATGGATTTGAGCTTGGATTGTTTACTTAAATACAAGCAGCCTTTGTATCGAAGCTCATTCTGGAGCCAAGAGTACCCTGGGGGAGCCAAAGCCTTGTTCTGCAGTTGCTAGATCAAATGTGAACTTTTGGTATATTGAAGCCATTCCTGGTGCACATCTTGGAGCCAATCAGGTACAATGAAGGAAAGAGAAAAAAAGGATCCTTTGTCTTCATATTTCCAGGAAAGTGCATCTGCGATGACATTTTCTTTTCCCTTCTTGTAAATGATTTCATAATCATATCCAAAGAGCTTAGTCACCCATTTTTGTTGCTCTTGGGAGGAAATGGGTTGTTCTAGAAAGTACTTGAGGCTTTGATGGTCAGTCTTAATTTGGAAGTGTTGCCCCAAGAGATAAGGATGCCACAACTCAACGACATGTAGAATCTCCAACATTTCTTTTTCATAAATGGGTTTTCCCAGATTCCTTTCAGACAGTTTCTTGCTAGTGAAGGCCAAAGGTCGACCCTCTTGCATAAGGACAACATGGATTCCTTTCCCTGAGGCATCACATTCCAACACAAAGGTATTTTTTAAGTCGACAAGGGCCAGAACCAGAGTGGTTCACATGGCCATCTTCAAGGTTTGAAAATCTTGGGCAGCTGCTGGAGTCCAAGTGAAAGAGTTCTTTTTGAGGAGAGCCGTGAGAGGTGCTGCAATCTTTCTGTAGTTCTTAACGAACTTGCGATAATACCCTGTGAGGCCCAAAAATCCATGCAACCTTTTGAGAGTATTTGGGTGCGGCCAGTCTTGCATAGATTCAATGTTTTTTGGGTCCACCCTGACACCATCCTTTCCCACCAGATGACCCAAGTATTCTACTTCTGAGGCACCAAAAGCACATTTGGACTGTTTCAGGAAAAGTTGGTGCTGAGAGAGTAGGCAGAAAACTTGATCCACATGAGTAAGATGGTCTGTCTAGGTTTTTCTATAGATGAGTATATCATCAAAGAAAACTAAGACAAAATGATGGAGAAAAGGGTGCAAGACATGGTTCATGAGGCTCTGGAAGGTGGAGGGGGCATTACACAAACCAAAGGGCATGACTAAAAACTCATAGTGGACCTCATGAGTGCGAAAGGCAGTCTTGGGAATGTTGTCCTCTTTCATACATATTTGGTGATAGCCCGAGCAAAGATCAAGTTTGGTAAATAATTGGGCACCACTCAATTCATCCAGGAGGTCATCAATGATAGGAATGGGAAATTTGTCTTTGATGGTCAGTTTGTTGAGAGGACAGAAGTCAGGACACATTCTCCAAGAACCTTCTTTCTTCAGCACCATGATGACCGGAGACGAGTAAGGGATCATACTAGGATGGATGACGCCAGTAGTAAGGAGTTCCTGGACCATTTTTCAATTTCATTTTTTTGTGCAAAGGGGTGGCGATATGGACGGATATTGGGGGGAAGGTTTCCTGGGACAAGGGGAATGGAATTATCATGAACACCATGGGAAGGAGGGAGTCCTTGGGGAGTGGAAAATACTTTTTGATGTTTAGAAAGGAGGGCTTGGAGGTCTTGGGGCACTGGGGGTGTCTTTGTGGCTTGTATGTCGTGGAGTTGGGCAATGACACCAGAATGACCTTTTTTGAGCAGTTTTTCCATGCGACGAGAACTGATGACCTCAGGTGAACCAGCAGTGATGCCTTGGAATTTTTATTGGTGGCCTCCTTGGTCAAATTGCATGGTTAAGTTATGAAAATCCATGAGAATGGGACCCAAAGTCCTTATCCAGTCTACACCCAACACAATGTCGCAATCACCCATGTCAATAGCAAACATATGGGATTTTAGGCGGTAGTCACCGATTTGGAGACACAAATTTTCACAACACCTGCCACATTTCATAAAACCACCATTGGCAATCATGATTTGGAAATTGTTGACAACATGGATGTAGCAATGGGTTTCTTGGGCAATGTGGCAATGAATAAAATTGTGGGTACTACCACTATCAACCAGAATGATGACCTTTCGGTGCTTGATGTAACCCATTAGCTTGAGGGTTTGGGGGGTAGAGAAGTTGGTGAGAGCATTGAGGGAAATGATCAGTTCCACTTCAGGAGGGTCGAAGGGAAGGTTTATGTCAGTGATTTCTGGTGACTCGGGCACAAGGGGAGTGTCAACATCCTCTTCCGGAATATCCTCAGAGATGACCATAAAAATCTTTTGTTCCTTACATTTGTGGCCTGGTAAATATTTTTCATCACAATTGTAATAGAGGCCTTTGAGTTGGCATTCAACCATTTCATCCCTGGTCAATTTTTGGATCTTTAATGGGGTGGAGGGAGTAGTGGGGTTTATTGGTTTAGGGCGAGGGATAAAGGAAGGCTTACGGTTTTGAGAGGAAACAATTTTTTGTTCTTCTTTATCTGTTTTAGTAGCCTCCACCCAAGTCCTAGGTCGATCCATGAGGACATGGGCTCGAATGTCCTCCTTGAGGCCACTGATAAAACACTCTCTAAAGAAAGCATCAGTCATTCCCTCTATTTGAAAATCTAGGTGCTCAAATGCAGCTATGAAGTCTTCTACTGTTCCTGATTGCTTCAATTTTGTCAAATGGCCCAAATGGTTGGTGTCAGTGTCAAAGCGTTCATAAAGCTCAGTCACAAATTGGGTCCAAGCAATGTACCCTTGATGGGAATTTTTTCTCCATTGCCACCATTGCCAACGTTCTTGATCTAGATGGAGAACACCATACCGGAGTTTGGCCAAGTCATCGGTAATGTTGTAGAGAGATAAATAATGTTCCATTTGGGTGACCCAACTAGTGGGGTCCGAGCCATCAAATTTGGTTACATCCACCCATGGAATGCGTATGTCCCATTGAAAGTGATGGGGCTGAAAGGAATGGGAAGAATTTTCACCTCCAGTCTTTGTATGTGCATTAGTAAAAGAGTCATCGGTAGTGATCTTGAGTTTGGTGCAGAGTGATGCAAAGACAAATTCAAGCTGGGTGGTCATTTCATGTTTGACTTCCGCCATTGCGGACTGCACGACTGCATTTACGGATGCATTTATGGTGGTATTGATGGATGTATCATGGGAGGCAATAGTAGCACTGAGTTGTTGCACTTCTTGTTGGGTCTCGAGGAAACTAGATTGCAAGGTGTTGAAGCGAGACTCCAGTTCTTGGCTATGGGTATGGGCCATGAGGATCGGTGAACTGAAAAGGGAGCGGGCGGGGTCAGAAATTTTTGCAAAAAAATGATATGGATGAATGTGATAAGGGAGAAGAGATGAATCTAATGGAATAGGTCTCAAATAAAGGTGAAACAATTTCCAGACTTTTTTTTTTAATAGTTGCGGGGTTATACTCTGGTATGAAGAATGTTGCAGTGATGAAATCCCTGAATTCTTAACCATAAAGAAATGTGTATTTACTTGGAAACCCAAACACAGATGCGCGGAAATAGATTTCGCTGGTTTAATTTGTTTATTTTTATGTTTATGTTCCCCCAAGGGTTAGGTATTCAAGGGTTGTACAGACAAGGGTTTTCCCTGTGCTATAGGTCTCTGATATACGTGCGGGGTCCAACAGTAGTACTTGGCCCAATATCTCAGGGAACTAACTAAGGAGGATAGACCGTACCCTTATCCGTACTACCCAACTATCCAGGTACTAGAGAGTATCTTCCTGAGTGTTGTTCTCAGTGACACTATAGTAGTCCGACGACCGATAGGTTTATCTAAAGAGGGCTTCAAGAAATCTAGGCCGATCTGTACATAGGTGTTGTCTGATGCGCTACCACTCGAAGGGGTACCAACATGGGTTACAAGGGTGGCCAACAGATGTGCACTTAAGAACCACTTGTATTTCCTGCGTGTATGAATCCCTCAACTGTGGGTTTATGCGCGTAATGACAGATCTCTATGGCTTAAAGACATCGGAATACGTCTCTACCCTGAGAAAAAAAAATACCCACAATTTCTACCAAGGAAAGTGCTCTGATACCCACTTGCAAGATACTAGATATATAAAATATGCAGAACAAAAATAAAATGCTAGAAATGGCAGAATAATAGTAAAATATCCAGCATAATCTCCACCATAACACAATAATGATATAAGAACAACAATAGAAATAGCACTTTGATTCAGAAAGCAATGTTCATAGGCCTCTTCGAGGGGGCAACCTCCAATCAAGCAGCGCTCTGTTACAATAATCTCCAGCTAGGGTTTTTATACCCTCGACCCTTATTTATACTAAATATGTCTATTAAGAGAAGCATCTAGAGGAAGATCCTTCTAGAAGAGGAAGCTTCTATTAGGTCTTCTTACATCCGCCTTATTCTATTTTATTGAAAGTCCTTATTAATATTGACCTTTATTACATCCGAATACATTGATCTACCTATGTGCAGGTTAGGACCTTAACAAGTATAGTCTTGAGGTGGCATGTTTACAATACTAAAATCATGCAATTGCTATTTTTTCAACAAATCATCCGCCTTTTTCTTGGTCTCATCTTCTTCAACTTCTCATTTAGCTTCGGCTTCATCAACCAAGATTTTGGCCTTTGCCTCATTAGCTAATTTCTTTTCCTTGGCTTGTTCAACTTTCTTCATTTGAAGTGTTGCTTGTTCTGCCTTAAAAAAAAAAATCTTCTGATTCTTTTCTCCTCGACCTTATTTCTTTGATAGTCTTCTTCATCATGGAGTCTCTTCTGTTCCAAATTTTCCTCTTTTTTTGGAATTTTCTCTCTTTCACATTGGTTTCAATCTATTCCTGCTGAAGAAATATCTTGAGATGGTTTATTTCCACTATCTTCATTTCCTCTTGTTCACATTCAAGTTCCTTCCTAGTAGCATCATTGGGTAACTTTTGTAGGGGATTCTTCATACCATGGTATTCCTTTAAATTTGTCTTCATCAAAGTCCACTACATGGATGTTGAAGTGGGTGAGCACATGACTGACTGCAAGTTCATGGGGGTCATGGATTTTAGGATCTCCTAGGCATATGTGCATCTCATACAAGATTTGTTCCTCCTTTCTTGTATGTGGGCCATTGTAAATAGTGTAATTCCCTATGTGGATTGGGAAAATAGGCCATATCATTTTTCTTCTAATTAGGAGTAGTGAGGTGACCCTAATCCCATGGTTTGGTAAGAAATATCCCTCATTAGTAGACGATCTGAGACAAAATATGGTAAAAGGTGAGGCGCTCCAGTGGTGCCATACACCCAAATATATGAATAGTACTTAAATAGAAACCAATAAAATATACCCTTCATCCCAGTCCTAGCTTCAAAATAAATCTTATGTCTTCGAAAAAAAAAAAATAGAGTGTAGTGGGGCGAGGAAAAGGTTAAAAATGTCATAAAAATATCTCTTGTAATTTTAATTCTCTAGAGATCAGAGAAATAAATATGAATGGGGGTTTGGTTTTGGTCCTAGATCCACATGAGGTCAGGAAACTGGATGAAGGAGAAAATAGCAACAATTAGATAGGCTGCCATGTAAAAACAAGGTTTTTTCATACCTGGGATTTTCTTCATTTGGAGACATATGTTGAAGGCTAGGATGTTTTCCCAGTTGAACACTTGTCATGTTTTGACAATTATATGTGCTAGCGGCATCCAATCAGTTTGGAAGTGTGTGTTTTTATCTTCTCCATAAATCCAACATAGCATGGATAATAAAAATTTATACAATTCCTTGAGTCTGTGGGTGGGGACCAATTTTTGTCCTTGTTTGAGGGTCTCATGCTCATCGGCCCAAAAATGTTTCATACGCTTCACTGGTCCCTTGTCTCCTTGGGAGAAACCTTTCAGGAATGGTTCATTGAGAGCATAGGTGGGAGTGGGTAGATGGTATCTTGAATCGATATCTTTGGGCCTTAGGGAGGCCGCACGCTTCCCAGGTTTGTTCACGATGGTTGTGGTGTTTGCATTGAATTTCTTGAAGCACCATTGTGCAGCTTCGTTGTATGGGAAAAGAGTTGGTTGACCCACAACCAGTTGAATGCCTCCTCTTTGGATATTCTGATATAATTCTACGTCTTCATCCTCCATAGGAAAATCAACTAAGTTGAAAATACTGTAGATCTCCTCATACACGAGACTATGGTATTCACCAATGTGGGAGGTCGTGTCTATCACCAAGGCCTCATTTAGGAGAGATGATGTTTCAGGAACATATTTTGACTAGAAATAAATAGAGCCCTTTGGTCTTTTGGGATTTTGGCTTGTCATGATAGGATTTTGGTTAATCCTACATCACTAGATAAACAAGCGAATTAAACTATGTGAAAATAATATGGTAGGAATGAACAGATCAACTATTAATAGTAAAATGAAGTACCTGTAATTGAGATGAGGAAATGGTTACAAAAAACACTTAGAGAATAAAATAAAAGTGAACTTTAAAAACATTTGGAAGAATATTGGTCATAAAATATGAGTTTTTAGTGATTAAGAGGTATTAAAACACTCGTAAATGTGCCATAACTTATCTATGTTCAAAGGTCGCTATTGAATCTAGCCTCAATCCCTGTCATTAATGCTAATTAAGATAGGAAGCTATCTAAATCCCTGTATCAAAGCCTATTGGGTTTTCGAATTTGAAAAGATAACCATCAGAGTCAAAGGATCAGAGTGGGAAAACCAGAGTATGAGTTTGAGCTCTGACATGAGGGGTATTGAAATCATATTCCCCTTATATTTAGAAAGGCATGCCGATTTGACGAGTGTGCAACATTGTGGGGAAAGTGGGGCCCATTAGAGTCGTGGCATAGAAATTCATCGAGGTGAAGTTTAAACTAAGCTTCGAAGACATGGCATAGAAGGAATATAGCCTTATCCTGGAAAGATGTGCTAAACACCAAAGTTGAATGGATTTAAAAAAAGTTGTCAAAGTTAGAGTTTCAGAGTTTTAAAGGATGAGGGACCCACTAGACTTTGACGAGGATGGTATAGAAGGAATATTCCTCTGATACCTCCAAGTAGTGAAGAGTGTCAGAGTAAATAAAATGTAAGTTATTCAAGATCGATAAACATTGAAAAAGGTCCAATCTTAAGATGCCACTTGGTGAGGTAACGATCGATCCAGTCATATAGACTTGGGGGTAGCGCGTATACACCGAGTTTGAATCTATTGAACTATGGGATGAAAAGTAAGGACTAGATTTTATTTGTTAGAGCTATCAGAACGCGAGGGTATGAGTCTTGAGTTGTGTGTGTAGGTAAATACTCTGATGAAGATGATTCTGACATACCCTTTTTTGATGAGAACATTGAAAAGGTTTCTTTCAGAATGAAATATAGTGTTAGTTTTTTTCCGAATCTATCACGACTTAGGTTGTAAGTGCAAGAGAGAGATAAATCATGTTGGTTAAGTAAAACGAGGATGAAGTCCTTACTCTGAGAGGGAGGAATGATAAAATATGGGTAGAGGGGTTGAAGAGTGTAGTATCAGGGGGATTGTTTATGATTTCATCCAATGGGTTGTTATTAACAAAGAATCCATAAATTATATAAGTGATAGAAAAATGTTCTTCATGCTCATATCTCCTTAGTGAAGTAAGAATGTATTCCTTGTTAGAAAATTTTAAGAAACAAAAAGGGGGGGGGGATTTAAAAAATTTAAATGGGTTGTTGTGGGAGGTGAGATACAATAGGAAATTGGGGAAATTGTAAGACAATATAACTCTCTTCTCAATGAGGGATAACCTAGTAAGGATAAACAAAAATTACAAGGATCAAAGCTCCAACCTCATCACCACAATTTTGATAAAATACAAATCTGGATGAGGCTTGGAAAATACAAGGCTTAGTCCATAATGTTGATCATTGGCTTAAAATGACAAACAAAATCCAAATAGAAAGACATATAGGAAAGAGGAATATCATCAATGGATTCCCCCCACATGCATCTCAAGGATAGAGCAATCATGTGAAGAAATTGATCCCGTGAACTTGCTCCTGCACCCATAGAGAAGATTAGATCATTCATGCAATTAAATGGAGACTTTCCAATATACCATAAACATTATATTCCTCACCTTCAAGAAAACATCATAAATGAGTGTTGGGTCTATTGAAAGATAATCATGTATAGTTGTAGATAAGTTTCATGAAAACTGCATGTGCTAGGTATCAAACTCAAGAGAAGGATTAGTGATTGTGTGACTGAAGCTAAGAGTCTGAAACCAAAGAGTGTGATCATATACAAGAGCATAACTATGAAGATATCAAGTACAACATGAAAGAAAGAGAATGCATACTTTGGATTATCCATTTAGAAAATATTAAAAAACAAACTCATCCAAGATAGTGAATATAAAATCAAACCCTATATCCATATAGGATATTAAAACACTTGATAATCTGCAAAAGGTCCAAAGATAAGGTGTTGATTCCATCATACAAATGAACAAAACATATTAGGTTAAGAAGCATCATGAAGACATTTGAAATCATAAGATCAAAAGGAATGATCAACCACCATCAAAGAAACAAATCAATCAAGATAAAACCCCAACTCCCTCAAGGTAGACATAAAATTAACATTAGGATTTGACAGTAGAGGATTAGGGATCAGAGTTAAAAATTTTGTAGGGGGGGCCTTTCCTTTTGCTTGTAAAAACAAAAGTAAAGGGGGTTTGTTGTGGACTTAACACTTGGATAATAAAATATGAAAATGGTGAATTGATAGCCTTTGCAAATGGTCATACATCAAGCTAGGATAATCCTTAAATGTTGCAATATTTGTTGATGGAGGCCTACTGGTCCCAAACACTTGAGCTAGGAAGATTTTTTGGAAGAAGGTCAAGGATGATTCATATCCAAAATGTATCAAAATCTGTTGCCATACCGACGCTACAAAATTACTCCTTCTTATGGCTATAGTCTCCTCAATCATTCTGGAACGAATGTTTGAATGATGACCCTAAATATGGCAGTAATGGATGATAGACCATTCCATGGATTGTCACTAGTTGGATCCACAAGAATTCCCTTTTCTAGGGTAATGGAACTCATGGCTTGAGAATTAATTATCATATTGTGGTCTATTCTCTCTTTCACACCTCACAAATCTCTACCCATACAAATATTTCATTGACATCACATTATTCCTTGACCTTTTATCCCTGTTCAGAATTAACTTCCATTTATCCTTCTAAAGATTATGGTATTTTCCATGTCAAGTACTGATTGTGTTCAATACTTGTTGGAATCATCTCTACTTAATTATTTTGTAGATTCGTATCTCATCACTTTCTTAGTGGATAGATGGATAAGACATTGACACTATTCACTACAATTCTAAAATGCTAAGATATTCCCTAACAATGGCTACCACAAAACCTGCAATGACCAATACTATGCACCCTTGGCATTTATTCCCTTTATACCAATGAAAATAATCTTCCTAGAAATGTCTAGACAACTATCACATAGTTATTATCTTCTAGTGATTTTCTACAGATCAGGCATGATTTATGATAGCAGGTACATGCATTTACATATTCACAAAAAATATATTTTATTGGGTCACATATATGTAATAAATATTCATCAAAGTAGGAACCCTTGTTGTAACTTGAGGCTCTATACGTTGCTCAAACTTTTACCACCAAAAATATTCAAGAAACTTTAAGGGATGGTGTATCTTTACTACTAGACACTTGGGATATTAAAACAATCCTGAATTATAATATTTACCCTTGACATCTTGAAACCTTTGCAAACTCAACCTCAAATAGTAGGTATTATCTCCAAGGAACAACTACAAGATTTAGAACAAAGGAAACCTATCAACACAAATTATGTCTTGAAACTGATACTAATGCTTGTCCAACAATAAAATTGAAATAGGTCATCCATAGAATTCTATTATGCAAAACTCGACCCCTTCCGATCTGTCTTTATATTCAGGTTGGCCCCTTTAAAATTTACACGCTGGATTCCTTCAGGAAGGGATGCATTATATGTTTTTTTGAAGGTGTACAATTGTTCTAGACCTATACTAAGTCTCAAACCTTATGCATCCAATATGAATCCACCTAAAGTTTTCTTCATCAAGCATTTTTTTTAGATATGGACTAAGTTATTTAGCCTTTATGATATCATATGTGAGTTCCTTTTCTTCCCAAATATATCTCCAGAATGGCCACCATCAAAAACTTTGTAACTAGGGATCCATAATCAAATTTTCCAGAAGAAAATAGTGGCAATGCTATAATAAAATGATGGAGATGGTGACCTAGACTACAAAGGTTACTAGCTAGATTTTGTAAATGGAAATTTGAAAGGATCCATTTCAATTGTAAAATAATTGGACTGAATGAAACAAAATTAGACCAACACTTTGAGTCTTTGAATGAAATTTCATATGGATAAATTGAAGCTACTGAAGAAATAGATACTCAATTTATCCAATAATTCCTTAAGAATGATTCTTTATACAGTTCTACTAGTTCTACATTGGATGTTGAAGGCTACTATTCACAATTTCCAATAATGGATCTGAAACTACTTATTGGTAAAAAAATATTGATAATACTACAAAATTGTTGTTTAATTCAACAAGATTGACAATGTAAAGACACATATTAAATATTAAATATTGATGAATCAAAGTCTCACCTTTCTTTTCTCCATTCCATCTTAAATCCCCATCTGACTTCACTAATAGACTTGTTTCTATTCCTTTGTGCCATAGTGATTTCTAAACTCTTTAACAATAATATGTCAGTGTCCCTATGTTTTATTTGTATTTTAAATCCCCTAAAATAGGATGCATTGAATGTAATCTTGTGTTTATTAATACATAAAGACAATTGATTAAAATTGATATAATTGAATCAATATCCACTACTTCTAACAATAGTCCAAGTTAACACTTATGTTTATGTGTAAGTAATAACCCTAAAAACAAATTCCATTGATTGCAATATTCCTATGACAAATCAAGAGAGAGTTGATTGAAATCTAACAATTGAATTGACAGTGAACAATTCCCAATCTTCCAAGTTGAGAAAAATATTTTTAAAGTATCCTAAGTATCCAATATAGAAATTGTTGGCACATAATTGGAGACCAAGGTTATTGGAGGTTACCAACAAAGGTATCATTGTAGTCTAGTTGCATTGGAATATTCAACCTTCCTCAAGGGAAGGAGGTCTCACCCGAAGCGCTACCGATATTTGTGTTATAAAGCAAGTAAAGGAGGACACAGAATCAATACCAATGCATTACAGTACAATTTGTTGGCACAGGGGCAGACCCGAGGTTCAATGCTCAACATCGCACCAACAAAACCCTAACTACCATCCCTTTCGGCAACACCTGCGGAGAAGGAGAAGTCTCACCTGAGGTAGAAGAAGGGGGGGTTACAGGACACAGGTGTCTGTAACCAAGATGGGACATAGATCTGTGATGATAACACTTCGTGGGGTATTATATTAACACTTACAATATAACATGCATTAGTTCATTAGTTTTATTAACATCATAGAACATACCCAAAGATAGATCGAAGAAGTAACAATGAATGATTATATATCCTGAGCACTTAGCATTGAGTTAGCTCTAAGATTCATTTATCCTTAACACAATTAAAGAACTAAGAAACAACAGATCTATCTATCATACATAATAACCAAAGAACTGATCATATTCATAGCATAAAAAATACAACACAAAGCAAACCAAAGACACAAGATATACAAGGCTCACCCCATTCTAGGGCTACGTCCACCAACAACTTCGTCTTCTTTATTATTCGCCAATCTCTTACATTCAGTGACTCTTGTGCACTAATCCATAGATTCAATCTTCTCATAGGATAGGATATCTATGCACTGAGCACCAAATCCTCCTTCCAAACTAGGTTAAGTCACAAATCCAACTCTCTATCAAGAACATATCCTTACACATAGACATTCCCTTGCACAGAGCCAATCTAACTACTTTCACTTACCCATTTCCCGCTTCTTATCTCTTGCTAGCTACTTCTACTATACATTCTTACTTATTTATACTTTTACATTCCCTTACAATAAGGCCTAATCATGGTTAAACCCCATGGGAATACATCCCATAACCCATTACAAAAACCCTAGAGAACCCCTTACTGTGTCCACGTAGCTCACAAAATAAGTGATATCCACGATCTCAGCTCTAGCTGGGTGCTCCATCTTTGACTAGCCTATCGAAGTCCAAAATTGGTCCAAACCACACCAAGGTTTCCTTAAAACTTGGTCGAGGGCCAACAGGACCCCAACACTCCCTTGTAACTCGTCCCGAGTCACTCAGTTGCAGTTAATGTTTCTTTGAAGGCCTCGATATTGACTTGAGATGCCTCGACTTGTTGCTTCGCTTGATCCTCCTTGACTTGTTGCTCCTGGATCATTTTATTTGTAACAGACCTTTCCAAGCATAATTATACTATGAAACCACTTGATCCAATTGCGAGCCCTGTCCATGAATCTCTTCGAACATCTAGCAGGATTCCTCCTGCAAAGGTTGAGGCTTCTGTGCGACTTCCATTAACCAGCCCTGGAAGGAAGTGATCTGTTGTTTCACTGCACGCTGCTCCTGGGATCTCTTTGTTATTTCTACTACGGTGAGAAGCTTCACATGCGCCTGTACTGACAATGCATTATGTTGCACCTCTTTTAACTTCTCTTCTAGATTCCTTAGCTTTGGATCCTTTGTGAGGCGTTCATATGTTTGTGTCCTTCTATCACTCAGTTGTTTTCATTCTGAGCTGAGGGATATGATTCATACAATTTTGTTCTTAGCGGTCTCCTCCCTCTAGTCATGCACCTCCTGTGGGGTGCTCGATACTGCTTGGGTTTGCAATTCTGTTATCCTCGCTTGAAGTTGCTGGATGGTCTCAATGAGATTCACCACTTGAGCCTTGACTGACTCATGTTCCTACTGTGCCAAGCCTAGCACATAATGACATGCTTTAGTCACTACCTCTTTGACTGTGGCCCATTCTATGAGTAATTTCTCCTTTTCTCTCTATATCTAGGATTTTTATTCCTGGATCATCGCTTGAAATTATTCTCTCTCACTTTCATAAGAAGTTAGACTATGCCGCACTACTCATAATTGTTCTAGGGCTTCATATTTATCTTATTTCAAGGCCTTTGTGGCCTTCTACTTTTCTTCGTGGACTTTCTGAAGTCGATATTCTATCGCATTTGAAATTTTTCTCAATTGGGTTGGTTCTTCCCCTAATTCTGCAATCTATGACGAGAAAGGCACAATAGATACTGCACAGACCAAATGAATAGATTGTTGTACTTCCTTTAATTCCTTCTCAATCCTTCCATATAGATATTCATGCTTCAATCTATATCTCTCCAAGATTTCCTCAGAAGTGTCCTTTACAGCTCCGCAGACCAAACTGGTATCATCCTCCATGAGCATTGCTTCTAACGGGGGCTTACTAGTGTGTGTCATCTTCCTTGTTGAAGGTTTCTTTGGGGAAACCTTCCTCTTTTGCGGTGTTATTGTTCCAGTAGGGGGGTCTTTCAGTAGTGTATCTTCGCCTTCTCCTTTCTCATCCCCTCCTCCTTGTCCATCTTTTTCGTCTCCTCCTCCTCCTAGCGATCCAAATCCATTTTCTTCAGATCTGTTCTCCTCCTCATCAGTCTCTATATCATGGACTTATTCCTTCTTCTTCTTCGTCATCCCACTGGACTGACCGACATACTCAGGATTCTTCTTGGGGTGTATTTATAATTTTCCAAGTGACTTATTTTCTTCACTTTAGGGTCGACCTGTACTTTCTTTCTACAACCGTTTTACCCTTTAATCAATGAATTGTAACATCTTGTTGTAACTGTTTAAGGGATTCTTAACCAATCTTTGGGGCTTTAAATTCATGACCACATAACTCCTAAACCATGAGGAACCACGTGGTGTACCATATACTATTGGAAACATCATGACAAGGACTATCCATTTATGAGTGTTTTGTATGTACTTGAGATTTTCTTCAACCTAATTTTCCTCAATTAATGTTGAGCCTCATGACCACACCTTTAGGTTTCTTGTAGACTTCTTCAAAGCATCTTCACATGAGGTTCATTCTTAAAGCTATGCCATAAGGGGACCACTTTGGATACTTATTCAATTATACCCAATACTTATAGAATATTCTAGACTTCCTCTAAATTGACATCAATGACAACCAATTTTCCAATACCTTCATCTTAGCATCGATGATTGTTACAAGTTAAATCTCTCTATGGCGAGGTGAAAAATACAACAGATGGAACAACACCTAAAATCAACTTTAATCTCAAGTATGTTTTGTAAATGAAATTCCAATAGGATAAGTATATAATCCTACCTCGTCTAGACTTGTGAAGAAGACCACCATTGAGCACGTGACCCAAAGCTTTATACATGCAACTTTTCTTCAACAATCAAGATACGCAAGCATGTGGTATTGATATATAATGTTAGCATATAAATCAACATAATCCATTAACATAAATAACAAATATTCCCATGGAAAGCAACATAAATATTTGCAAGATATAAATTTGATGAGAAAAGAGTATTTCTATTAAATGTAATCATTAGAAGTACATAGGTGACAAATTGTGTAACGACACATATCAGAACCGAGAAAATAGGTTCCTCCAGTTGGGCCTCTACCACTTCAATCCTCCACAAAGGAAATATCATATTTATGAGTCAATGAGGTTCTCCATCACAATATAGGTAGAGCTTGGGGACTGAACACAAGAAGTTCAAACTTTCAAGGACAAAGGGATGGAGACTCAATTGATGTGAAATTTTTCCAGAGTGTCTTTGCTCTCAATGATGAATTGTCTATATTCAAGGCTTGGATATGGCTCAATTTATAGCCTCAAAATGGAATTGAAGAGTCAAGTCAGAGCATTTCCATCATATGGAAGGTAAAGGACCATGGATCTCGTGACATGGCATGGAAACCCAATGAAAATTTAATTTTTTGAGTGCCAAACCCAATGTACAAGGGATGTAGTGGAGTATCCCACATATGTATGCACGTTGTATAATTGGGAGGTCGCGTAGATGCAAAAAATTGAGTATTTTTATCTCTGGAGTGATGGGAAATAAAATCTGCAAAGGGAAAGGGAATTCCATCAGAGCAAGATGCATGGAGTGAGGAAAATTTTTCTATAATAGATGCCCCCTAATATGTGAGTTCAGAGGAGTATCTGGGATGGACCAAATACATTATAATTCCCAGAAGTGGAGTAATGAAGACTCAACTAGAAGTACTAGTTACTCATGAGAATATTACAATCCATAATGACTTTCTACACATGGCTTCCAATATGAATTACACTACAAATCCATGTGGATATATATCAAATAGATATTCATGGTCATGAATAGGAAATACAAAGTGGACATATTCCATAGGTTTTCATAGTCATGAACAAGACATTGTGGAGTCCAGTCTCAAAATAAATTAAAGATATATTTATACATTGGAGTACAATCTGATATTCCATGAGCATTGAAGTCATATAGGTACTAGTCCAATGAAAGAAAACAACAGATATGGGGTGTTTCTACTATAATCTGGAGGTCTTCTACACTATTTTCTGAAGGTGCAAGTCTACATTATGTGAAAAGAGGAGCTCAAGTAGAACAAAATGAGACTTGATTTTATTACTAGTCGTTAAGGTATACCATTAACAAACACAAGACAACCCATAGATAATGAAAGTAGGTGTCAAGGCACCGAGTACATTCAACAAGTGTGAATAAGGGTGTTGAAGTCAGAAACTTGAAGAATCCATAGATCAAGAGATATTGATGTATTCCAAAGTGTTGATGGCAAGAGAACCTAACACTAATGACTCCAAGACTCTAGGTAGTCATAGAACTCTAGATATCATTTCCAGAATATATGAGTTGAATTTGATGGAAGGAGACCCGTTGAAAGGAGAGAATTAAGGCATCTATCATCATCCAATGCAAGGTAAAAATAAATAGCTTGATGATTACGAGGAGCTCAAATTAAAATGATGTTCACAAACCAATGACCATGTGTGTCTCTCACATGCACTAGATACAAGTAGTGAATGAAAGATACACTATAAATAGCACCCAATAAGGAAAATGTCCGACAAAGGCGAGGAAACCACTAAGAAGGCTAATGGAATCCAAGACACTACATGAATCCCAATGTGTGAATAGATTTATTCCCGTCAAACACAAAGGAAACACCCCAATTAGCGACCAATTAGGATATGTCATATGTTGGGTTCAAGGTTACCTACCAATGATGAACGTAAGCCTAGGGTGCAAGGTAAGACAACAACTTCATGTGATTTTAAGATGCATTGAGGGTATGATCGACATGCAAAGTCAATAGTTCTGAGGAATGCATGACACATGCTTGATACTTCCTTTTAAAAATAGCATGAGATAGATGGATAACATAGGAAACATAGAATTAACATTGATCATTGACAAAATATTGTGACATAGGAGGCATCGTCAAACTCTTCATAGGGAATGGAAGAATAACCAGTCGGAGGAGTAAAATTTAAGTAATGAGTTGAGCTTCCTAAGGTCATGCTAAGCCCAAACATTGGATAAAAATTGAATAAAGAGTTTGTGCTATGTTCAAAGGAGACACGGTTGTTGTCGATAGATGATAATATTCTTTTCCCACCTATATTTTAGTCTTTTTGTAGACACATAAATGCTACGATACAGGAGAGGAAACAAGTTTTGCGAACAAGAAACTAGTTCCAACCAGTGGAACATACCTATTCTCAATGAAATAGGACACATGTGGGGCA
The DNA here is from genome assembly GCA_009831015.1 of Picea engelmannii. Classification (NCBI taxonomy): domain Eukaryota; kingdom Viridiplantae; phylum Streptophyta; class Pinopsida; order Pinales; family Pinaceae; genus Picea; species Picea engelmannii. The sequence continues at coordinate 2,390,957 of ML777749.1, forward strand.
TGGACACTCGAGGGCATCTTTCCTCTCTGGTTAAAGGGTGTCAATATGCAAAGGATATATGGAAGGATCTACTTGGATAGTGATGAGAATTTATGAGGCGAGAGGCTTATAATGAGAAAGCGGAAAATGGAAATAGGCTCAATAATGCAAGAAAGAGAATGGAGTTCCATTACAAATTAACTCAACAATGTCCTTTTTTAGAGATTTAGTCCCTTAGGCCTGAAAAATTATAAAATAACACCCAGGAGCACTCTTCTAGCCAATGTTGACTAGAGTATTCCTTTTTTTTAAATAATCTACTTGGTCCAGAAAAAAGGTTAAACTTATACCAAATAAACATCCTTTCAAAACCATTTAACGAGTGTGAAAGAGACAAGTTCACTCGACCATAATTTTGTTTTTGGGGGAGTCGAAAAAGAGCTTAACCAAGACTCCGGGGGAGTCTTATAGGTAGTAATCAGAATGATATTGAGTAACAAAAATGCGGTTCAAACACAAAGTAATATTGGGACTATAAGGAAATATCGGTCTTATAGAATAAATTTTGCATGGGAACCAAATGACAAAAGGGTTCTAACTAGGGTACTCCTTGTTGAAATTACTAAGACAACTGAGAGGGGGGGTGAATCAGTTGTTATTGTGCTTAAACAATTTTAAGTCTATTAAACCATTCTTAATATTTCTTCAAGTGATCATCAATATTATACAATATATGGACAATATAAATAATGAGCATCAGTCACACATAAGATATACATAGAGACAGACTTTCATGAGGAAACCCATAAAGGGAGAAAACCTCTTCTTCTTTGAAATAAAAGGCAGTCTTTTAAGTTCTGTACATCATCTATGTTTGAGAACCAACTCAAAGTGAGGCTACTACCACTGTTTTACAAGCTCCAACTTGTTGAGAGCACCAACTCTCTGGTTTCTCTAGCACCGACTAGAAGGAAGCACCAACTCTTTGAGTGTTCCAGCACCGACTGGATGGAAGCACCTACTTCCACTTATACAAGCACTAACCTATTTGAGAGCACCAACTCTTTTGTTTCTCTAGCAATGACTAGAAGGAAGCACCAACTCCCTAAATATTCCATCACCAACTGGAATTATACAAGCACCAACTTGTATACAGAAAACTCTATGTTTTCCCTAGCACCACGCTGCCACCTTTTTTTCTAGCCACAACTAGATGGAAGCTACAAATCCCAATATTCAAGCACCAACTCGAATATAAGAGGACCAGAGTCCTCCCTAGCACCACCCTACCTCCCTGATTATAAATAAATGATTGAATAACCAACAACACAGATAAATCGATTCTTACCACTTCTTCTTTGTTCTGTAAATCTGGTATGCTTCTAACTGTTCTGCCATTCTTCTCTTCCTCTATCTATTCTACAATTTTTCTCTTCTTCAAGATGTTCTGCAATTCCTCTCTTTCTTTTGTCTATTCCTCATCTATTTCTCATCTCTGAGTTTTATCTCACACTGTGCATACTGTCGGTTTCACACTGCGCATATTGTAATTTTCCCTTTCTTACAATTCAACTCATTTTTCATTCAGAACCACCAACCCTACACAATCACTACGTGTTTCTTTTATATTGTACAACCCCTTCAGTTACCCCTCAAACCCTAGAACAACGCTTCGGCAACTGAAATGCCAACCATCCAAGAACCATGATTCGGGTCTTCTAACTGAATCATAACTGACCAATTAATCGTGAAGAGAAAAATTAGCCCTTCGATCCGATTTCCAAGTATCCAACACCATTGGATTACAAGCACAGGGTCTTGCATTGATTTCTCCATTTCGCATTTCGACATTCCAACATTTCATCATTCCTTTGGTGAAGATTCTTGACACTCCAAGTTGCAATCCCCGAAATGGAGCTAGATCAACGGTCCACAAAACTTCATAATTTGATCCCTTCTTTTCTTAATTGAATGGCTAATGAGATTTCGGTCTTTTTCCTTTTGGGTTTTCGAGACTCACAATAGTCCCTTTTGGCATTCTGGAGTTCGATACTTCATGATGGTGGAGTTTCTGATTGCTATGTAAAACCTCGAAAGAGAAAGTTCATGTGTGATGTAAACCTGCTGACATCACACTTGGATTGACATGTGCTGAATAGCTGCCACGTGTCACTCTGATTTGTGACTTACATGTGCCTGAAATGTTGAATCAGCTTGACACTTGTCATTTCCTGATTGTGCCACATGTCCTTAGCTGACGTGGTTTGTTGATGTGTCTGTTTCATGATTTCGAGGTTCGCTACTTCAAAGGTTAAAGTTCCTTTGATCTTTAATTTCGTGGTCTGTGAAACTCCAAAATGGAGTCTTTGTTGATGTGATTGTTTCAGGATTTTGGGGTTAACTACTTCAAAGGTTAAAGTTCGTTTGATCTTTGATTTCCCGGTCTGTGAAACTTTGAAATGGAGTCTTTGACATGCTCTGATATTTCGCATTTTGGGATTTCGTCATTCTTGTCATGAGTGTCCTTGACACCTCTAACTCCTGATATCCGAAACTCTAATTTCCCGGTCTGTGAAACTCCAAAATGGAGTCTTTGACATGCTCTGATCTTTTGCATTTCAGGATTTCATCATTCTTGTCATGAGTGTCCTTGACACCTCCAACTCTCGGTATTTGAAACTCCAAAATGGATATTAAGTTGTGGTTTCACATTTTGGGATTTTCTACCATGAGTTTCTTCCTTGACTCTTGGAGTTTACACTTCTGATCTTTCCATGCGATCATCGTTGCATTGTTGGTCCTGCCACTTTCTCTTTTTCTTCATCGTTGGGTTGAGCTTGCCATCAATGACAAACAAATACTCTACCTTCTGTCTACCCGTAATAAATATGCCAACAATCTCCTCCTTTGTCATTGATGGCAACCTTGAAGACACTACTTATAGCATCCTTAACATTACACTTTCTCTCCCTTTAACGTCAATGTCAAAGAAGTAACACACTCCCCCTGAGCTATTGCAGTACATACTCCCCCTATCAACTATGAGCAGCTTAGAAATACAACAGATATTCAATAAGTACTCCCCCTGACAACTATGAGAAGATTAGACAAAAGAAGTTATAACCCCCAACTCTTGATGAAGATATCCAAAAGGGGTCGCTGCTAACAGTTTAGTAAAGATATCAGCTATATGTTTTGTGGAAGGAATATAATTCATGTGAACAATTCTGTTTGTAACTTGTTCTCTGAGAAAATGGTATTTTATTCTTATGTGCTTAGATTTTGAATGAAGTACATGATTCTTAGAGAGACTGATAGCACTGGTGTTATCACAGTGAAGTGGAATGGCATCAGTGTAAGTTACCTTCAAATCTTCAAGAGTTTGTATCATCCATAAAATTTGTGTGTAGCAAGTAGCAGCAGCAATGTATTTTGTTTTTGTAGTTGATAATGAAATGGATCCTTGCTTTTTACTAAGTCATGCTACTAATGAGTCACCCAGGAAGAATGATCCTCCACTGGTGCTTTTTCTCTCATCAACATAGTTTTCCCAATCGACATCTGAATAAGCAGTTAAATGAAAGTTCTGATTTCTAGGATACCACAGACCGTAATTCATTGTGCCCTTCAAGTACTTGAATATCCTTGTTACCGCTACTAGATGATTTTGTTTAGGAGAAAACTGATAGCGACCTACCATTCCAACAACTTGCATTATATTAGGATGGGATTTTGTGATGTACAAAAGATTGCCTATCATTGATCAATATGTCCTTTGATCAACATCAGGTTAAATATCATCTTTACTGAGCTTGCAACCAACCACCATAGTTGTACTAACAGGAGAGGAATCCTCCATCTGAAATTTCTTCAACATCTCTTTCAAATATTTTACTTGAGAGATAAATATTCCTGCTGAAGTTTGATTTACTTGTAAACCAAGAAAATATGATAGTTCTCCTATCATGGACATCTCAAACTCTGTTTGCATAGAGTTAGCAAACCACTAGACAGATGATTCATTAGTACAACCAAAAATAATATTATCTACATAAACCAAAACAACTAGTAAATTATCACCTTCAGACTTAATGTAGAAATTGTTGTCAACAATACCTTTCTTGAACCCTTTGTCTTGTAAATATTTGTCCAGTCTATAATACCAAGCTTGTGGTGCTTGTTTCAGTCCATACAAGGCCTTCTTCATCTTTCAAACATAATTAGGATTATCTATCAATGTAAATCCTTCAGGTTGCTCCACATATACTTCTTCCTCTAGATCTCCATTAAGAAAAGTTGACTTAACATCCATCTGGTACACTTTAAAGTTCTTATGGCATGAATATGCAAGGAACATTATGATGGCTTCCAATCTTTCCACTAGTGCAAAGGTTTCATCAAAATATTGACCTTCAACTTGTGCATACCCTTTACAGACCAATCTAGCTTTATTTCTAACAATTTGTCCTTTTTCATTCATTTTATTCTTGAACACCCATTTGGAACCTATTACATTCTTATCTTCGAGTATAGGAACAAGCTCCCAAGTATTGTTCTTCTCAATATGATCAAGCTCTTCATTCATAGCTCTAATTCAATCATCATGCTGGATGGCTTCATCAAAAAATTTAGGTTCAATCATAGATCAAAAAGCAACATGAGATTGTTCTGAGTCTTTAATCAAGTTCCTTCTTGCCTGAACTCCTTTATTTATATCTCCAATTATCTGATTTTCAGGATGATTCTTTTTAACAATTCTGAAAGGTGAATTTGCTTCTTTCTGTTGATTTGTGTCAGTTGAAGTATTCATATCTTCATCTGATTCAGATTCTTCTCTTTATGATCCTTGGACCTGTTCATCTTCATCTTCAACTATATCTTTTGTTCTTGGTTCAACAATACTTACATTTCTGACCGGGATTTCTTCATCAACTTTTATGTCTATACAATCAACTAGTTTATGTAGCCTCTTATTGTAACATTTGTACCCTTTACTGTTTGTAGCATAACCCAAGAAGATACCTTCATCAGCCCTGTCATCATATTTGCCAATATTTTCATCATTGTTCTTGATATAACATTTACTCCCAAAGACTTTAAAATGCTTGATTGAAGTTGGTCTTCCAAACCATAGCTCATAAGGATTCTTGTCACTATGTGGCTTGAGATGAGCTTTGTTAAGGATATGAACAGTTGTATGAATTGCTTCCACCCAATATGTCTGAGGTATGTTCCTTTCATTCATCATTGATCTTTCCATTTGTTGTACTAATCTATTATGCCTCTCAACAACTCCATTTTGTTGTGGAGTCCTTGGAATTGTGTACTCTCTTTTGATTCCATGTTTATCACAAAACTCTTTGAAGTTCCATGAACTAAACTCTCCCCCTCTATCAGACCTTACTGCCTTCAATCTTTTTCCTGTTTGATTCTCAGTTAGAGGCTTAAACATTTTGATTTTTTCAAATGCTTCAGGTTTTTCCTTCAAAAAGGAAACCCATGTTAGTCTAGAATAATCATCATTAATCAACATAAAATAATTGTCTTTTCCTGTACCTTCTTTCCTTGATGATCCACATAAATCCATATGTACTAACTGGAGAGGTTTTTCTATTGAAGGAAAGTTTTTAGATTTGAACTATGTCTGAGTAAGCTTTCCTTTCTGTCATGGTTTATAAACATAATCATATGGCTTTGATATCTTTGGAATATCCTTTACTGCCCCACTATTTTTGAGCTTGATTATATGATCAAAATATAAGTTTCCAAGTCTCCTATGCCATAGCCAACTTTCATCATACTTGCTTAAGTGGCATTCTTCTTTTTCTTCTTTTAACACATAGACATTGTTTTTTGTTCTTATCCCTTTTGCAACTAGCTGTCTTGAATTCACAGATTTTATTCTACAATCTTTAGAGGTAAAAATAACTTCACATCCTCAGTCATAGACTTGACTGACACTAAGAAGATCATGTTTCATACCTTTTACAAACAACACATCTTGAGCTTTCCCTTTTCCATTACTCAAAGTTACCATTCCTTTACCTTTTATTTTTCCTGGTGCATCATTTCCAAAAGTTACATTCCCTGATTTGTTTTCACTTAGATTTATAAACTTACTTTTGTCTCCAGTCATATGTTTGGAACATCCACTATCAATATACCAGGGATTCTTTTCTCTTTGGGCTGATAACACTAGTCTACACTGTTAATGTTTTATGCCATTATTATAGTTCTTTGCATTTCAATAGATAAGAGAAACATAATAACAAGATCACTGAGAAATACACATTCAAAAGAGACACAACATTTATCCTAAGAAACCCTCTAGGGGAAGAAAACCCAACATTTATCCTAGGAAACCCTCTAGGGGAAGAAAACCCAGCAAAAACTTCCATATCATAAATTTCCAATACAATGTTAAGAGATAACTCAAACCAATACAGATAGTCCTCTCCAAAAGATGCACCACTCTTCTCCCTCTCTCCAACTGGTAAGTTGCAGCTTGCCTCTTAGAAAATGAGAAAGTGTGTTGTGTGATAAAGTGAGGCACTAGCCTCTCTATATATACAAGTCCAGCACGTGTGAAGTGTCTTCACTAGTAGGGTCAACCTCTCACTCTGGGTGGGTGAACCCACCTTTATTATATTTTTGGGTCTCAATAGTAATTGTTGGGGCCAACTTCTTATTCTGCCTATTATAATTTTCTGTTGACCAATCCGCAAAAGGGGATTTGGTCCTAATACAATTACCGACATGATTAATCCACAATGGGGATTAATCTTATAAATAATATATCAATAATAATAAGAATACTCTTTGAAGTTACATTATTTCAACACTCCCCCCTAACAAGAAGGGTATTCTTCAACAACATCAGGCGAGAGAGGTCTACATCATCAGGGGCATCAAGAGGATAGTATCGTCAATATCAACTTGGAACATTGGTTGGAATATTGACGAGTCATCGGAAGTTTTCTTCATAGACGACATTGTCATTCTCGAAATAATTCCATCATCATTTGCATCAATATGTATCAGTAAAAATGATACCTCATCACAGCACTAGGCTGGCGCATCACAGTACTACACTGGCTCAATGTCACAATTGTTAAGTTGGTAGCTCAGTGTCAGTCACATCTTTCTTTACGTCTAACAATGAGGTCAGAAGAAAGGAATCATATTGCTTTAAGTCTAAAAACTAGGCCGGAATCAAGGAATACATCATCATCTTGCTTTACATCTAACAACGAGGTCAGAAGCAAGGAATCATCTTGCTTTACATATAAAAAATAGGTCAGAAGTAAGGAACACATCAACATCTTGCTTTACGTCTAACAACGATATCAGAAGAAAGGAATCATCTTGCTTTACGTCTAACAACTAGGTAAGAAGCAAGGAACACATAATCATCTTGCTTTGCATCTAACAGTGAGGTTAGAAGCAAGGAATCATCTTGCTTTACGTCTAACAACTAGGTCAGAAGCAAGGAATCATCTTGCTTTACGTCTAACAACTAGGCTAGAAGCAAGAAATGCATCATCATCTTGCTTTACATCTAACAGTGAGGTCAGAAGAAAGGAATCATCTTGCTTTACATCTAAGAACTAGGTCAAAAGAAAGGAACACATCATCATTTTTCTTTACATCTAACAGCGAGGTCAGAAGCAAGGAATCATCTTGCTTTATGTCTATCAGTGAGGTCAGAAGCAAGGAATCACATCATCATCTTTCTTTACGTCTAACAACGATGATCTAAAAATGAAGAAGACTTGTATCTTTGAAAATATTTGCAAGTAAAATTTATGTGTTAAAATGCAAATGGATCAACTTTGCAACACAACTTTAATAGAATTTTCTCATTCAGGATGCATATAAATAGCAGCAATAACAGTGAACATAAAACACATAACACAACAAATGATAAAGGTGTTCACCCCTCTCTTGGGCTACATCTCCTAGTCCAGCTTCCAATGGATCATTTGTATTATTTTCTCAAAGTGCTAAAAAAATGTTCTTTACAATGCTCAAAATTCTAAATACACTGCTCCAATGGCTTCAAAATGTCCAAAAACCCCTAGCTGGGCTTTTTTGGCACCTCTTTTGGCCAAAAATTGAAGAAGATAGGCTTCCTGGAAGTCCCCCCTTCAAACTTGTTGTCTTTGCATCTACAAAACGCACCCTTGTTGGCTCAACCTAGCCCACACACATTTTTAAGCATTAAAACTTAGCACCGGATGCAACCGTGCAAACTGTGCAAACTGTAGGACGGTTACGGGCACACTTAGCCCATAACCGTCAAGGGCAAGGTCGTATGACCCATATGGCCACGCGCAAGTGCAAACATAGGCCCCCGTTTCCACAAGCCAATGGTTAGAGGACAAGTGGCGGGTCATTTGTATAACTGTTGAAACCAAATCAAAACGAAATCATGCATGTGCTAAACGGTATAGCAATGGGTCATATGTTAACGCAATATGCAACCAAGGGCTGGGGCTAAGCCCCAGCCTGGTCGCACCCCAACTATCCACATATGCAAACATATATAAATATATTGCCATATATATAATAAGGACCAAAAAGTGGCACACTGGTTGGCGGCCCTTCCCAAGTCTCTTCCCCCTGCTCGGAGGTCGCGGGGTCGACTCTGACCAACAACATAATTTTAAACCAATGTATATATGACACATGGTGGCCATTGACTGGGCCACATGTCACCATCCCGTTCGTTGCAAACATTCCATGTCACATGCCAACTATCCACACAATTGTCTTCCATGTGTCTTATGGACTGCCACGTTAGCATCCGTATGGACTGTACGGACTATACAGTCAACATCCTTTCTTTTTGCCTGTTTGTCATTTTGAACAGAACGCGATATCTCTCGTTCCCGAATTCCGTTTGAACCCAAACGAGTTGTGCTGGATTCATAATGATGAGGCCTACGCTCTCATTCGATTTGAATTGATTCTGAGCACTTTGAATTTTTGAGCAAAGTTTGATCCCGTGGATCACACCTCCCCATTGGAAAGCTTTTGGACCTCCAAAAGACTATTTTCAATCTATTTGAAGATGAGGGTATAGTTCCCTCACCTTTACAACCTCAATCCACTTGGCTTTGCTTGGATTTGTACCTTTAAGACCAACTCGAAGATACTCCACATTTCCTCGTTTTGAAGTTCGTATTCTCCTGTCAAGGATTGTGTCTTCATGCAGTTCTGTAAGATATTCTGGGGAAACATCATCTATAGAAGGAATCTGAACATGCTCTCCTTGATCATGAATCAAAGGAGGCTCATACAATTTCAAATTATCAACATTAACAACTGTATACATTTGCATATAAGGAGGCAAATCTAAACGAAAGGCATTGTTACCAATCTTGCCAATAATCTTGAAAGGACCATATCGAATTGGTTTCAATTTTTTACCTTATCCTTTAAGCCTCTCCTTACTAATGTAAATCCAAACTTCATCTCCAACTTGGAAACTGTGATCAACACGATGCTTGTCATGTCTCATCTTGTACTTGGCTTGACTCTTTTCCAACTGCTCTTGCACCATTTGATGTATCGACTGAATTTGTTCAATGAACTTTTCTTCCCTATCAATGTCATATTGACCATCAAGAGAAATATCCTTCCCAAATATAAAATCTAAAGGAGATTTGGGCAAAATAGCCAAAACATGCTTCAAATGGTGACGTTTGAGTTGAAGAGTTCTTAGCTCGATTGTAAGCATGCTGAATGCAGTGTAAATGCTCATCCCAAAGTTTAGGATGCTTGCTGCAATAAGCACAAAGAAGATGCACCACTATTCGATTTACCACTTCTTTCTGACCATCTGTTTGTGGATGAAAAGTTGTTCTCTTTTTCAGTTTGGTGTCCATGAGTGCCCATAAACTCGACCAAAAACTTCCAACAAATCGAGAATCTCGATCAGAAACAATAGATTTAGGAAATCCAAAATGCACCCAAACATTTTGAAAGAACATTTGTGTTGTTTGTTCAGCTATAAATTTCTTTGTAAAAGATATCAAAATACACATTTTTCTAAATCGATCAACCACAACATAAAGATAATCATGATTTCATCTAGACATAGGTAGACCTCCTACAAAGTCCATAGAAATACTTTCCCAAGGATGAGAAGGAACCAGAAGTGGAGTATACAAACCCAACCTTCGATTGCTAGGTTTACTTGTGGCACATAATGGACATCCTCGAACATATCTTGAAACACTTTCATTCATTTTAGGCCAATAGCAATGCCTTTGCAAATTAGCCACTATCTTGCCTACACCAAAACGACTAGCAATAAGAGAAGAATGGGCTTCTCTTATAATGTTGATTCTTTCCCCCTGTGGAATACATAGCTTGCCAAGATGATACAAAAGATTATCATGCACATGGTAATCCAATTCCTCAACATGGTTAGAATGACACAAAGTT